>JACWFN010000018.1:0-350173 GCA_019775635.1 Cladosporium sp. VS III D KN 1
TTATAGCTATATAGTTATTATAGGCGTACTATATTCTATTTATAAAGATTTTAAGGTATTTAAGTACTATTTATAGATTCTTCTAAGTTTTATTATAAAGTCTCTCTATAGTATCTATATTCTTAAGATTAACTTTCTCTTTATAATCTTTCTTTATTTTAATAAAATTACTAAAGTAGATCTTCTTTTAGCTATAAGTAATAATAAGTTTCTAATAACTATTAATAACTTTCTCTACTTTAGACTATAAGTTCTATAGAAATAAGTAAATAGGCTATAATTTACTTAAGTTATAGAGTTTATTATTATTATCTTTATTTATTATAGTCTTCTTCTAGTTATTAAAGAGAAAGTTACTAATATATTTAGTAATTAAGAGTATAGTTACTAGCTCTAAGATAGTATATTAAGAATTAAGTTCTACTATATAAGAGATACTAAGCCTTATATTAGAATTCTTTTTAGTTATTATTAGCTTAAGAAAGTAAGTCTAGTACTATAGTATCTCTAGAGCTAGTATAGTATTTATACTAGTATTAGTAAGATTTAGTAGTATAATATAACTAATATATTATATTATATTATCTTTATATATAATTCTATATAGTATTAAATAGATACTTAAAGAGTTAAGTAGTCTATTATAATATAAGAGTTACTTAATTTTAAATATAAAATAATAGATAGTTTATCTAAAAAGAGTATAAGAGTATACTTAAAGTAATACTAGTACTAAGATAGAAGTAGACTATACTTACTATATCTACTTAAGTAGTATCTAAAGCACTTCTTATATAGTAAATTATAATAATAGCTCTATTATATATAAGAAGTCTATAACTTAAGAATATATTTTAAAAGTATTATTCTTAAAGATATTTTTAAAGTCTATAATTTACTTAGAAAGTAGTTTAATAGTATTATTTCTATTATCTATATATAGTAAAGATCTATTATAAATACTATATAAATATAAGTAGTATTAATAAAAGACTTCTTCTTCTAGAGCTTAATAAAAACTTTAGCTTCTAGAATCTTAATACTACTAGAGTTAAGACTATAATACTACTAGTTTATAGTAGAGTTAGATATACTATAATAATACTCTATTTCTACTACTAAAGGTATCTAAGAATAATATTAGAGCTAAGAAAGTCTACTATATAGAATATCTCTTTAATTTCTTTTATTATTCTTAAGAAGTCTTTAATATAAATATATAGTATATATATATTATAGATATATATTTTCTTCTTTTAGAAGCTTTCTAGATTTAAAAACTTTATACTTAATAGAAGCTTTATATTAAGCTCTCTTATTAAGTATTAAAAGATAAGATTATAGTTAGTACTATTATTAAATAGAAATACTACTAAATATTTATATTCTATAGATATACTAATAATACTATAGAGTAGTAGTACTTATAAATACTTAATATAATAATTTAAATTAAAGAGTAAGCTTTCTTTTAATTCTTACTTTTTTTTAATAGTTTTTAATATAAAGTATTAAAAGGTATTATTAAAGAATTAGTTATATTTATTTTATATTATATATATATAGTAAGTCTATTTAATAGCTAATTAGAATACTCTTATATATAATATTCTTTTTTATTATAACTATAATAAGTAATATTTAACTAATTAAGCTTAGAAGTAATAGAATCTACTTTATACTAATTAGAAGAAAGTATTTAATATTATAAATAAGATAATTAACTTTTCTACTTCTTAGAAGTAGTATATATATTATAGCTATTTCTATAGTCTAAGTTTTTAATTATAGTTCTATAATAGCTTCTTCTCTTTATAGTATTCTTAAATTATTAAACTATTACTATAAAGTTATAATAGTTAATTAGAATATTAGTCTTAAGAGTAATTACTTCTCTTAATAATAGCTATAATTTATTTAGTAAGTAATAAGTATATTATACTTCTATATAGAAGTTATAAAGCTAATTCTCTATTATTATTAAGAATATAGTAAATTAAATAATAGTTTTACTTTTCTTCTATTAAGCTTTTTTATAGCTTTAACTTATATTAAAGCTATAATTTATAAAGTTAGCTATATAGTTATAAATAAATTCTTTAAAGTCTATAAAGATAAAGATTATTAAAGAGATAGTACTATAAGTATAGCTTTATAATATATATAGTTTAAATATAAGCTAAATACTTATAAAGAGTACTTTCTTATAATTTATTTTATAGATTATTAAATTAATTTAGAAGATAATCTTAAGAGAGATAATAAAGATTATAGCTTCTCTAAAAGTCTTTCTCTTAAATAGCTTTAAGTCTTTAAAATATTTATATTTTATATTTATACTAGTAGAATATAATATATCTACTTAAAATACTAAGTTAAATAATATAATATTATTTATTAGAAGTAATAGAATTAGCTTATAAGTCGAAGAGATTATAGATTTATTATAAGTATATTATATTAATTCTATAACTTACTTATATAACTTAATTAGCTTCTTCTACTATAATATTTCTTATTATAAGTACTTTACTATTTCTTATTTACTTCTTCTCTTTTAAGATACTTATACTTAATATATAGCTCTTTAAGCTAAGCTTATAGAAATATAGTATCTAAAATAGATATATTAAGAATATTTTATATAGCCTACTTAAGATCTATAGTATACTATAGGCTATTACTAATAAAAGAGCTTTTAGAATTATAAGATTTAATAGAATAGGTCTTAATAAAGTATCTAACTATTATAGAATTATAGGTAGTATATATTATACCTAACTCTTATTAAGTAGAGAGTAGATATAAAGACTAAAAGCTGCTGTTTCTAACTCGTAGCAGGTACACTACGTATATAAGGGAAAGTCTAGTACGGGAATGAACCACTATAGGTTAGGTGACTTTACGCACTGTACAGACGTCCACACGTTCAAACCGCTATGTCCGTAGATTCTTACAGTACTATCTAGATATACTCCTAGGTAGCATGCTAATACCTTCGGATGTACTATATAGGTAGCACTATTGCTCAGCTATAGCGTAAGCGGATGGCTAGTATCATTCTAGCGCTTTCGATAGTTGAAGTGAATAATCTTATACTTTTTTAGTGCGAATACTGAGGCGTGTTGATAGGACCACCTCTCTGCTCTCTAATGAATCTCTGCGAGTCGTATGCAGTTTTCTTCCACTGACCTCCCTATGACCAGAAGGGACGCATCGTCGATATATCCAGTAGCTAGGTCGGGGCCCTCTATCTCTAGAAGGTCCGCGTTATAGAATCTGCCAGTCAGGCGTTCGGTCGTTCCTTCCCCGCGCGTGCAGCTTCCTCAACCTCAAGCACAGCTTCACAGAATCGAACACCCCAGGCGATTTCACCCGGTCGAGCAACTTCTTCAACCTACAAAACCAAAGGAAGTGGTGCTGCTAACGATCTGCGGGCTTCTTGAACGGGAGATGTACCAGTACAGCATAGACTTCCTCTTTGGTGGTTGACACGCCACAAAACATGGTAAGCAGTACCGTATTATGTCAACCATCATACACATCGACACAGTGGCATGGTCTACGGCATTTCAGCAGCTTGACTAGCAGACTCCTTCCTTTGATCTGCCACCTCACCTCTGCCGCCTCATCTTTGCTACCTCATCTCACCTCTGCTCTGCAACTGCCAGCTCATCTCCACTGCTCCGTCACCACCACCGCCGTATCTTTGACACCTCACTGCTGTTGCTTCTCTGGTCCTGCCTGATCCTCATTCATCGCTACGCCGGTCCTACCACTTCGCCATTGTCACATTGCCCTTGTCAATTCGAGTCTGACAAACTCGAGTCTGACACCTCACCGTCGTCATATTGCTCTTGTCACCCCGAGCCTACTTCCCACCATCTCCGCCATGGGCAGCCAGAGGCGCCGCCGTCGCAACAGTCCGCCTTCTTGGCCACTTGAACGCTGGTTCCCAAGATCCGCACCAACAACAATGGTAATGGAAACGGAAACGCGAATGGTAACAATAACCTATATCTCACAAATCCTGAACTGTCTGTACTGACATTATTTCCCATCAGCAACGTCTACAGCACCGGCTACGTCTATAGCACCGGCTATGTCTGCAGGCCCGGGCACGTCTGTAGCCCCGGCCACGTCTGCAGCGCCGCCCTATGATACCTTGACCTCCTCAAACAGACTCGCAATTGAGCGGTTTCAGCAGATCACAAGGCGATCGGACGACATTGCCAAGGACTTCCTCGATGCCCATGATTGGGACTTCCATGCTGCTATTGTCGCTTACCTCACTTCGACTGACAACGACGGCGACGGCGGGCACTCTGAGATGACCACTACGGAATAGCAAGATGATGGTTCTTAATCTCAAGATACCCATACGACAAACAAGGATGTGAAGCTCGAGAACCAGGATGCAGATGCGGCTACAGGTCCCAACTTCAAAGCTGCATGGAACAAGCTGCTACAAAGGACACCACCTGCACCTCCTCGCCTTCCTCCTGGCTGGGAGATGCAGCTATGGAAGAACAATCGGCCATATTTCATCAACCACAACGACAAGACTACCACGTGGGTTGACCCAAGGCTGGCTAGTCCGCAGACGACCGCCGCCAGCTCGAGCCACGCCAGTACCGCTCCCTCCCCGTTGCAGACCACCGCAAGCTTGGGTCACGCCAGTATCGCTCCCTCTCCGCTGCAGA
The DNA here is from genome assembly GCA_019775635.1 of Cladosporium sp. VS III D KN 1. NCBI lineage: Eukaryota > Fungi > Ascomycota > Dothideomycetes > Cladosporiales > Cladosporiaceae > Cladosporium > Cladosporium sp. VS III D KN 1. The sequence goes on from JACWFN010000018.1 coordinate 4,704, forward strand.
CCACCGCCAGCTCGAACTACGCCGGTGCCTCTCCACCGCAGACGACCACCAGCTCGAACCACCCTGGCCTCTCTCCACTACACACCACCACCAGCTTGAACCACCCTGGCCCCTCTCCGCTGCACACCACCACCAGCTCGAGGCTGCTGCTGGTGCTGCAGCTGCTCCAGACCTTCCTCCCAGCTGGGAGATGCGCCTATCGAAGAACAGTCGCTCGTATTTTGTCGACCACAATAACAAGATTACAACGTGGGACGACCCAAGGCCGGCGACCACCACCAGCTTGAGCCACGCCGGTCCCGGTCCCTCTCCTTCTCAGACACAGACATCCAACAGCTTGAGCGCGCCGCAGACCTTCGCTGGGTCGAGCGATCTTGGTCCCGGTCCTGGACCCCCTCTACCGCAGACATTCACGCCCCGCTCCTATGCTGTACGCTCCGTCCCACTGCCGCCCGCAGCTGCAGCTGCTACTGGCCGCGTACCACAGTTCACCCACTCGAAGGGAAACGCACTACATCAAGCCATTGTCTCTCTGCCCTATTGGCAGCAATTGCAAGAGTTGCTGCCCTGCTCTCACGGGCCGCTTGATCTCACCTGCTTGTACATGCGCGAAGCTGAAGGTTTCACATACGGCGTCTATGAAGAACGAGCGGTGTCCATGAGACTCAAAGAGCTTGGGTTCCCGGACAAGTTCATTGCTTACACCTCCATGAAGAAACGTTTCAGGTACCAGATCCCAGACCTACTGGACCAGGCACTTGCGTTCGTTAACTCGTTCACCCCGCGTGTCGCCTACCCACCTTTAGGTCTCCAGGAGACCACCTTCACGATCCCAGGACCTGTCCAGTGCAGCTATACCGTCATCAACCAGACCATGCCTCCTGCAATGCCTATTCAACGGCCAATGCACCGCGCCACGCCCAGTGAGCCTGCAGCCTGTCCCGTGGCGCTCATGGAGCCTTTTCACGACAAGGGCAGGATGTTGATACTAATCACCATCGCTTTCCTTCGCCTCCGACTGCGGATCCAACCCTAAAGCCTTGGGGTTTTGGCCAGAAGATTACGGATACGAATCCCAACTTCCTCCGCAGTGGCTTCCTCGCTGAGTACTGCATCCATCCCTACTGGAAACGCAAATACGGAGACAGGATCTGCTCACTCTCGCGGTCAGCGACCCTCACATTCTATTGCCGCCACCACAAGCGTGTTGAGACGCAGAATAACGTTCCTCAACAACTCCCACTTCAGTTGGCTGCCGGTTTCTTCAGCTACGATGATTGGGTTTTCCTAGTCGCCAAGCTGACAGACAAAACAATACGCCTTCGCACCTTTGCTCAATTTAGAGGTATGTTTCAGCATGACTTTCATCAATGAGACCTCAGAATTGACCATCATGTCCAGGAGCTTATGCGTGCAACAACGGCGAGACCGATCATGATAACGAAGTTGGATGCATGAACCCTCTCGACATGATCTACGAGCACAACAGCAACGACGAGCTTCGCCAGAGATGTGCCACAGTGTCCGGACGTGCTGCATGCGACCGTCTACCCGGCACCCTCAGCCCATGCATCCCTGGCAGATCCCACATCAGTCAAGAAACAATCCGAGACAACTTCCTCGCCCACTTCGCCAATGTCCAAAATGCATTTGGCAAATGCCCGATCTGCTCGAAACCCATCTTCACGGTTGCCAAGTTGGCTGATTGTTTCGAGCAACACAACGGCCAGATCCTGGTGAAGCACCTCAATACTCACCCTGGGATCAACCTCTCCATACTCCGCAGCGTCCTGGCACAATGAGACCAGCTTCTTGGGATCTACATCGCATACTGGTCACTGGCACGTACCACAACACCCGACTCCCGTCAGTCGACTCCGAGATCCCTTCCACAGTCCCCAGATCGGCGGATCGTTTCGAACAGCCAGGCTCTGGCGGAACACCTGGACACTCGCTCTGGAATCAACCTTCCCGTGGTCCGCATTATCCTGGCACTTTGAGCCCGCCTTCCTTTCGACTATTTTGAGACCAGCTTCCTTTCGATTGTATCTTACATACTGCACTACCGATATCCCTTTAGATGTCTCTATAACCATTGGACTGCCCACAGGTGGATCCCGGCAGATGGGCAATGACGGTAATGGGGAGGTCAGCCCTTATCAATTGACATCCATGACTTGCACGAAACTTCAGCTTGTATGATAGCACAATTAATGATAAGAAAAAAAGTCGTGCGATCTTAGTCCCTGTCCAAATGTGGAGAAGAAATGCAGTCGTCGCACTCGTTTATATTATCTGGTAGTCGGACTTGTTTATAAGTCTTAGATATCTTATTAAACGTTAGTATGATGTGATGTAGGCCGGCTAATTACTACGTGTAGTAGCAAGCAATAGAATACTTAAATGTGAATATTCTATTTTTTGTGAAATTGAAACGGTAGGTAACGAGTTTATACTTCTTAATCAATATCTGTCTGCATCAGCACATACGGTTCCCGGTCAGGCGTCTTCAACTCGTTCTGCTTCTTTGAGCGACATCTGGACGTTAATTACAGCGAGCACCACAACGCACTCCAGAGCTTCCGAGCGATAACGAGACAATCGAATTCCATTTCTATCGACCTGTCACGCGCACACAAGTGGGATTTTCACGCAACACTGCATACCTATCTTCATAATGTCGCCCACGAAGAAGATGGAAAGACTCCAACCACGAATTAGAAAGTCGCTGGTCAGTAATCTGTTGAATCTCCAGACCCTCCCACGGTCACCTCCCAGTCTCATTCGCCAGACATCGAGAAGCATGAGACAGTCGATCTGACCGGTTCCGATCACCACCCGGAAACCCCGAGTGCGAAGACTGATGTCCCACCTCCGCCCGGCGACAACGAGGGCCTCCCTGCCGGCTGGGATATACGATACATCAACGGCCAACAGTATTTCGCGAATCACGATGCGAAGATAACGACATGGTATGATTCTAGACGCTCAAAGGTACGCAGCGCAAGCACCGTCACAACATCGAGCAGCGCTTCCAAATCAGGCATCAGCAAGATGACCAGCTACCACGCCGGCTGCCAGCAAGATCGCTCCAGGTGCCACGCCGCGCACCAGCAAGACTACTCAAGCTGCCACGGCGGCCACCAGCAAGACCGCCAAAGCTACCACGCTGGTCCCCAGCAAGATCACCCAAGCTGCCACGCCGAGCACCAGCAAGATCATCCAAGCTGCCACGCCGAGCACCAGCAAAACCGCCCAAGCTGCCGCTGCGCACCAGCCGAGACAAGGGCGCCCCTTCGCCGCTGAGCAACGACAAGACCGGAGATCCCGACTCTGGCATCTCTGCTCAGAGTGACGGTGCCGCCGGTGACGACCAACGCTCAGCCGCTGCTGACGGCATCGTCCACGGCCATCCCAAAAGCTACATCCTCCACGCGCTTCCTCTACCCGCCGCCGCTGCTTCTATTATTGCCCGTGTCCCTCATTTCGGTCACTTGAAAGGGCAAGCTTTGTACGATGCCATCATTGACCTACCTTATTGGCAACAGGTTCAAGAGATGATGCCTTGGTATGAACCCATTGATTTGATTATGGCCTATCTTCACACCGAGGAAGGGTACCAGTTCAAGGCCACAAAGAATCGCCCTGGTCGAAAGAACTGTTTAACAGACTCCGCGATTTCGATCTCCACGAATCCTTCTTCAACCTCGCACAACTACGAAGAAGCCTGGCCACTCTTCCAGCGGACTTGGAACGTGACCTCAATTTCCTGTGCTCTTACACACTGCCTACTGCATTCCCACCATCTGGCCTGCAAGGGCTCACCTTCTCTGTCCCCGGTCCAGTCGATCGCACTTACACGGTCGTCAGCGAACCGCTGCATCGCGAGATCCTGGAGGACGCAGTCGAGGATCCTGTGGCTCATGAGGACTCTATTCATGCTTGCCCGATCGCAATCATGGAGGTGTTCCACGACAAAGACATGATGATGAAACTCATCGCGCGCACCTTTCTCCGTTTGCGCGTCGCTTACCCGGGACTGAGGCCCTAGGAATTCGGGCAGAAGATTACCGACACGAACCCCGACATCTTCTCAGAAGAGAACTTCTTAACTCTGGACTGTCACCAATAGTTTTGGGCGAGATGCTATGACATCGATGTTCTGAAGGGACCAAAAGGCTCAGCGGCCGCGCCTCTAAGGTGTGGTGTCGAGAACAACAGCGTTTTGAAGATCGACACGTGCCTAAACAGCTTCTTTTATAAATAGCTTCCTTTACAGCTGTCTGCTGGGTTTTTCAGTTTCGAACAATGGATCTTCCTTGTTTCGGAGCAGTGCGACCGGATCGGACGTGTTGGCCCCAAGCCCAGATACCAAGGTATGCTGCCCATCCTTTCAAGTCATATAACACAATGTCGCTGACCATCACGTCCAGGCAGCCCTGGATGTCACGCCGGCGTTGACAAGAAGGTGTGAGCCAATCCTACTCCTCTTGACTGCGCCAATGTCTTGTGCATGTGCTGGGAGAAGATGGTCTGGAACTGCTGGCGAAAACTTTGTGCGAAGCGGTTTCGAGACGATCCGAAGGCGATATGCAAATGTCTATCCGGCGCGCTGTTCCCATGCATCTCCGGCAGATGCATTAGTCTCCAGAAGACACCCAACAAAGCTCGATCACTTCCACGAAGTCAAAGACGGCCTGGGAGACTGCCCATTCTGCTTCCAAACCCTCTTCACAGTGGCAACGCTCAGCAACTGCTTCGATAATCGCAACGTCCGCGCCCTGATCGAGCATGTAAACCTCGGTCACATCCACCACCTCCCGATGATCTCCCATAATTCGCCGAGATTTTGATCTCGATATCAGCAGCTATCTGACATCAAACGGGGTGTATACAGCACTTGGGATACTGATGGGTCTGCATAAAATTCCCCGAGACATGTATGCAAATACTAAGAGACACAGGTAAAGAAAGCGTATAACGACCAATGAGATGCCATGTGCAGGCGTATGAAGACTCACTGTAACCGATTCAGCCGACTGAAGGAGAAAGCGCTCTGCCTCTATATCAAACGAATCATGGAATGGGAGCGAATGCAAAAGCTTCCATACTCGTTTGGCCCTTTCGTGATTGTGCTGTCCTACCTGCGTTCGGTGGAGGGATTGCCGTTCAACAAAGACAAATGACCAGCCAATTGGGATCCTCAGGCGCAAGCTGGAGCTTACAAGTTTTCCAGTTACTAATTTATCTGGCCGTAACTTACACGACCGATAGTATCACAGTGATCAGTATCCGGACAAAGCCCTGGATTACCCTCGGATTCACACTTCTCCTGTAATCCCTTTGTCACTAGGCAATGGCATCGCAGAGATCACGATCAAAGTTCCGGGTCCTATCGACTGCATCTATACCCTGATCAACGAATCACTTCCGCCTACGATGGTGAATGATGCAACCATTCCTGTAACGCACCGCAGGGACCTTTCAGAATGTATTCGAGAAGTGATGGAGTTTTAACATGACGAAGTGCAAAGAACTGAACTCAACATGCTTGCATTCGCTCGTCTTCGAGTCAAAATTCCGAAGCTACAGCCATGAAAATAGGAACAAAAGACAATATATGTCAATCCTGACTTCTATACATCCGACTCTTGGCTTAGGAAACACTGTCATTAGCGCTACCGGATTCCGAGCTACGCCACAAGTCCTAATAATTCTCGTGCAAATGATCATGTCTTTAATTGCTACTGCCGAGATTGTCGACGTATTGCGAACCGGCAAACAATCACACAACTCGCCATACAGCTAGCGCAGGGTCTTTTCAGCTACGAAGAATGAGTTTGTGTCTGCTGAAAAGCATTCGATAAGACATAGGACGGTGGATCACTTACTGCTGTAGACGATAAGTAATTATCTGCTCTATTTGAGCTAACAAAATCATTAATCACTTCTTTAGGCAGCTATAAATGTGGCAATGGTCAGCCCTCACATAAGAAAAAAAAATGATCTTCCCTACTGTATTAAAACTGCTGACACGTGCTGTGAGAGCCGCCGATATAATATAGAACGCCGCGTATGCCACGCGGCGTTCAGACTCCACGCCGCCCAAAGACTCCCGGAGGATTCGTCTGACGACTTGGATCACGACTCGGACCACGACTCGGACCACGACTCGGACCACGACTCGGACCACGACTCGGACCACGACTCGGACCACGACCAGGACCACAACTTGGAACACGACCCAGAGTGCGCATGTATCCCTGGAACCGAAATTCCTTGCACCTATGGTCGATGCCACCTTTCGCATGACGAGGTTCGCCAGCAATTCCTCGACAAACTCGCAACATCGCGCGACGATACTGGCAAATGTCCCTCCTGCTCTGAGGATATCTTCGCAGTCAACGAGCTGAACGGTCGCTTCGTATTGGCCAACATCAATGCTCTGGTGAAGGGCATGAATACTGAGTAATCCACCAATATGTCAGAGCTGCGTAAGAGGAGCTGGTCTGATGACGACAAGCTCGAAGACGAAGCTAGTAACGAGAGCGAAGACGGCGAGGGGGAGGAAAACCTGCAGCCAAGGTATAGTTCATTCTGATATGTTCAGGTATCACACAGTGACGTGCCATTGCATTCTTCCGGCTTTTCCTTGTGCAATTTCCAGCTCCTCCAACTCTACAGACAACTCTTCTGCCTTCTTCCGCATGGCGGCAGGGGTTGTCAGGTCTGCAAGCTCGGCCTGGTCGATTTCGCGGATAGAGTGGAACAGCGCGGGCAGGATAGAGGCTTTCCACAGCTGCATTTTGCGGCTTTGATATATAGTGATAGCCACAAAAGCGCAGACAAGCACCACGACCATCGCGGGATATGCTATCCATGGCCATCTACAGCGAGTGTCAGTGATATGGAATATGTCATCAAGAAACGATACTGTGGTCGTATTACCTGATGTGGAAGGCGAGGTGGGTCTGGGACGTTTTTCCATATGAATAACCCCGCCCATCGCTTTGTATGCTTCTCACAACACTCGACATGTAGGTAGCCATGTTCTTGAAAGAAGAGGTCAGGCTAGCGTTGAGTTGATCGGTACAAGCGATCGCACTGTCGTCATCGTTGCATGCCGAGCTTATCGTAGAGGCAGCAAGCGATGTCGTTCTCCATGCATCAGGTGTACCCGCCATCTCATCGGAGCCGCGCAGCAGTGGAGGATTGCCGAAGTAGCCCTCCGACAAGAAATTTTGCAGACCCAGTTGAGCCTTTGATGACACGCGAAACGTACATTCTTCTGTGCCAACGAGCTTCGTGTTGTTGAGGTAACAGCTGTCGGTCTCGATGTAGATATCCTGATTTTGCCCAAGACGTGTTCGACCGGAATCAGTAAAGTTTGAGGTGGAGTTAATGTTCAGATCATAAGCTTGTGAATCCTTGACGACATTCCGACCTCCAGGTGTAACATAAAAAACATTGTTCTCCATCCAGGCATCGTACGTCGTAACGCACCAATATGCAACGCATTCAGCAGCTACAGGTGTCGCGTTAGCGGTACCGTAGTCATGCGCTAAAGCAAGGTAATGCACAATTAGCGGCCCGATTGTAATCGCGCTGAGTGGTCCTTGATCTGGATAATAAGTGTTGGAGGTTATGTTGTTGTAACCACGCGCTATATCAAGACTCAGAGCATCAGAGCGGAGGACAAACCTTCCAGATACCGTGTCAATCTCATCAGAAATGTCCGCGCACTTCGCACAAATGTTTAGCGTACTGTGCAGGCCGTATGTACAATTGGTGTAATCACAAGAACCCAAGCCGGCTGTACTAAAATTGTCGGATGCAGGTGACATGTCCTTCATTAAGGTCGAGGAGAATGCCAGCCCGGCAGTTCCGTAAGACACCATGGAGACGCTTGGGCCCTGGTCACCGAGGATCGAGCCTGACAGTCCTGGGCTCGAGTCGTCGTATGTCTGGGCGATGAGAACAAAAGCGTCTTCGGAGGGGTGTGTTTTCTTTAGATATCGGTGCGCTATAACGTTCTGCGAGAAAAGTGACGTTCCGAGTAAAGCAAGTACGCAGCTTGCACCCAACCACACCGGCATATGGAAGAAATTCCTGGCGCGATGTTTCAGTGCTTGCAAGACTAGTAGTTGTCATCATTGAGCATCCAACTTACCTCCAAGTCTTGGTGTGCAATAGTAAAACCGACAACGCTCCCATCGGTGTGCTCGAGCGCGCCAACAAGTCGATCCATATCAATTCATTTTTCTCTGCACGGAACCAAAGCCACTTCATTTGGCCAATGGCTGATGCGATCGTGAAGAACAGTAAAGACTCGATGACTGTAGTGATGAAGGCCACCGCAGAGTTAAGCGACCATAGCGAAGGCCAGCTGTTCACTGGCTTTCTGTCGAAGAAGGACAGTGTGATTATCTCTGCACCAAACAATATGACCGCGGCAGCACATGCGGCAATCTCCAAGACCCATGAGTCCTGTAGGTAATCGTATACTTTTTGCCATGACATCTTGCATCTTTCCCAGAATGGATATCCTTCAGGTTGGGGTTCTGGAACAAATCCCGCATCGTGTGTTTCTTCGTGCTTGAGCGGTGGGCTAGTCAATCGTTGCGAAGACACATCATTAGGTCTCTCTTCAATACCAGCTATTGCGGATGCCAGTGCTTGGTCGTCCACGTGTGTTTGGTCCAGTGTTTCTGCTGTGAGATGAGTTTGCCCCAAGCGGTAAGGCTGAGCCGGAAGGTACTCACGATTGATGTCCATGGCATGCTCTATGACCACAGTGTGTGCCAGTCTATACTTACAACAGCAAAAGCAAGGTCGTATATATCGCTTCAATATGCGAGCCTTAAGAGACCCAAGCCGCAATGGCTTACGCCCGCCATCCCAAACATGGGTGAGTCATGCCACGCAGCCTCGCTTATGCTGCGCAGAAATTGGATGCCATATATGGGTGATGAGAACATATGTCGTCCCAGTGTGCGAGCCTTAATGTACTTGAAGCCGACAGTGACGGAGATTCAGGCCGCAAGGTGCACGCCCGATCTTTATCAAACGTGAGAAAGCCATGCCACGCTTACGCTACACAAAAGCTGGAAGCCATGCATGGATGACGAGATTGCTAGTATTGAGCTTTCTAATTCGTCGTGCCGGTCAGCGGTAACTCAGGCTGACGAAGGTGGCCAACTTTCGATACGCGGCCCTGGTGCAATCATTCAGTAATATCTAGTCAGCTGTTTGGAAGGAAGGAGCGATACGCAAGGCTGACCTTTAGTTCGTGTGGCGATTCCAATACATGTGAAGTATCTCAGCAGACACATATGTCGACGCGCGCAGTGGGAGAGGCTGAGGAAGTGCTTTGCGTTGATGCCCTGTTAAATTTGGTGAGCCATGAAAGTTAAAATAGCTTCATGGCCCCGGCAGCTGCTGTTCATGGCTTTCAGCGTTTTTGAAAGCTGTGCCCGGCCAAACATACGTGCACCAACATCACCATCGGGAGATTGAATTGTTCAAAGTACCATATGCGTTTCACTCTTGATATTCATTTATTCTAAAGCATTCATTTCAAACGACCCCTACTTCTGGTTCTTGCCAGTAGGGATCTGGAACGCAACAACGCTCTGGCCGTTCTTGAAAGCCTTGTCAATGCGGAAGAAACCCTTGCGGTCAAACTGCACAATGTCGTCCTCCTTGAGACCAGCGACGTTGCAGTCGGCAAGAGCCTCGGTCTTGACCTCGGTGATGGGGTTGAGGCAATCTTCCAAAACGTCCTCCTCCTCCAGCTTGTCCTTGGTGATCAGGTAGTCGAACTCGTACATGGTCAGAGGAATCAGCTCTTGATCCTCCGAAAGCCAGGTGACCTTCTTGGCGGTCTTCTTGACGTCTCCCTGCAGGTGGAGCTCAAGCTCGAGCTCGGTGATGGTCCTCTGGTCGGCGGACTTGAGCAGCTGGAGCGGGTTGAGAGAGTAGGACTTTTTGCGGACAATGGCGTTTCCCCACTGCATCAAGGTTATTTCCTCGTTGTCCTCGAAGGACTGTGCGTCTTCCTGGTCGAGGATGATACGCTTGCTGAAGACGACCTTTTTCTTGCCGAGCTCGGCGTTCTTGGCGTGGACGTCCTTCTCCTCGGTGCGAGGTGCCTCGGGAGCGCCGATCACGTTGCAGACAACCTTGTTCTTGGACTCGACGGCGGTGTAGCGCTTGGCGACGGGGTCGATGTGCTTCTTGTTGGTGTTCCAGAACGAATCCCACGTCTGGAGCGTGATATTCTTGGATGGTCCCTGTTTGATGATGTATTCTTGGAGAGCTGGGACAGTCATGCCGCGCCTGCGCACACCACGAACAGTAGGCATGCGAGGGTCATCCCAACCCCATACTTTGCCAGTGTCGACGACCTTGGTGAGCTTACGCTTGGACAAGAAAGTCTGGCGGAAGTCCATACGAGCGAAATTCCAGTTGTGAACGACTCTGAGGCCCAGGCTCTTCAAGATCCACTGGTACTGCTCGTTGGCATCGTTGTACTCGGTGGTACGCAGAGCGTGGGTAATACCCTCCTCGGCGTCCACGATAGGACAAGCGAAATCGTAGGTCGGGTACATCTTCCAAGTGGTGCCAGTGCGGTGGTGAGCCTCAGGGTTGCAGCGGTAGATGACAGGGTCACGCATGCGGCCGTTGACGCTGCTCATATCGATCTTCGCCCTGATGTACCACAGCTTGCCCTCCTCGGATCCCAGCTCCATCTCAGTGAAGTGCGCCAAACTCTCCTCGATGCTGATGTTGCGGTTCTTGCTCTCAATTCTTTCCATGCGCTCGGCGCGAAGTTGCTCGACGGGAGTGTTGTCGGCGTAGGCGAGGCCGAGGCGAATCATCTCCTTGCACTTGTCGTGGAGAAGCTGGAAGTAGTCGCTGGTGTAGGTGACGGCATCGGGCTTGATCGCCATGAGCTCCAGGTCGCGGATGATGCTCTCCTGGTATTCCTCCTTCTCCTTTGAGGGATTTGTGTCATCAAAACGCAAGAACATCTTGCCGTCATATTTCTTGTGCGCGAAGTAGTCATTGAGGAGTGCGGCTTTCATATGTCCTTTTCCGAGTGTCAGTAACCAAAAGGCTCAGGCAGGGAACGAATCACGAACCAACGTGCAAATAACCAGAAGGCTCGGGTGGGAATCGTGTCACGACGCCCTTCTCGGTATCAGGGAGGTTAATTTCGAAGTTGGCGGCGTCGTCTCTCACGCGAGTAGGGAGGTCGAGTGAGGGCTTCGCGGTGTCATCGATGAAGTTGAACCATCTCGCCAGGTTAGGCACGATCTTGTTTCCTTGCTTGACTAGTCCCACGGCCACTTTGTTCGTTCTGACGAGCTTCCACAACTCGAGATCTTCGGCGCTTTGGCTGTAGCCGTTGACATAAGTGCGCAGAGTGAGGAATTTGTCGAGCTCATAGAGCGGCTTGGGATCAGGCTTGCCGCCCTTGAGGGTCTCAATGAATGCTGCCGCCATTGCGTGTTGATGTATGTGTATGGTCAATTTCACAGTCAAGCGGCTACGTCAAAGTGAAGGTGAGTCTTCAAAGCGCGCACCACAACTTTTTGCCCCAAGCCCCGCCTCCGCTGATATCACACCAAGGGACGACCCGCTGCCCCTCCATGTTGGACACTGATCTGCGAGGACTCACGTGAGCATTGAAACTGTGACTAAGAACCGCACGCATGTGGTTGCACAAATAATTGCATTATGGTATCAATAAGCTAGACTTCTTTCACAAATACTGGTGCAGACTTTGAAATCTGGACAAGCTTCACCTGTTCGTACTCATACACTTTCCCGAACCCAAGTGTCCAGGTCTCAGTTATCATCCTCCATTCCTCTTGATGTGCTTCAGGATCACGCCGACATAATCTTTCAGCGTCTTATTGTGGCTCAACGCGTCAAACAAACCGCGTCTGACCTCTTCATCGAAGAACATCCCAATCATACCAGGGTCCTCCAAGGCATCTGACTTCTTTTCAGTCTCGCCACCAATGACAGCGCGTACGCTGTCCGTAGAATTGGAGAGCGTCTTAGGCATAAAGCGGGCAATGTTACGGAGCACAAGTGCAGCGCCAAGAGGAAGGCCGGCTGCATCGCCTGTCTCATCTTGTAGCGTTGAGAACATTTGTCTCGTGCTAGTAGTCGGTTCCTTAGGCTCTCCCGACAGCTTTGCGTCTCGACTGCTGTCAAGTGATGAGGGAAGATGAGTTTGAATGTGGCGTGCAAGCATTGCGGTGCTTCGAACATTGTCTTTGGTTTTGAAATCGTCTGATGAACGTTTGCAGTCTGCCCAGCCGCAGTGTAGTGTTGCACTGTCTCCAGCCGCGAAGTCGAACGTGTCAGCATGAGTCGAATCGCCATTTGTGCCGTTTGTGAGGCCATTCGTCGCGGGCTTTGGGTCAACGTCCATTTCGTCTGCTTCGGGGGCGGGAGTGGCGTTCTTTTTCGGCGTAAGACGTAGATGGTTCGCGCAGATGTGCTTTAGCATATTTGCCGAGTCACGGAACCATTCACCACAGGGAGCATCTCTTGTCGTTGCTGGAATGATAGCGCCGGTTGTGGGGTTCACCGATGCCTCAACGGGAACTGACACCTTCCAACAGCAACGAAGCAATTCCTTGCCCTTGTCCTGTGCTCTGCTGCCGGGACTCATGCCAGTCTCAACAGGGACCTTGCGGGCTCTTATGCCTCTGATCACGTATTTGTTTCCATTGGCAACCTGAGCAGTTGCGCCTGTGAATACTGCAGAAACGTTCTTGATGAACTCGCCAGCAATGAGATGTTGATATTGCGGTTGGAACTGTGAGAACGTTCCTTGGTATGCCTGCCAGAGGCTGATCTGAGTCATCTCAGACTTGACATCCGGCATGAAACACATCCTCAGCCATTCCGAAGATCGTTCAGGGTCATCCATTTTCAGTAGCGGCTCGACAACGCTTCGCGATAGACGTGGCACGGGAGGAATGGTGTATTCTTCCTCTTTTGACTCAGGCTTCGTTTCCTTCTTCTGCTCCCGGGCATCAAACAGGAGAAGCCGGGTCAGCTGCCGGGCGAGATTCTCAGAGTCGATATGTTGCAACAAGTTATCCACGTTGTCGGCGAATGACGTGTATTGCATAAGGAAGTCCAAGCAAGCACCACGCAGCTCTTCATCCTCAATCAGCAGCCACGATTGCACCTCGCGGAGTGTTGTTGGTGGGATGTCCTCAAGTCGCTTTGGAGGCGGTAGCGTCATACCGAGACGCGCAACCGTCCTTAGGGCTGTAATCAGGGTGCCCCGATCAGAGCTCTTCAGCTGTTGTACAAGACTTTGATAGAGATCCTCCTGCGTGTTCACATCGCAATGGCGAAGTACCTGCTCAGCAATTTCGAGAGCGTAGTGGCGAAGCTCAATCGTACTTGCCTGGTCGGGGAGATTGAGAATAACAGTGATCGTGTCTTGGATCAAAGGCATTGCCGCGATATACTTCGCGTTGTCTTCCAACATGCACATGTTCCTGATAGCCAAGGCAGCTTCAAGAATGCGATTCAGCTCGCTCAGGAACTGTGCATCCTCTACACTGTCATCGATGATGTGGCAAGGACGAGACTTGAGCTTTGCAACAATATTTGACGTTCCAGTGAGGCCATTCAGAGTCTCATCGTCCGTTGGGAAAGTGTCGTCGTCGAAATTGACATCCCAGCTGATGTCATAGAATAAGCCGCTGACTTGTAGAACCTTCTTCACGAGAGCATCCGCAAGGCCGGGAAATTGGGTGAACTTGTACTTGTCACCACGCTCGTGGCTGATCTTGACCAGATGATGTAGCGCGTACTCTTCCTCTTCGGGGATACCTGATTGCAGCGCCATTTGAGCTCGTACGTAGATGTTCGGTCCAATGAAGCCAGTGCCAGGTAGCATGATGTTCCTGTATTTTCGTGCAAGCGGCCCAGCGTTGGCTTCAGCTTTGCGCTTCCGTTCATTGCGGTAGTACTCGGCGTTGTTTGCTGGAGTTGTCACGGGCCTGAGGGTGAGAGGATATGATACTGTGGGTTCGTAGGATGCGAGTGTCGAAGTTGCGCCATTTGTCATGGCAGATGCGTTCAAAACACCATTTGTGTGTGCGCCAGGGGTGGGTGATGCATTGACAGCATTCGATTGCCCTCGTGTCTGTCGTCCAGCTGTGAGGTCCGGTTGGAAAAGCACTCTCTGGGGTGGCTGTTGGCGCAAGCCTCGGCTAGAGCGCCCTGCTGCGCTGCCTGGATCGTCCATGATATCTGGCTTCTCTTCTTTCGGTGTGGTTTGGCCGGGACTCGCGTCGCTGGCTTCAGCTTCGGCTAGCTTTTCGTCTCTCGTCGGAGGCTTGGAGAAGTTCTCGAGCGTCCTGCCCATGACATTCCCGCCCTTAGCAGTAACTTCCTCCAGAATCTCCTTTGGTGGAGGTTCCTTGTGCCAGTGGTTCGTGATTTCGTATGCGACCAGGTTCTTGTAATACACCAGCTTCACTTGGAACGCTTGCGCCGCCGTGTACTGGTTCTTGCCAATGAACTCCTCGGCGAACTTTCTCCACATCAACGGTTTCGCCTTTGTATCCGAACACAAGTCATACCCTCCCTCGCTGACGACGCGTTGATAAAGTTTGTGTAGGTCGACGTGCCTGATTCCAATTTTAGGTTCGGTTTCGAGACGGGTGCTGCATTCACTCTAGTCAGCATGACACATTCCTCACACGTTAAGCGCACCGTGTTACGTACCCGCGCTTCTCGTGGTAAGCCGCCAGATCTTTCATGAACTCCTCATATTCGCTCGTCCGCTCGATGGAAAGCCCGCGTTTGGGTGCCATGGTGAACTGGCTGCGCGCGGGAGACTGCAGCTTCACGTAGGACACACACTCTTCACACTTCAATTGGCAAGTGGTTAGTAGAGCCAAATGTGCATCACGTGCGTTCGTTCCAGACTCCAAACACTCCGTACAGGCAACGCGACTCGATGTAATTGATTGTAGTGGTAAATGCGTATCACTTTCTCGCGCAGTCGCGTCCCTGTCGCAAAGTCCAGCGCAACGCATGAGGCTCTGCGGCATCTCGGCCCGCTCCGAGAACCTTGTTTCGCGAGGCGGGGTTGGTGATCAACTGCAACGACCAAGGGACTTGACTTCACTTCTGCTCCTCAACCCATATCACGAGCATTGCATTTCATCTCATCATCGTTTCAACACCGCCAAATGCACAATATAGACGGATCCAACATCCGACCACTGCGTAATCAAGAGGTCTTATCTTGTGGCTCGAGTCGCACAGTCACAATCTCACTGCAAACATGGCGGCTGACATGTGTGTCGCTGTCGTAAAGTATTCGCATGCTACTGGCGTGAAGTCTGACAACACTATCCCGTGGACTCATATCGTTGCGACAAATCTGTTCCTCGTGCTCAAGGGTGAAGAAACTCATATTCAGAATGGCCAGCTCGTATTACAGGTCGTCCAAGGGAACTCCGCACTTGTAAGGGCTAGCGAGAACCCGTTTCACAGTAATCATTCTGACAAGTCCCGCTCAGGAAACCATCGATATCGGTGAGCTCGTTGACCAGGCAGTTGAGGCTCGATATGGTTCGCAGCAAGCAGGGATCACACCACAGATCGAGCAGTTACCCATCTTCGGCATTCACAAAGAAGTCTTCCTGGCATTGAGATACCGACTGCCTAATGGCCAGGTCTAATTTATCAGTCGATGATTGCGAGATCCCAGCTGACACTCTCATAGGCTCGTCGTGTGCAGTTTCGCCTGCAGTCCACTCAGGATTGTAGTTCTATGGTTGACATTCTTGAACGTCGAGGGATGGAATTTCAACAGCAACGCCCACGTACAGGCCGGCCAGCCTCTGCACGCCCAGACGCACCTGGCAATCTCATGAGACCATCAACCGCTCAGACATACTACGCCAAGAGCACATTTGACACGCCTACGGCGCCCTCTAACCCAAGCCCGTTTCATTTGCAGCCTCTGGAGGCGGGTGGCTTATCGTCCCAGACGCTTGGTGACGCGAGTAGGTTTCCGAAACCTGATCACGGCACAGCAGGGCAACCATCGCTTCTTCAAACTACGAGCAAAGCTCTCAGGCAAGCCCTCGAGGGGACAGATACGACCCATATATCCAACAATGATGTGAAACGTTCTTTCTCGACAGCAGATCCGTCTTCTTCTCAGGATCGAACGAGTTGGTCAGATTCGGAAATACTGAGTCGTCCTGGTACTGTGGCAACGCAACAGACGACATTGAACGCCATGTCCCACAACCCTCGTTCGCTGACGTACAGCCAGTCTGGCATCGAGCGGCCATCGACAAGTCTAAGCACACTTGACAAAATCTCGCCTTCAAACTTCAGTATTGCAGAGACAACAGGTAAACCTTCTGGCGATGATCGTACTCCAACCGACCGCAGCAACGGTCTGTATCAACCTTCGGCCCCTGCCTCACTCCGAATGCCAGAGACGCTCGAGCATGAGATGCCGCCCCGGAGGGAGCTGCCGTTCAAGCGTCCAGGCAGCCATCAGAGCACGAGTTCGCGACCTAGCACCTCGGCCAGGTCGGGTACCCAATTCACAGCAGCACAAAGCTCCGATCTCACATCGGCGCCGTCGACCCTTTCTCCGGTCGCCAAGAATATCAATGTACGCCCAGCCACGGCTTCACCTCTCAAGAGAGCGATAGCACCGGTTTATCCAGAGCCCACGAAGAAAGCGTTTGCTGTCGAGAGAAGGCCGCAATCGCATGCAATGCATCTGCCGGACGTCACACACACCTCGGCGTCAGTCCACAATACAGCTTCGGAAGGCTCATTTCGTCGCCCGAGCGATTTGGGTGATCTATTGCGCGCGACAAAGCAGTCTGCTGAACGCTCAGCCAGTATTAACAAAGTGCATCGCTCAGATAGTACCGCAGATGCGGAGTACGAGCTAGAAACGCCACCTGGAACATCTTCATCGCCCACCAAACCACATGCGCAAATGACGTACTCCTCTCCGAGCAGAACTGCTGCTGCAGGCATGGTGACACCAGTGAACAAGCCCGTTTCACCCCAGCGACCAGTCTCACCAATTCGTTCCACCAATGCTGAGACAAGCGCAAACTCTGTCCTTGGAGGACCGTCACACGCAGCAGACGCCGCCTCGCTCGCCGACTATGCCTCGCAGAGTCAAGAAGATAGACAGACCGTCCTAGACGAGTTCATGGTGTCCAAGCTAGCGGATTCCAACTTCGCAGTGCTTTGCGAGGATCTCGATAGCTGTTGGAGGAGGATTGCGCTGGGGCTCTGATCTTCTTGGGTCTTCTTCTCTCCTGCATTTCTCTGCGACGCGCAAACCATCATCTCTTGGAATCTTTCTTTAGTTTCTTTCCTTCTTCGGACGTGCAGTCTGTGGCTTAATATACCCGAAGGCAGAAATTCGGCGTGAAATTATCGTTTCTAGCTACTCATCATCATGAATTTTTTTCATCATGCTTCTTTCTTCTTTAGCCGTCTTTTCTAAAGACTTTGGCTGTCTATCAGATTCCCCCCTTTTCTCCTCCAAAGAAGAAAAGGTCAGATTTCATCACTCTCTGGCCTGCGAAGAAGAACACAAATTAATCATCCATCATCACTAGCAGAAATGCTCGGACTAGGCAACTCAAGCCTCTCAACCTTCACCTCCGCCTTCTTCACAACCTTCAACTCGCGGTTCGTCATCCCAATCGCACCTCCAGGATGATTCCGCTTGAAGACCTCCCGCTTGCCCTCTTTGCCACGATGCAATTGCTCCGCAACAGTAAGAGCCAGCATATCTGAGACCGCGAGCGAGACGGTCGTCGAAGTCGTGGGCGCGCTGACGCCGAAAGACTCCTCTTCGCTCACCGGGATGGGCGTTGGGAGTAGAATGCCCGTTTCTCGCGGCCGGTCAACGAGGAGAGCGCATTCTGACGGTGAGGTTGGTGATGACATTGCTATTATGGACGTTGTGGCGGGGATGTGTGGGAGCAGGTTGAGGAGCTCGGGAGTCTTGCCGCTGTAGGAGATAAATAGTATGGTGTCGTTCTGGAACATGTCAGTTTTGATCTGATTTTACTTTCGCTAGGTATGCGTGGTTGCTCGGGGAAAGGGATAAAAAAATCAAGTCAGGTGTATGACAAGTGGCGGTAGAACTTACATCTCGAATGTCGCCCAGATCTCCATGCGCAGCTTCACAAGCGTGCATAAAGCTGGCCGCCACACCCATGGACTTGCATGTCGCGACGAGCTTCTGGCCGATGTAGGCAGACTTGCCCACGCCTGTCACGATGAGTTTGCCGCGAGTGTGCTGACTCTGCAGAATCGTCTTTACTGCGGATTTGAGATTTTGCTTTGCAAGGTCATTGGTGCAATAAAAAGTTGCTATTGAAGCCACAGCCGCGGCTTCTGTGGCAAGCACGTGTGCAGCATGGCTGAAAATGTCGTCTTCGTCATTGTCGTCATCAGTGTCACAGGTTGATTCTGGCTGAGGGTTTGTGAGAAGTGGATCGTCATCTTGTTGGGGAGGAGTCAGAAGATCTGCTTCCACACTGGCTGTCCGTCGTCGCTTTGCAGGTGGCGGCGAGGTCGAGCGTGTGGTGGTAGTGCTTGTTGTCATCTTGGGAGCTTTGCTGTGAGGATCTCCGCCAGTGGGATTTAAGCTTGGACGCTTTGTTGATTTTTGTTGTGACGATGACAGCATGTTCTTTGTCCTGGAGCCAGTGTGTGTAGCAGTCTAGCCTAACAATGTGTGTATACCAGATTGCGGAGCAGGTGTGTATAGCTATCAGGTGGTATGTATGGATAGAGGATACATGTATAGATAGGCAGACCGAGATGACGACAACGAAGCGCCCGCCGTTAACGTTATGTCAAACCACCGACCGCCGTGATCTTGCGTGCATGCGAATCCGACTATTATCTGGCCAGACGCTATAATAGACTGAGCGGGCCGGATGGCGCCATTCTCACAACATGTCAATCTCACTTCCGAGTGGGCGTATCGGAGCGGGCACGGATAGGGAGGCAGGCGATGATAAAGGCTTTGCTAATTCCTCCCGAATCGCGATACATCAGGCGAAGGTAGAGGCGTGATTACGGATCAGAAAGTATCGAAGGAACATGGGCTTCGATCTCGTGAACTAGTCAAGGCGTCATACAATCTTCTGGCGGTGTTCTGCACTCCAGCCCTAGACGTGGGCAGGTCGGCGGCAACGTGGGTGCTTAGATCAGCGGCGCTGCTGTGCAGAGGTGTACTTGACCATTGCCAGTTAGGATGAAGGCCCGGTTGAGAGAAGCACGGTTCGCTGGGCTGGAGGAACAGGGAATTTGGCTTTCCTGGTGTGATCGCAAATCGAGATCGGACATTTCCAGCAATTCGCATGTGCTTTCTGTGCAGTTCTCGTTCATAAGTCTGCGCATCCCTTACCAGCCTTAACATCTTGTCATGGTTATACCAGCAGCTGTTGGTCTATATCTGGCCGGATACAGCAGCGAGATCACAACGGAATCCTGTTAGTCATGTGAATCACTGGCATGCTAAGATTTACAGACGCAGAATTGCAATCGCTATGCCGTCCATTGCGAGATTGGAAAGGCTATGCGCAGACTTATGACCAGAAACGAGGATTTGTACACGATTGGCTGCTTATGCACATGTCAGAATGGCATCTTGCGAACCTCAATACCATGAGAGGAGACTGTCTATGCTTTACTGGTATCGATTCGTTTTCAAGCCCGTGCCTCTATCGTGGTCTATCATTTTTTCAACGCCTTCAGGCTCTCCAACCCACCCTCAAACTCCGACACATCATACTCGTTCGGATACCTCTCAATAATCTCAGTGAGCTTCGCCGACTGCTCGCGCTGCTCATCAGTCAATTCTTCATAAACATCCTCCATCATAGAACTAAGCGGCGACCGTTTCTCCTTCTCAGCTTTCCTGTAAGCCTCCAAGACACTCTTTCGAGCATCACTACGCAGCTCTTTCTCTTTGGCCTCATCCCAGATGCCTTTTCCCTCCATCCATTTGCGGAGACGGGTGATGGGGTTGTCGCGACGCTTCCAATCCTCGACTTCAACCTTGGCACGATAGGCGAAACTGTCGTCGGATGTGCTGTGGTGCGAGACGCGGTAAGACATGGCTTCAATCAGTACAGGCTTGCCCCCGTCTGAGAGGGCGATGTCTCTTGCTCGTTTTGTTGCTTCGCGGACAGCGAGGATGTCGTTGCCGTCGACACGGATGGTGTCAATGCCGTAGCCCACTCCACGGCTTGCGATGCCATCGCCTCGGTATTGTTCAAGTGTGGGTGTACTGATGGCGTAACCGTTGTTTCTGCAGATGAACAAGATCGGACATGATCTCGTCGCTGCAATGTTCAGCCCAGCATGGAAGTCACCCTCGCTAGCCGCACCTTCGCCAAAGTAACAAGCCACAACTCTGGGTTTGGCAGTTGGGTTGAGACGATCCTGCGTTCTAACAGCATATGCCGCTCCACTTGCCTGTGGAATCTGTGTAGCCAAAGGCGACGAGATGGTGTGCACTCTGTACTTTGTCGAGCCATAGTGCACCGGCATGTTCCTGCCCTTCCCAGGATCATTCTTCGTCGCGAAAAGCTGCGCCATGAAATCGTCCATGGTAAAGCCTCTATGTTGAAAAATACCCGTCTCACGGTACTGTGCAAAGATCGGATCATCTGGGCTCAAAGCCGATGCAGAGCCCACTGCAATGCCCTCCTCGCCAGCGCTAACCATGTAGAAGCTGATGCGGCCTTGCCGTTGAGCGTCGAACATGATGATATCCATGACCGACACGGTCACCATGTCCTTGTATAGCCTTATCGCCTCTTCGTCCGTGATATCAGGGCTGTGCGCTTCTTTGTCGACCACGACGCCATCCTGGTCGAGTACGCGATATGTGGGCATGGCGTCATCCTCAGTCGCGCGGTTGAAGGTGAGTTTGGTCGTGAACTGGCTGTTTACGGCACCAGGGAAGTGGACGCTACATCACTATCAGTTCAAAGATCTAGACAGCCATCGTCCAACACATTTTATACCGATCCGAGCCAGGCCTCTGCGAGACCTTCGACTGCCATCGTCTCTGGCATTGACCACAAACAGATGGTGTTTGGCGTGCTTTCTGCGCGACTAGCCGACGCAATGGGTTGAGAAATTGTTTGGACGCCATTCTGGCTGTCCAGTGAATGGTCGAGATCACATTACCAGCAGCAATGGGTTTGAGACGTGTGTTATGCTCGTCTCAACAATGGCCCGCCAGTAGCCGTAGATGGTTATGCCGCCTAGTTGCGGGACAAGTGCTTGCGGCTCTGTGGGGAATTCTGGGGTAGGTTTTGATGCAGCCGAGGTTGTCATGGCACGATTGAGGGTTTGGGGTTGCTTCCATCGAGCATTACTTTGAACTTGGAAGTTCTTGCCTCAGTAAACTCAGACGCTCTGCTCAGTTCGGAGGTACCTCCGGTGGTTGTGGCGCAGTACCTCGAGTTCCATGTTTGCAGAGCGTCTGAGCCCTTTTTGAACATAGCTTGGTGACGAGCCGATTCAAACGTCGTTTTTGGCCTACTTCAGATGATTATAACTTACGCCCACTTATTCAAAATTTTACGTTGCAATCTGGATTGGTAGATTGGCATATGCGCTATCGAATAGATATAATTATGATACTATCAGAGCTGTGATTATATACGAACTACACCTTCGCAAACACCGTCTTTTGAAATCGCACTTCCGGAGGTGAATTCACGCCTCCGCCTATACTACGAGAAATCGTATTTTCCCACGTTTGATAATAATATTCGATGCAATCTGTGGTAATAGACTTAGACTCATATATTCGAATAAATATAGTATTATTATCAAAAATTGTGGATTTGATAATGAAGTACATCTTCGTAGAAAAATCTCGGATTTCTCAACATAAGTTTATGACAGTCTAGTACTGAGCTAGTAGCCTATAATGTCATAAACTTATTTTAGGCTTTGAAACCAGGCATCCGCAAAGCCACACCAAGAAGGGCTCAGACCCTCTGAGGGCGAAGCTAGCTCCCTAGTGATAGGGTTGCTTGCGCCACGTACATGTAGCCGAAGAAGGGCTGAGTTTACTGAGGCAAGGAAGTTCACATGCATGCTACATGTACCCTCCTGGAATCGGATTTCTGCATACAGGTTTTAGTCATCGTAAGCATCTTGGCTGAATAAGTTGAGCCTTTGAGTACAGTAATCCTATGAACTTTGACAAATGCTGATGAAGAAGGACTACGAAGGAGCAGGCACAGGAGCAGGACCCGAAGTCAACCCAACGAATACCATGAGCACGGCTGCGTAGCCCACGGTAGCCGAGAACATCTGATCGTTGGCCAATCTAAGCGGAATAGAACAAACCAGGGCAAAAAGCACGACTGCAATCGTAGTCGTAACAAGATTCTTGACAGGGTTTTGATGCAACGCCATGATATACATCGGCACCAGAATGAAAAGCGCACCACCCATAGCGACGATGAACCTGGCAAGACGATCGGCCGTGTTGGAGAGCCTCTCAGGAGCGAAGGTCCCTTGGTCGTAAAACTCCTTGCGTGAGATCTTCTCATCCTTAGGCCATGAGATCCGCTTAGGCAAGCACCTGCGCAAGACCTCTCGGACGCCGTCGAACACCTCCGCCTGGTCAGGGGCCTTGAAGCGTCGGTAGTTCTCTGTTTCAAAGGGCTCCACGTCCGGCAGAATGCTTGCTGCCGTCCTTGGGAAGTGATGGACCGTTCGTTTGTGGAGGTGTTCTTGCTCGCCGGACGTCAGGAAGTCCAGGGATCGAATCACAATCAGATCTCTCGCGGCTTCCGCTATCAAACACTCAACACAACGGCACTTTTATAGATTTCGTGCTTTTGGGTCAGATCTTACCTTGCAGATGCAGGATCTTACCCAGCTGCTCCATGTCCCGATCGGAAGGCTGTTGGCGCTCAAGTATATCCTTTCGGCACAGAGCTAACTGTTTGTTCAACCAGAGAATGTAAATTCGCCGGAGTCGAGATCCTTCTAAGAACCAGGGCTCTACTGGCGGCTCTTCGTTGCGCAACTCCTCTGCAAAATCGTAGAGGCCTGCTTGTTCTTCGTATTCATCCGATGAGCTGGATGACAGAGCGTCTTGGTTTTGAATCTTGCTTTGTCCTTTAGATGCGTCCAGTGTGCAGTGACAGGCGCAAGTGGCGTTTGGGATTTGAATCGCTGGATCCACACGATGTGAAGAATCTGGCTGCGCTGAATCGTTGCGAACGCTTTGACTTGGTGACATTGCACAGTGTTTCCTTTGCCTGTGTGCTTCAATGCATCCAGCGCAGTTGAGACCGAAGGCTGCACTTCTTCTCGTGCTGGGTCTCGATAAAGCAGCAGAGCTGGTAGAAGAGTGCGAGTTGATAGGCTTTTCCAATTAGCAAAGCATACTCGTACACGAGATCGCTCATCCAAAACCAAGGGTGCCGCTTGAGTCGGTCGTGGTGCAGTATGTGAGGTCCTGAAGTCCCTTTTGCTGCAAGCTACGTCGAGGACTATAGAGGGTGAACTCACGTGTTGTGGCTTGTGCCTAGGTACAGACCATGGGTCTAGGAGGGTCTCGCCCATACGCCTCATGGCTTGCTGACATGCACCCAATATTCATGGCGTGACAAGCGTGACAAGCGGACAATATTATGCCACAGGTCGCAGCACCAGCGAAGTCAGCAGATTTTACATTGGCCTCTAAAGATCACAGCGTTCTGGTAATCCTAACCATTCATCGCCCCAAAGACAACACCATGAACCGCAAACCCCTCATTATCCCGCGCGAGAGTTTCACGACCTTCTTCATGAAGTCGGACCAGCCTGGCCCAAGGACCAAAAGCAAAGAAAATCCCATAGAGAATACCTTACCCAGTGAGCTAGACAGACGGAATGCATTGTTCCTAGACTTAGAAACGGCATACGCGTCGTGCAAGTCGATGGCGGTGGTCCTTCTATCCGATTCAAACAATTCGCCAAAAGTCCAATCTTGGATAGATGTAATCGACGAGCAGCTCGAGAACATCAGAAAGGCACGAGAGCAAGGGAATGTCAAGCGTGGTAGGTACTGAATCGAATGCAAGCGCGTGTAAGCCTCTTTGCCAACAGGATACAGCTCCGGTGTCAGACCTAATTGGGGGAAATCTTTACTCGAGCGCGACAATCCACCAGGCGACCATGAAGCGACAAGTCCGCCACCTGCGGCAACTGTGCGCCGGCGAGATGAGGAAAGTGGCAGACAACTTTGACCTGGTTGATAAACCATGTCCATCCCACCCAAGCGAGACGTACGAGAGTATGATCCGGCGGACGCTCCGAGCGGCGTACGTGGAGTACATGAAAGCACACGATGCGATGCGCGAAGCGCAAGCGAGAGAATCCGCCGCGAGAGTTGCTGAGGTTAGAGCCTTTGCTGCAGAGCTCGTGACACCGCGCTGAATTAGTACTGGGTTTGGAGAGTGGATTGCTGCTCCTCCGAGGGGAAGGTTTTGACGAACATTGGCAAAGGTAGACATCCAGAGGGCGTATGCAGCGTGATTTCGAGAGGCGATGTTTGCTATGTACAATCTTTCTATCTTTTTGACATGACCCAACCAATTTCCCCATTTCTCAAATGCCGAAATATTGGTTTCGTTAAAACTTCTTTCTTTCTTTACAGGAACGCCCACGCCGATCCAATCACATCAGCTCAGGAATGTTGGTTCAACGGAACTCCTCCATGAACTCCCTGTGGAACTTCTCAATCCTGCCGACCCACTCGGTGCCAGGAGCAAGGAAAGTCGTTCTGAAGTGGAGAGTGCCCTCCTTCTGACCGAAGCCACTGCCAGGAACGATGCACACACCGGTGGCCTCGAGCAAACGCATGCAGTAGAAGTCATCTGCGTTCTTGCCCTCCTTCTTCGCGGCCGCGATAGCTTTTTGCGGCAGAGCAATGGACGGGAAGAGATACATTGAGCCGGCGGGGGAAGCGCAGGAGACACCCTCCATCTTCTGGAAAGCGTCGTATAGGGCGTGGGCACGCTTGTACAGGCCGGAGAAGATGTTGTCGTATTCTTGCTTGTAGAGCTCGTAGGAGGGCGAGCCTTCCTGGGGAGGGTTGACCATGACTTCGACCATGCATTGGCCGATGACGGGAGGGCAGAGCATGATGCTGACGAACTTGTAGATTTGCTCGACGACCTGGTAAAGATTGTTAGTAGATGTTTCATCGTGACTGCGTGGGTATATTTGTGCTCACCTTAGGGTCGAAGCCGACCATCTCGTAGTAACCGCCACGG
The DNA here is from genome assembly GCA_019775635.1 of Cladosporium sp. VS III D KN 1. Lineage (NCBI taxonomy): Eukaryota > Fungi > Ascomycota > Dothideomycetes > Cladosporiales > Cladosporiaceae > Cladosporium > Cladosporium sp. VS III D KN 1. The sequence goes on from JACWFN010000018.1 coordinate 30,068, forward strand.
TGGCCACACTCGCCAACCATACCCTTGGAGATACTGTGAAGGGAAGCAAGCTCTACATTGTCGAACTTGCCATCCTTGTTCTTCGGGCTGGACTGCAGGTCGCGGAGGCCCTTCTTGAAGCTGTGGAACTTGCCCTCGAAGACGTTGGTCTGGTAGACCTCGTCGGCGAGGACGACAAGGTTCTCCTCAGCAGCGAGCTCGATGACAGACTGGATGGACTCGGCCTTCAGGGAGGCACCAGTGGGGTTGCCAGGGTTGATGACGGCGACCGCACGGACATCGATACCTTCGGCCTGTGCCTTGCGGAGCGCTTCCTTGATGCCAGGCACGTCGGTACCCCAAGCGTCCTCCTCATTAAGGTAGTAGGGAACGCACTTGGCGTTAAGGAGGCTGAGAGTTGCGGTGTAGAGAGGGTATTGAGGGATGGGAACCAGGACACCAGTGTTGGGCGAGGCGCAGATGACGGTCATGAGGGCGTTGACACCGGCACTGGCGCCGGCGGAAAGGTAGATGTTGGCCGGGTCGGCAGAGTAGCCATCTCTCCTCTCGATGAAGTTGGCAACAGACTGCCTGATGCCGGGAGCACCTTGCGACTGGGAGTATGCGCCAACCGACTTGACATCCTTGAGCAGTGTCTTTGCGCGCTCAATCACATCCTGCTTGTAGCCCAAGTGCTCCTTGAGGACATTCTCTTGCTCCAACAGCTGCGGGTTCTCCAGAATACTGAGGACCTGACGGAAGAAGGTGATGGGCTTCTGATCGAGCTGCTGCGGGTTGCCGATGTTGGCGGCAATGACCTGGTCGAAAGGCAGGTCCTGGCCTTCGCCTTTGGCGATCTTGGCCTTGTATTCCTCCGATTTGATGGCAAGCTCGCCACGAACAGCGTACTTGGCCTCCTTCACGTGCGGGTTGATGTTGTCGATGGTCAAGCTCTTAGTCCTGGGAGGGCCCTGGGTGAAGAGCTTCTTGGCGATGAAGGAAGGAATGGGCAGCGAGCCCACTGGTCCGGAGAAGCTCATGTTGGCGGTGTTGTCGACTGCTCGAAAAGTCGGTCGCAGGTGTGCAGAGGTCGACAAGCTAGACAAGACCCGTCCAACAAAGTCGCGTGATCGTCGGTTGCAGTTGTATTTCTTCAGGCTGCGCAGGGCACGACTCAGGGTCGCGCATGACGCATCGACCAGCACTGGGGCCATGATTTTGCTTTGCTTGCTTGCGATAAACACCCGGGCCGAGGTGCTGCCCGAACACTAGACGCTGCTGCTCAGAGGCAGGCCGGCGGCATGCAGTGGTGTTGGACGGTATCAGCCTTTCTCTCTATCAGCGACGAAGCTTTCTTCTGCCGGATGCCTGCAGCTGCACGTCGGTGCTACTGACAGCGCTATCTGCTTGATCTATGCGGGAGGGGCTGGTACCGTACCAAGCAAGCAAGCAGCACCAAGCGACCGTTTGGGCTGATCAGAACCGATCTGCTGGGAATTCCAGCGATTGCTCATGGGAATGGGATGAAGAAGATCTTTATACTCTTAGTCTACTATACCGGATAAGCCCTATACGCGCATGTTGAGGATTTCCTATGGCTTCGGCTCCGCATTCTTGCGGAGAGGTCATTTCGGTGCTTCTGTCTTTGGCTTTTTGGGGCCAAACCACGTTGAGGACAAAGCGCTGGCGTGTTGTGTGACAAGCTTCTTATGGCCTCTTGCGCATGCATCTGCACGAAATCACAGTCACACTGGCCATCATGCTGTACACTTGATGTTGCGTGTGCCGCGCTGTCAAACCCATGCATCTTGCTGCCAAACGTGAGACCGTCGTACGTGCCCCTCACAGCAGAGATGATTGCGCGAATTTCTAGCAATGAGAGCTCATTGTGAGTGGATTGTACGACGACAAGATACCTGTCTGTCGAATGCAGGCGTTGATCAACAGTCAGCAACCGCTGTCGGGGCGCCCGACACCTGCGATAAACACCGAGAAGCAATCTCTTGACCTTCAAGTTCAGATCACGGTCGAGAGGCGCAAACGCCGATGTCGGGTGTTGTAATCCTCCTCGGATGCCTTATGTAATGCTATCTATGTTGAACACATACATCTCACGAGCATTATACATAGGATCTATTGAATCGTTTAGCTGACCGCGGTTTGATAATATCTAAAAGTTGGCAACATCTCCTTCTTCTCATACCTCGACTCACATCTGCATATTGTTCATTGATTTATTGGAGCTCTTCACCGATTCCTGCTTCGATCAGAATCGAAAATTGATCTAAATATCGCAATACACTTTAAAGATGGCCTCCGCAAACGAACCCTGGCGTCTGACCGCCACTCAAGCTCTCGAGCAAATCAGCACCAAAAAACTCACAATCGAAGCATACGCCACTTCCCTACTATCCCGCATCTCCTTACGGGACGAACACACGAAAGCATGGGTCTACCTTCCCAGAGACCTCATCATCGCAAACGCCCGTGCCCTGGACGCAGTACCTTTCGACCAGCGCTCTCCGATCCACGGCCTGCCCGTAGGAGTCAAAGATGTCATCCTAACAAAAGACATGCCAACGCAATACAACTCTCGCATCTTCGAGACCTCGCAGCCCATCGAAATCGACGCCGCGCCCGTCATGACCCTGCGAGCAGCCGGCGCTCTGATCTTTGGCAAACTCAGTACTACTGAGTTCGCCACAAGCAAGCAAGGTGATTGGCATCAGAACCGCACGGCAAACGCTCACGACGCTTCCAGAACGCCGGGCGGAAGCTCCTCTGGCTCTGGTGCTGCCGTGGGAGATTTCCAGATTCCTGTGGCGCTAGGCACGCAGACCGGCGGCAGCGTGGTGAGACCTGCGAGCTTCAACGGGACGTATGGGTTCAAACCTACGTGGGGATCGATTTCGAGGGAGGGACTGGCGCAGTGGAGCGTGACGCTCGATACGTGCGGGTTCTTTGCGAGGTCGGTTGAAGATCTAGAATTGATCGCTGATGTCTTCCGCATTGAGGATGATGAGAAGATCGAGACGGGTGAGTTTCAGATCAAGGGTAAGAAGGTGGCGTTTTGCAAGACGCACAACTGGCACAAAGCTGGAGCTGGCACTAAGAAGGCGTGGGAAGACGCTCGGAGCATTTTGAAAGCTCAGGGTGCTAAGGTGGAGGATTTGGAGTTGCCTGATAATTTTGGGAATGTTCTTGAGTGGCATGCGCATGTTCTACAAGGCGAAGGCAGGACGTCCTTCCTCGGTCCCTACCTGCAAGAAAAGGATAAGTTGCACGACGATATGCACGGTCACGTCGAGAACAGAACTGGCCTCTCGAGAAGGAAGCAGCTAGAAGCTTACGACAACTGTGCTCGTCTACGACCCGTCTGGGATCAGATCGCCGAGCAGTACGACTTGATCGTGACTCCAAGTGTGGTCGACGAGGCACCAACAGGATTGAGCAACACGGGTGACATGGTGAGACAGATTCACGAACGAAATCCATCGGCAGGAAACTAACGCTATCAACAGTCCTTCTGCTCCACCTGGACGATCCTGCACGTCCCAGCATTGAATGTCATCGGCTTCCAGGGCGAGAACGGCATGCCCATAGGATTGACGCTCGTAGGCGCAAGATATGCTGACAGGCATCTGTTGCATGCCGCCAAAGCGGTAGGGTCGCTTTTTGAGAAAGAAGGAGGTTGGTCGCCAAGCAATATCTGATCGAAGTATATGCAGAAAGAAAAGTAAAGATGGGCTCGCGTGCCCAATATAGAGCGAGGTTCGTCTCGATATCAGTGAGACTCATGTCACCGTGCGATCAATTATCACAACGATACAATAGTTGCCGTTTGACAATGATGACTTGGCAACAAGTTTCAATACTTGGCGATACATACTAGCCGAGCTAAAGTGAACAAACTAGGCATGTAACGTGTAAAGTTGATCCTCGCAAGTCTGTACACAGCCTAGGGTATTTCCGATTATAGACTCAACGCCAGACTCTGGAGGCATATCATTCTTGGGCGGAACAATATATTCTTGGCACCTTGCTTAGGGCGGACAAATCAAGGTGCGATAGTCACTAGCACAAGCAGCAGGCAAACAACGAAATCACGACCAGGTCCATACGTTCAAAAGTGTACGGCAATCAACTTCCATGATACTACTATAAATCAAAGCAAGAAGACAGGGAGCGAGGTGGTATTTGACGAGATCGAATTCATCGTGTAGCAAAATTTCTATAGCAAACAACGACTCTCCTAAATAAGAGGCGGGGGGGCACAAAGGTAATGTTCTCACGACCTCTTATTCGCGTATATCCACAGATCGAGCCAAACCAAACAGGAAACGTGTAACATCAGAGAGGAGTAAGCTAGACGCATTGCGCCGCTTACAACTCGTCGTGGCCAGAAGGCTCGTCGTCGTCGTAGTCGGGCATGCCACCGGCACCCCCAGCGTTGAGCTTGGAGGTGATGGGGTAGGCGACGTCGGACAGCTTCTGCTTCTGCTCATCGAAGTCCTCGGAGGTGGCGGTGGCGGCGTTCTCCTCGAGCCAGTCCTGGGCCTCCTTGACGGCCTCGAGAAGAGTCTCCTTGTCGTCCTCGTCGATCTTGCCACCGAGGCCGTCGTCGTCGTTGAGCTGGTTCTTGAGGGAGTATGCGTAGTTCTCAAGACCGTTGCGAGACTCGATGCGCTCGCGGGTGGCCTTGTCCTCCTCGGCGTACTTCTCGGCCTCCTCAACCATGCGCTCAATTTCTTCAGCGCTGAGGCGACCCTTGTCGTTGGTAATAGTGATGGACTCCATCTTTCCACTGCCCTTGTCGCCGGCGCTGACCTTAAGGATACCGTTAGCGTCAAGCTCGAAGGTCACCTCGATCTGAGGCTGGCCGCGAGGAGCAGGAGGAATGCCGGAAAGCTCGAATTTGCCGAGTTGGTTGCTGTGGGAGGTCAAGTTAGCTTGTGAACTTTGCTGCGCTATTGGGGAGTTTTAGAGTTACTTACTTGTCTTTCGTCATGGTGCGCTCACCTTCGAAGACCTGGATGAGGACCACGGGCTGGTTATCGGCGGCGGTAGAGAAGATCTGGCTCTTCTTGGTGGGGATAGTGGTACCACGCTTGATGAGGTGGGTCATGACACCGCCAGTGGTCTCGATACCAAGAGTAAGAGGGTTGACATCCATGAGGACAATCTCCTTAGCCTCCTCCTCGCCGGAAAGAACACCACCCTGAACGGCGGCACCGTAAGCGACAGCCTCATCGGGGTTGATACCCTTGGAGGCCTTCTTTCCGAAGTACTCCTCGAGCATGGCCTGGACCTTGGGGATACGGGTAGAGCCACCAACGAGGACAATGTCGTCGATTTCGCTCTTCTTCAGCTTGGCGTCCTTGAGAACCTGCTCAACAGGCTTGAGGGTCTTCTTGAACAGGTCGTTGTTGAGCTCCTCGAACTTGGCGCGGGTGAGAGTCTCGGAGAAGTCGTCACCCTCGTGGAAAGCCTCGATTTCGATCTTGGTGCTCATTTGGCTGGAAAGAGTGCGCTTGGCCTTCTCGACCTCACGCTTCAGCTTGGACATAGCCTTGACGTTCTTGGTGATATCGGTGTCCTTCTTCTTGTTGTAGGTCTTGGTAAGGTAGTCAACAACGCGCTGATCGAAGTCCTCACCACCAAGGTGAGTGTCACCAGCGGTAGCCTGAACCTCGAAGACACCCTGGTCGACGGTCAAGATGGAAACATCGAAAGTACCACCACCAAGATCGTAGACAATGATCTGGCGTTCCTGGTCGGTCTTGTCGAGGCCATAGGCGAGAGCGGCGGCGGTGGGCTCGTTGACCACACGCATGACGTTGAGACCAGCGATAGTGCCGGCATCCTTGGTGGCGGCACGCTGAGCGTCGTTGAAGTAGGCGGGGACGGTGACAACAGCGTTGACGACCTTCTCGCCGAGGTACTGCTCAGCGACCTCCTTCATCTTTCCGAGAATCATGGAAGAGACCTCCTCGGGGGTGAAAGTCTTCTCCTCGCTGCGCATCGAGTCAGCTGATGCCGTTATACAATTCGAATCGCTTTGTGCTTACCCAGAAACCTCAACGCGGACGCGAGGCTGGCCGTTCTTCTCAACAACCTTGAAGGGGAAGTGCTTGATATCCTTCTGAATGTCGCGCTCGCTGTACTTCCTGCCAATAAGACGCTTGATGTCGAAGACGGTGCGGTGCGGGTTGGAGGCGAACTGGTTCTTTGCGGCGTCACCGACAAGGCGCTCCTCGTCGTTCCAGGCGACCCAAGACGGTGTGATACGGTTACCCTGGTCGTTGACGAGAATCTCGACCTTGCCGCCCTTCATGATACCAACGCAAGAGTAGGTGGTTCCGAGATCAATACCGATGACTGTGGGAAATGGTTAGTACTGCGAACTGCTGTTTCCTTAAGCATTGGCTGCTCAACTTACCAGGTCCAGTGACAGATGAGCCAGTGTCCTCCTGGGCGCTGGCTGAGGGGATCATGCTCATGAAGAGCATGGGAGCGAAGACGAGGGCGCAGATGTAGAACATGGTCATCCACGGCGAAGTGGTGGGCGCAGACCGCCTGCGCTGGTCCCTTGAGTACCGAGCCATTGTGAACAGGCTGGCTGTGATGTGATGTGTGTGGTGGTTCTTGTGTAGCTCGAGCAGTGGCTGCTGAGCTGTGGTGGAGCTTCACGTAGAGCCCAATGGGTGGATGGCAAGGTGAGTGCGGTAGCTAACCCTATGCCGGAGGGTGTGTAGCAAAAGCAAAGAGAGAGAGAGGTGGTGGAGAAGGAAGATGTTCCAAGCAGGAGCAGCCAGTCTCGTGCTTGAAGTATTTGACAGGCGAAGAGGCCAGACAGCGCGATCTGTTAGAGGCCCGCCGCCAGCTGTCCCTTTCCGCGCGATTCGGAGGCATCTGAAAGGCCAGCTTGCCACGAGCATCATCGCCCGCCGCACTTGGCAGGGTCCGCAGCGCATTCCCGCCGCCAAACTCGGCCATAGCGCACTTCACCTGTTCCTTCATACATGCTGAAACGCCCTATACCGTGACTACACGCTGACGATGCTATATTTTGACTCATCCCGCATCCGAGCTTGCGCCTAAAGACACATATACACACTAACCATGGACGCCGCTGGAACTTTCTTCCGCGCCACCTGGCGTTAGTAATGGCGTATTGATAGTACAATCAGGACAACTAACAACAGTGAATTTATCCTGTCGGAACAGCTGTCCGTCGATGTTGTGCCTGTGACTCGATGTCAATCCACGTGAGCACCTCGAATCGCCTATACACGGCCTCAGGTAAAACAGACAAAGAAACGCGGCTCTATCTGCAATGGCTTTGAGAAGCGCGCAGTGAATGGAGACTCCTGAGTTTGCTTTCACCAGTAGTTGTGTTGGAGGTGTCGTATGCATTCACTGAACAGTTCATGTAAGTGTCGCCTGTCATGATGCTACAAATATATACACCTGACTGCTGTGCCAAACACCGGCACAAGAGCCACCAACGCCAGCGAGAAGACATCACAAGATCAAGATCAAACGTCAGCAGACATGTCTTCCACACTTTCAGTCGATGACTGCTCTTGCATCATCTTCGTCTTGTGTATCCTCACGTACTGGATGGCCCGCCACCATTGGCGACTCTGGTATTACACCTCGCTCGCTCGCTTCTTCAGGGGCGTCGAGTCGCTGGCCCAGACTCGTACTTTCATCATCGGCATGTGCATCTGTCTCATCGCACAGGATGCTTATCATGCGATCGCTCGCGCTGCCGAGCCCTGGATTCCCGACAAGCTCAAGTCCTTCTTGTCTTACAGAGGTGTCTCGCATGTTCGACCTACCACAGCCGCATACGCGGCAGAACAGCATCCGGCAACGATCAACAAAACACTCCTAACTTGGATGGAAGAGGACGCCGAAGAAGCCTGGAAGCTCAAGCGCAAGATGCGTGAGGAAGAGGCGTCAAGACGCCAGGAGCTGATGGTGAGTCACCAAGACCTTGCTGATGAGCAGTCTGAGTACGAACTCATCTATTGAACCACTTTCAAATTGGAGACTCGAAGAAGCATCACGCTCTAGGCGAGCTTGTCGCGAACTTTTTTGACTTCGATTTGGTAAGAGTTGGTGCTCACTTCTGCACAGCCTTCGAATCGCGAATACTTGGTGTTCGTAGTATGTGGGTTTTTTGATGGGCGGCACATGGGGCATGGAGGTCTAATCGTTCTTGAGCTGTTGGCACGAAGCAGTCACTCTTCTCTCTATCTGGTGTTGGAGAGGGAAAATCAATTCTTTTTATTGCATCCAAGTCACGTACGTTCAATCAAATTAATCGTAAACAATACGCATGCTGATATCCAATTGCACAGTAGCTCACTCTCCAGACTTTGCTCTCGGATAGATTGTGCATGCATGTTTTACACAAAAGTATGATCGTTTGTTCTTTGTCCACGAGTAGCGGTCACCCAATAGGTGTCCCTCCAAGCACACTCCCCTTTGTTCTCTTAGCACCCGTCACTGTTCCTTATGCGTGAATCGGATACCATTTCCTTTGTCCATACTCAGCAGAATTCACATCTCACTCGAAAGTTACTTTCGCGACAATTGCGACACCCTCGCGACAATCACAACCCCTCTGCGTTGCCCTAGCATTATGTCGGCTTGCGCGCATTCACTTCACTGCCACACGGCTTAGCGTATCGGGACCTCCCGGCCGCGACAATTGTTTATTGTCATCCACCTACAAGAGAAAGTCGCTCCCACCGCTCGGAAGAAACCTGACCTGACCACACGACACCACCACAGAAGACACCACCACCACCAACACCATCACCGCCACCATGTCGAGTGAACCTTTTGACGTCGTGTGCTCGGTGTTTCTGGTGTACTTCTTAATGTGCTGCGTCTTGCTCGTCACGGGCTGTTTTCTTAAGATCACCCGCGAGAACACTTTCTCGCCTCCGAGCGAGCCCTCTCTCCAGTACATCGAGCCGCAGCCGGTCCTGCAATCGCCTCTGTGGCAGCGCGAGCTGCCACGCCCTCGAGAGCCACCAGAGCCGACCTATGAGGTTCTGCCGCAGCACCCTTTTATACACGCTCCTCGGCCCTACAATGGCCTCATCCCTCGCGCTGAACGTCGTCCCCACCGCCATGTCCCCCGTGAGCGCCACATTACGGAGATGGCGGATCGCGAGCGACATGCCATCCTCGACAGGGAGGATGCGGCGAGGAGGAAACGGGATGAAGAGGAACTTGCACAATACTGGTCCAGCAGGGCCATGGAGTTACGAGCTCAAGAGGACGAGCGCTCACAGCAGGCCATCAACGAGACTACTCAGGCCATGCCAAGGATCGTGGTGACCGATACGGATGGCAGTGCCCACGAGAAGCCTGTCACCATCGGCACCCCAGAACTCCACGTCACGGTAGATGACGAAAAGGAGCAATCGGAGACTACCAACGAGACCAAGACCACTGCGACCACAGAGATCGACAGTGCTGGATCGAAGGAGCTCTCCGACGACACAAAGACCACCAGCCATGAAGGCACTAACACGGTGGCAAACCCCGAACCCAGCCAGATCACTGGCACATCTCACGCTGGCATGACCGAAGACTCGAGGAACGAGGCTGCTGACACCTCCATGATGTCCATTTCGAGTCAGCCTATCGCCTACGAGCCTTTCGCTGGCACGACTCACGATTCTGGACACGAGACTGCTGGCAAGTCCATGATGCCCACTACGGGTCAGCCTATTGCCGATGAGCCTCTCGCTGGCACCGCTTACGATTCTGGACACGAGACTGCCGGTATTTCCATGATGCCCACTACTCAGCAGCCTATCGCTGACGAGCACCTCGCTGGTACGACTCCCGATACTAGGCATGAGACTGCTGGCGAGTCCATGATGTACGGGACGCAGCAGCCTACCACCTATGACCCTCTCGCTGGAGCGACTGAGCACACCGACTCCACAGCTGCTGGCAACAGCGCGGGGGTCGTTGAAGAGCAGGTCGCGCCATACGAACCTCCCGCGAATGCATTGTTCCAAGTCGACAATGACACAGCCTGCAGTACACTGGGCGGCTGGCTATTAGATGTCACAAGAGCCGGACAAGAAGACATTATCTGCAACAAGTACTACTTCGAGGAACTTCAGACAATACTCAGGTTCTGGCTGGAATGGATCACATACTCCAACACAGCCGGACAAGTCGTCTGGGACCTTGGCAAGCTGTCAAGGGATGACACCAAGTTACTGAAGAATGCACTTGAGCAGATCAAGGCAATCGTGGAGAAGCACTGTGCGAGCATCAATCCCGAACTTGTTCGCGAGATTGTCGCTGTCTTTAAACAGTTGTGGGCCAACAATCATCAAGCTGTTCAGCATATTGAGCGATCTGAGGCCGAAGAGGCAGAAAGACAGCGAGAGGAACAAAGGTTTGAGGATGAACGACGTCGTCGGGAGATCGAAGAGGCACGAGTGCAAAAGCAGATTGAATTTGAGGAGCAACAAGCTGAACTCAAAGCTCGAGAGGCGAAAAGGCAACAGGACCTGCTGGACAAAGCTCAACGCGAATCTGAAGAGGCAGAAAGGAAAGAGAAGCAGGTTCAGATGGCAAGAGTAGAGCAACGGCTGAAGGAGGCTCGTGAGAAAGAAGAGCTCAGAAACCGAAAACAGGCTGAGCTCCTCAGGCAGCAGGCTCGCAAGCAAACCACTCAAGGTGATGCTGAAGAGGAGGATCCATGGAAGGAACGCGACATCGCGCGAAAGGAGATTGCCTTCAAAGAGCAGCAGAAGAAGCAACAGCCGTCGCAGCAAAAGCCGACCCAGCCACAACGGGATGACGATGAGGAAGACTTATACTCAATCAGTCCAAAGGCTCGAGAGAAGCTGAGCGCGGATTTCCCTGCACGAAATGCTGCACAAAGTGCCTCAAATGCTCCGCCTCCTACTAAAACGATGAGTCGCCAATTAGAAGAAGAAATTGCGGCGCAAAGGAAGCAAGATGCGCAAGCCGCTTCTAACGCAAAGAAGTTTACATTCGCTCAGCAGCCTACGAATATCCCTCCTGCATCTCAGCCATTCGCAACAGGCTCTTTTGGATTCGGCCAGCAGTCTGTGGGTTTCCCTCCTGCATCTCAGCCATTCGCAACAGGCTCTTTTGGATTCGGCCAGCAGTCTGTGGGTTTCCCTTCTGCACCACCGCCGTCCGCCACAGAGCCGTTCTCATTCGGCCAACAGCCTCCAGCTTTCGTTTCTGCGCCTCAGTTGACGCCACAGACTCGTCGAGACCCCATCCAGCGCAACAGGCAACAGGCCAATGCCGACCGTGCCAGAAGAAACGCCAATAGGCCAAAGACCACCAATGCTTCGCAGGTGGTACCTACTCCACCAATTCCCGCGCCTCAGAACACCAATGCTTCGCATGTGGCACCCGTTTCACAAAACCCATTGTCTCTTGCACCAGACCAGATCCCTCGGCCTCTTCGTGATTCAAAACTGGCACCTCCTCAGCCATCCGCCGAAGCTCGTTTAGTCACACCTTCAACATCTATGCCAGACGAGTTCCTGAAAGCAATGGCCGAAAATCTGGAACAAACCAATGAAATCGTGGAACACTGGGAGCAGCTCTTCAGAGACCCATCAGTGAGCGGCGCGGCGCCAGATTACAAATACCAATGTCTTTACGTCACTCCGGGCGTCCTCGGGGAAGCTTCAAAGATCTCCAACGACTACGAGTGGATCGTAGACTGTTACACTCGATCCAACGGCAAAGGTGCGCGCTGGTGGAGAAACGTTGTGCTAGACGCAAGGAGGGTCGACGAGGCCCATCTGCTCTACAGAATCGAGAAAGCCCACGATTTCTTGAGGAAATTCGCGACGGAGACGCGGAAATATGTAAACGATATGCCGCACCTTGCGGACCTCCCGGCGATCTTGCGCGATGCCATGGATATGACATACATGTTGCTCGAATGCCTTTACAAGGCGGATTGCGTGAAGTTGCGGCCGATGGAGGATGGCGACGAGCTTTACTATGGGCCCGGCATGTACGAGTCGATAACCAAGCAGCCTGGATTCTACGCGGTACCGCCTCGAGACGACAAAAGCGGGTCTGATTCTTCTTTGACCTCGATTGAATCTGAGGAGGAGTAAAAGAAGGAAGGATTTCACAAACACAAAGTTGAAAGTGGGTGCGAAATGATGGCGAAGCATGAGATCAGGAACTCAAATTTTGGAGGATCAACTTGAAAGGATACATGCACGTCTGAAGGAAGAAATTGGAAGGGATCGTTTGGGAGGATAACACGCTTGACAATGCTTGAGATTGACCCGCATCATGCATGGAGGAGTACCAGGAAGGATTGGGAGGAAACAACAGCTGCAGACCCACGGAGTCTTTGCGCTCAAGGGAAGGAAAGAAAGGCACTCAAAAGGAAGACTTGATAGTCACGGAGCCGCAAGGTCTCTGCGCCGAGTCTAGGGAATTACATGGAGGACACGGGAGGAAAAGGAAACCAAACAGCAACAAGCCCAGATTGACATGAAATTGATATTTTGAAACCCATCAATGATTCTCTGAAACCTTGATACTTCGAAACTTCTCCTCGCATGCACGTGTAACCTTCTATCTCGCAGTCTCAAGTCCACTCAAAACAAAACTCCAACAAGAAAACCAGTGACGCCTGCCCGAACAAACACCACAACGGTGCGTGTCAACAAAAGAAAGAACGAACGCTATCGGGCTCGCGATCCAAACCGTCGCGTCACAATGTCGCCAAGCCCATGAATACGATAGCCGTCCGAACCTTGCACATACGTTCTGAGCATGCAGAAGCCGCCGCGACCCCTTCCAGTCGGACTCAGAACATTGTCTTCCACCCAGTCGTATATTGTTCCACACTTAGAGCTGATCGCGCACGCTACGATGACCAGTGCAGGCTGTGAAACGATCACGCTCTCGAAAATGTCTCGCATTTCCGTGCGGATCTGTTTGCAGGTACGGCCAAAAGGTGGGAGAACAATCTTCAGGTCTACCGAGAGTCTCAAGACGTCTTGATCCGATGCGACGAGCTCGTAGATGGTGTTGCGCAACTCGGCTGGGAGTTTGAGGAAGGCTGAAGAGCATGCTGGGTTGGAATCCATGGCCGCAGAATCTGTGGAAGCGGTATTGGGTGTTGTAGTTTTTGTCTTCGTTACGTGGCGCGCATCGACGGCCATGGCGTCTTCGGGGGAGGATTGCATTGCTGTTTAGGGTCTGGGAGATTTGATTCTGATGGCGATGTAGCCGTCCGACCAGGCTGATGGCTTAAGGGTGGCGTAGCAAAGAAATCGAAGCTTGTCTTGCCGTGTGAGAAGTTTTTACGAGGATTGGTGTCTGATCGCTGTATGGAAACTTGATGTCGAATGCGAAGTTGCTTTCTCGCTCGTATCAGTGACTTCTAACGAAGAGTCACTGGATAGCCGTGATATGTCAGTTTGCCGTGACTTCCCACGACCATGGCAGCTCTATTGATCATTCTCACGATAAGGAAATGAGCACCTGACATTGGTCAACACGTAATCAATAGCGAAAGCAGGATGGATATAAAATTGAGTGCCATGAGACTATGTCCACAGTGATCCTGTCAGTACTGCTCCAATGTGATACACTGACATCTACAGTAGAAACACAGTAGGCGCGACGAGATCGAACAACCTCACTGTGCGAGGTGACGTCTCAGTCAAGAGCACCAATACCTCGATCCTGAAGTCTTTAGCAGATTGGTTACATTTATGTATGGACAAGTCTGATTGGGGTGAGGTGTAACGTTGATTGGTCTTGGCGGCAGGTCGGAAGCTTCGCTTTGTTTATGCCGATGTTTTGATCAACTGCGCTAACTTCAGACGCGACTACCGACTCGGTGCAGCGCTTTGGCTCCAATCCTCCACAACAACACAATTCCTGCAGGCAGCAGTACTAACAACAGCATACCATCCGGCGTGCATAGCTGTCGACAAGTTGCCCACGGCGACCAAACAAAGTCGACAATGGCCTTCTCTCCGAACGGCCGCTTCAGCAGCGAGTACCACACAGCTTCGAGCTTCGACCCTCAGAACGAAGCCCTCAACTCCACCGTCGCGTTCAATGACGGGACACAGGGCAGCGCCGATATGAGCATTGAGGTTGGGCGCGGTATCAGGCGCTCTGCAAGAGAGGAAGAGCTGAGCGAGGACGGCATTTTCACCTTCGGCAGCGATCAACAATACGAGATGACTGGAACTCCTCCTCTGAGGCCACGGGACGCCAGCAACCGCAAGAGCGACGGCATATTGAGGAAAGATGCGACATTGAGGAAGGCAAACGAGAGCGTGAGGCGCACGACCAGCCTCGGTGGAAAGAAGCAACCGAGCCTGGCAGATGCTCTTAGGAAGAATTTAGACCACACCCTCGACGACACCATGCAGGGCAATGTAACACATCCCGCCAGAAACACGCGATTCACGCGTTTCCAGAACCCTTCAGTCAACAACGGCGCCCGCGTCTTGTCAGGATCAACATTGGAAGGCTCCAACCAGGAATCAAAGGACCCCTCTCGCTTCAGACCTCTCCAGAAGAACAACACGGTACAATCCACCGGATCATTTCTCATTCCGGACATCGATGGCATGACGCAACTCATTGGTGGCACACCAGCTATGCCTCGATCAGCAAAGAAGAGCTCGCGTTTCACGCCTTCTGCGACCTACAGAATGCCTTCACGCAGCAACGCACATTCATACCTGCCTTTGGATGGCGTTCCGGTGCCAGAAGACGCGAAACAAGTTTACGCTGGCCTACAGCAAGCCCTCGAGAAGATCGCACAGCTTGAACTTGAGAGGGCAGACTCCCTCCAAGCAGCCGATGACTATGAAGCTCTCATTACTGAGCTCCGCGCACAGCTCGATGTTGAGCAACGCATGCAACGACCAGATAGTGGTCTTGGATCGGAAGAGGAGGGAGCAAAGAGCAAGTGGCGCAGAGAGCGGGCGCAACTGCAATCACAGGTCAAGTCGCTGCAGGATAGTCTTGCCAAGTCTGAGCGCCAGACAACCGTCCATGAATCTGCAGTGAGGCGAGTGACTCAGGAAAGGGCAGAGATTGTCTCGCAAGTCGAGGAATCTATCTTCAACCTGGAAGAAGTCAAAGCGGAAAACGAACTCTTCCGCGAGAGCTACACCAATCTTCGCAACGAGAATGACGACCTGAAGGATGAGTTGGCGACCTTGCGCGAGGAGAATGAGGCATTGAGAGCCTTGATTGCAAAATCGAAGACATCTGACCGGTCACAACAAATCGCGGTCAAGGAGATGGAGGATTTGACTCTGAACATGCAGGAGAAGGCACCGAAGAAAAGGCACAGCTCAAGGAAAGTGGAAAAGCCTCAGCGTGATGAGGCTACTGCCACCGTACAGGTCCAAGCTACACAGACTGGAGATTTCACGTTCAGCCAGTTGGATGACAAAGCTCGCGATAGCATCGCAAAGCTTGTCCAGCAGGAGATGCAGAGGATACAAGAGACTGCCAAAGCTAAGGCTCAAGCTGTTCTTCAGAAGCGCGCCCCTGGAGATCTTCTTGCTGCCGATAGGCCACGATCGCGCCTCGCAAGCCAACTCAGGAGTGACAAAGAGCGCCGCGTATCTACCTCCAGCACCAACAGACGTGCTGTGTCTGCGCCCATGGAAAGCTCTGCAAGCGAATTCGAATCCGAGAGCGAGGCTGAACTTACCGCCAGGACACGAGGAACTCTACGTGACATGACCATTCCTTCTCCTGCAAAGTCGAGGCGCCAAGAGGAAGACACCACCGACATCACGAACCTTAGCCAGGCTTCGTTTGCAGTCAATCTTAGGAAGACATTGGAAGAGGAGAGGAGAGCAAGGCGTTCAGCAAGACACTCATCCGCGCCTGTCCAAGCTGAGCGCGAACCAACCATCACCGTCAATGTCACCAAGTCCGGCGTTACTCGCAAGTCTTCTCTGAGAGATATTACTTCAGGCTTGCAGCTCGACGCCACTGGACGTTTGAGCGTACGCGGAATGAGCGATGCGCAGAAGGCATCCAAGACTGTCCGTGTTCAGTCACCCCACACATCAGACATCACATTCAACCACACCAAACAGCTTGCTGAGGTCGACGATGGAGACGTTTCCGTTCTGAGTAACGTGTCTCGTCGCCGCCGCCAGGCTACTGCTGCAACCACGGAGGATGCTGAGGAAGGCGAGACTTCAGCGTTTATCATTCCTGACATCACTATCCACAATGCTGTGCCTATCACCTCGAACACGCAGACTCCTCCACTCGCAACTCACAAGTCCGACAAGTGTACCATTTGCGCGGAGGCCAATGGCAAGCACGTCGACATTCCTCTTCCAATCCCAGTTTCGGACCGGGAGCTTGGAGAGGACGCTACTCTACGTCCGGCTTGGGCACCCCACGTGTCCCTCGCTCACGTTCTCAAGCAACTGCAAGACGAGGTCGCCCATCTCAAACTCCAGCTCGCAAAGAAGGAAGCCGAGTACAACGCTCACGATCCTGCTCTCGGCCGTCGCAGACGTATGAGTGTACACGCAGAGATGCTCAAGCTTGCTGCAGAAGTCGAGAGGCGCAGTGATATGGTGTATCGCCTGTACGACGTCGTTGAGGGACAGAAGGGCAACTTCGAGGCTTCTCAGGAGCACACATCTACTGCTCCCACTAAGCAAGACACCAAGACCGATCACGAAACTGAGGAGACGCTGCAGTCCATCGGCATGGACCCAGCCGAGGTCGCTGGCAGGATCGGACGCAGTGCCCCGGAGATCCCAGAGGGCTTGCAGGAGGACTTCAGTGGAGACGAGAGTGAGGAGCTGCCTTGGGAGGGTATTAGTGATACCGAGTAGACGGGGAAGGAAGAAGATACCATCTCGGGATTTGGTGTGATGCCGGCGTTAGCACCTATGATCAATGTTTGGCGTTCGGGTCGGTGGGATCCGGCTTTTCTCTATACCTTTTGAGCGTATGTATCACCTGTGAAGACACACTGTTTCTTGCGATACACTGAACTGCGCCATTCCATTCTCATAATTACTTAATGGGCAGAGTGGACCTCTGTGAGGGGTTCTAGGCGATGTAGTCTGACGTGCTTGCGAAACTTGCTCATAACTGCGCGCGAGGTGCTTGACCATGATGGTAGCGCCACCTTAGATCAACGACCCTCCTTCCTCTCGCTACGACATACACACATCGACAGCTCGTCAACGAAACTATACGACAAACACAACTATCGCCGTGGAAAACGATCAAAAGGTCTGTAAACACAGTCCATGGAAACAAAACCTCACTTCAAACTTACACACAACAGACCACCAGCACAACAACCAAGACATCGATCAAAGCAATTAAAGCAGTCACAATGGCTTACACCCTCCCACCACTAGGCTATGCCTACGACGCTCTCGAGCCACACTTCGACGCCGAGACCATGGAAATCCACCATTCCCGCCACCACCAAACCTATGTCAACAACCTCAACGCCGCCGTTGCACCCCATGACGAATTCTCCGCCCTCTCTATCGACGATCTCGTCACCAAACTCTCCTCCGTCCCCGAAGACATCCGCCGCGTCGTCCGCAACCAAGGCGGCGGCCACTCCAACCACAGCTTCTTCTGGCTCAACCTGAAAACAGGCACAACCCTCTCCGGCCCTCTGCGCGACGCAATCGAGAAGACTTTCGGAAGCGTCGAAGCTTTCCAGGCAGAGTTCGAGAAGAAAGCTGCCAGCGTGTTTGGGTCTGGGTGGGCTTGGTTGGTTGTTCAGAGAGGAGTGTTAAAGGTTGTGACGACGAAGGATCAGGATAGTCCGCTTATGGGCGAGAGTGTTGTGGGAGACTCTTGGGGTGTGCCGATCGTGGGATTGGATGTGTGGGAGCATGCTTATTATTTGAAGTATAGGAACAAGAGGCCGGATTATATCAAAGCCTTTTGGAGTGTGGTGAACTGGGAGGAGGGGAGCAAACGGTTCGAGCAGAGTGGTGGGGTGGGGAAGTTGTAGATGCATGAATAGACTTGATGATGGGAATGAAGACTGGTCGTTTGAGATTGATATGAGAAGTGGGCGTTCCTTCTTTTGGAGGCAAACATTGTTCTTGGTGTTTTGAGAAAGTGACCTTCCATGCGTAGGTCGTCCTGGTCAACTTCCTAGAAGATCATGGATTTACCTGGCAATCGATCATGTACACACATCTAAGGACATACAACCACTCAGCTCGATCGCATATGAATATCTAACACCGTTAAATCCATCAAGACGAGGTGGCCATCAATATGTATCCTGTAGCTGCGGGTGTTATCAAACACAAGATTGATGCCATCTTGCCTCTACCCCAATAGGGTTCGGGTCACCAAAATAGACGTTCAAGTTGGTACCTGAGGCTCGGCGGCAAATGGCTTGCGCCGCGATGCGGAGAGGCTGGGGTTTTAAGCCGCGAGAGTTCGATATGACGATGGCGATTGCCTGGAGCAGTTGCCGCCATCGCGTGAGCTTGCTTTGCTTCTGCATCTGTTGCTTGCGCTGCATCTGCACCACCCGCCGCCATCTACCCAGCACGCATCGTAATCTTGGATATAATCTTGGTGCTGCCGAATCTCCCGCGTGCTATCGGCGCATCAACGACCTGTAATGAGGGCGGCAACATGGGCACCATGGCTGCTCGGCACTGCTCTTGCAGCGAGCAGTAGCCCTTCAACCGACAAGCACGAAGCTGGACGCTGCGCCATTCGAGGCCACTGCGGCAAGCAATCACTCTTTGGATCAGAACTGCCTTGTCCCGACAATGGACTGGCAGAGACACCGGATAGCGACTTGAGAGACAAGCTGGTTTCTGTCTGTGGCGACGAGTGGAAGGACACCAAAGTCTGTTGCACCGAAGAGCAAGTCGACGCACTTCAAGGAAACTTGCAGCGCGCTCAAAACATCATCTCTGCTTGTCCGGCATGCAAGAAGAACTTCTTCGACCTCTTCTGTACCTTTACCTGCTCGCCGGACCAGTCGCTGTTTGTCAATGTTACACAAACCGAAGAGAAGGGAGACAAATACTTGGTGACCGAGCTCGACCAGCTGGTGAGCCCAGAATACGGGACAGGATTTTACGACAGCTGCAAGGATGTGAAGTTCGGCGCGACTGGAGGCAAGGCTATTGACCTGATTGGAGGAGGAGCCAAGAACTACACCCAGATGCTGAAGTTCTTGGGTGACAAGAGACCTTTCTTGGGCAGTCCTTTCCAGATCAACTTTCCTGTACCGGACAAGAGTTTCGAGGGCATGGAGCCAGTTCTAGACGATCCGAAGCCCTGCAACAGCACCGATGAACGATACAAATGCGCCTGTGTCGATTGTCCTGGAAGCTGTCCTAAGCTACCCGAACTGGAAACGCAAGAGGAATGTCACGTTGGGCTTTTGCCATGTCTTAGCTTTGGCATCATTGTCGCCTACAGTGCATTGATCGCACTTCTTGTCCTTGCCGTGACTGGTCATGTCGCAGCGGCCAAGCACCGCAAGGCAAAGAACGAGCGTCTGCAGCTGCTCCAAGATGCGAATGCTAGCGACGACGAGGACGAGGGAGATATGATTCACCATGCTGGCTTCACCGATCGACCCACGAAGCAGTACATCTTGAACACCTACTGTGACCGGGCTTTTAGCGGTCTTGCACGCATGTGTGCACAGTTCCCTGCTATCACGATCTTTTCCAGCATCATCGTCGTTGGTCTGCTCAGTCTAGGCTGGCTACGCTTTGCTGTCGAGACAGACCCCGTAAAACTTTGGGTTTCTCCGGACTCTGCTGCCTTTGAGGAAAAGCATTTCTTCGATACCAACTTCGGACCTTTCTTCCGCGCGGAGCAAGTATTTGTTGTCAACGACACGAATCCCAACCACCCCGGTCCTGTTCTCAGCTACGACACACTTTCCTGGTGGTACGATGTTGAGCGACGTGTCCGCACACAGAAGAGTCTGGGTCATGGATACACCTTCAAAGACGTCTGCTACAAGCCCACTGGCGATGCCTGCGTCATCCAGAGTATCACTGGCTACTTCCAATCACAGGGCGATGACTTCTCCGCAATTGATCCAAAGACTTGGAAAGAAGATCTGCAACACTGCGCCGAGCAGCCTGTTGACTGTCGCCCAGACTTTGGACAGCCTATTCCTGTTGAGCGCGTTCTTGGTGGATACAACCGTACACACGAACCTGTCACGAATGCGAAGGCTCTAGTCACCACATGGGTCGTCAAGGGCCACAACCCGGGAGATCCAGGTCTGGAGAAAGCCGAGGAATGGGAAGAGAGCTTGAAGCGCCTATTGCTTGATGTGCAGATTGAAGCCAGCGAGCGTGGCCTGCGTCTCAGCTTCAACACCGAAATCTCGCTTGAGCAGGAGCTCAACAAGAACACCAACACCGACGCTAAGATCGTCATCATCAGCTACATTGTCATGTTCATCTACGCATCGCTTGCGCTTGGCAGCACGACGGTCACTCTTGGGGCTATCCTACGCAACCCGTCTGCTGCCATTGTTCAGAGCAAGTTCTTGTTGGGTGTGGTCGGCATCTTGATCGTGTTGATGTCCGTTTCTGCCAGTGTTGGCCTATTCGCCGCGGCTGGCGTCAAGGCCACGTTGATCATCGCTGAAGTGATTCCATTCTTGGTACTCGCTGTCGGCGTGGACAACATCTTCTTGATCGTGCACGAGTTTGAGCGCGTGAACATCAGTCATGCTGATGAGCCTGTCGAGGAGCGTGTCGCTCGCGCTCTGGGTCGCATGGGCCCTTCCATTCTGCTCTCAGCAACCACTGAGACGGTAGCGTTCGCTCTGGGAGCCGCTGTCGGTATGCCAGCTGTGCGCAACTTTGCTGCCTACGCCGCCGGCGCCGTCTTCATCAATGCAGTCCTCCAAGTCACCATGTTTGTGGCCGTTCTATCCCTGAATCAGCAGCGTGTCGAAGCAGGCCGCGCTGATTGCTTCCCATGCATCAAGGTACAGGGGGCTGGTGTATCCTCCATGCCGGGGGGCTACGGTGGAGCGCCTTTCAGCGGTGTTGACGAAGAGGGATGGCTCTCGCGATTCATTAGGAAATACTACGCGCCGGCTATCCTTGGCAACAAGGTGCGTATTGCAGTCATCACCGTTTTCTTGGGCTTCTTCGCCGCCGGCATCGCACTGCTGCCCGAAGTCGAACTTGGTCTCGACCAGCGTATTGCCATTCCAGGCGACAGCTACCTCATTCCATACTTCAACGATCTCTATGCCTACTTTGATGCGGGACCGCCTGTCTACTTCGTCACCCGCGAGCTCAATGTCACTGAGCGTAAGCATCAGAGAGACCTCTGCGCTCGCTTCTCCACTTGCAATCAGTTCTCGGTGTCCAATATTCTGGAGCAAGAGCGCAAGCGCGAGGACGTCTCTTTCATCGCCGACTCTACTGCAAGCTGGATCGATGACTTCCTCAAGTATCTCGACCCGGAGCTTGACACTTGCTGCGTTGACGGCAGCCACAACTGCTACGAAGGTCACAATCCACCCTGGAGTGTCACAATGGATGGCATGCCTGAAGGCAGCGAATTCATCCACTACCTCGGACGCTGGCTCAATGACTCCAGTGTTGAAGACTGCCCTCTTGCCGGCAAAGCTGCATATGCAGATGCTGTCGTCTATGATGCAGACCGCATCACGGTCCCTGCCAGCCACTTCCGCACTGCTCACTCCGCTTTGAAATCCCAGAAAGACTTCATCGACGCATACGCATCAGCCCGTCGCATCGCTAATGACATTTCTCGCGAGAACAACATCCGTGTTTTCCCCTACAGCAAGTTCTACATCTTCTTCGACCAGTACGCCTCCATCGTGCGACTCTCGACCGCCCTCGTCGGCACCGCGCTGGCTTTCATTCTTCTCCTCACTACGATCCTCCTCGGCTCCTTCGCAACTGGCTTCACCGTCACGCTCACCGTCACGATGACCGTCGTCGACATCGTCGGGACCATGAGCCTCGTCGGCGTCTCCCTCAACGCAGTCTCCCTGGTGAACATCGTAATCTGCGTCGGCATCTCCGTCGAATTCTGCGCCCACATCGCACGAGCATTCACGGTCCCCTCGGCCTCCATCCTCGAGCGTGCTCACGGCCAATTCGCTCGCGGCGGTCGACCCGCCCGCGCTTGGGCCGCTCTCGTCAATGTCGGCTCGTCTGTTTTCTCTGGCATCACCGTCACCAAACTTCTCGGCGTCTTCGTCCTGGCTTTCACACGCAGCAAGATCTTTGAGATCTACTATTTCCGCGTCTGGCTCTCGCTCGTTGTCTGGGCTGCATTGCATGCTCTGGTGTTCTTGCCGGTTGCTTTGAGCTTCATTGGTGGTCAAGGTACGTCGGACTATCATACATCATCAATGTCAAACTGAGATCAAAGCTAACATCTACGATAGAATACGCCGACCCCGAGACCGACGGCGGTCTGGAGCAAGACCTTGCTAGCCGCAGGTACAGAGCTCTGTTGCCCGAGGAAGAGTACGATAGCGACGACTATTAGTGAGCGCGCTTGTTGCATGTTTTTGCATGAGGCATTATATTGCAGTCGGTAGTTTGAAATGCATTTCATGGCACGAGATTGTATAGCAATACAATGTAACAACACATTTCTAAGTCTTGGGTTTCCAGATGTCTGCGCACAGTGGTTGCGTTGGTGTCCACTCTCTCAATCATGAGCTGACATCGTCGCCGTCCCTCTTTACGTCTATCATCGAGTCATCGAGCAATATTATACTATACCTCAAAAAGCGAAATCCGAGCCTTGGACATAATCAAGGAGAGTCGGATGGCCCAGGTCGAGAAGGAAGGGAGAGAGGAAAGCCACGTCGAACAAAGAACTTTTTTTCATCATCACGCAGATGAGATTTTCATAACAATTGCTAAAAAGAAAAGGAAAACTATATGGGGGGTGGGGTATCATCACATCTAATGCCATCAATAAAAGCCGTTTCCGTCATGAATATCCGCACTCAAATCGTGGGCTTTGTGTTGTAAAAGTATCCACGCTCAACAAACATGCATCGTCATCCTCGTTCCTGTTACTCCCTCCTCTTTCATTAAATATTTTTCGATCCAACGCTCTACTTGCGGAGGTACTGCACCAACTCGCCAAGCTTAGCGCGGGTCTCCTCGCTGATCTGGTCCTCGGGCGGGCCCATGACAGCCTCGAGAATGGGGACAAGCTGGCCAGTCAGACCCTGGATGGTGGGCTCCTGGGCCTGGAACATGGCGATGATCATGTCGAAGACGGGCTCGTTCTCACGGAAGTCGTTCCTGAGAGGGAGGAGCTCGACGAGACGCGGCAGGACCTGGGGCAGGGGGACGGACTGCGGGTGGGCCTTGATCATGCGGGCGACGCAGCCGGCGGCGTTGTCGACGAGGCGGGCGCGGGAGTCGTCGGAGCCCTTGGCGCTGTTGACGTCGAGGACGGGCTCGAGGATCTGCAGGATTGGGCCGTAGTTGTTGGTGATGTCCTTGTCGTTGCTGTTGGAGCAGAGGAGGCCGGTGCCGAAAGCCGCGTTGGACTTCGTCTCGGGGTCCTCGTCTTGCAGGCGCTTGGCGAAGATGGTCATCATGCGCTTGGTGTGAGGGGTGCAGCCGCCCTTCATGGCCTCGATGCAGTCGGCCATGGTGCCGACGGCAGCAGAGCGCTCGAAGCGCTCCTGGGAAGAGGAGTACTTGATGATGAGGGACTCGAACATCTTCCAGAGCTCGCCGAACTGGTCGCCAAGAGCGACAGCGAGGCCGGCAACGACCTCCATGGCGGTCTCGATGACGAGCCAGTCGTACTCGGCGGTCTCCTCGGCGGGGATTTCGAGGTCTTCGAAGTCATCGTCGTCCCTCTGGCAAGGGTGCTGCTTCTCAAGGATGAGGCAGAGGTGGGCAGCGATCTTCTCGAGAGGAGTAGAAGAGTTGTTGCCGCTGGTGGCGAGGATGGCGGGGCCGCAGAGCTTCAGAGTAGCGGCGACGTTGCGGTTGATCTCGGTGACAACACCCCTGGAAAGCTGTTAGCTTGTGCTTTTGTAAAGAATATATTCTTTGAACAGTGTAGACAAGTCGCGTAGTATCAGAAACAGCCTCTATGAGTTGTAGCATGTGCCGTAGCATATAAGTGAGCTGGGTAGCAATAGGTTTCACATCACGAAAGCGACGTCGAAGGAAAGGAAAAAAATGTGTAAACGTACCTGTCAACTTCCTCCTCCCACTTGGCGAGGGTGCCGGTGAGGACAACACCGCCAAGCTTCTCAAGGTCGTCAGTGGGCTTGACCTTGAGGGGGAGGCCGGGCTGCCACTTCTGCATGCCAGCGTCCTCAGCCAGGCCGAAGAGGCAGGCATAGGCACGCCAGCTGGAGCCAATGGCGGACTTGCGGACACCCTCGAAGGGGTGTTCGAGAAGGGGGAGAACCGTCTCGATGGTCTTCTGCATGTAGGGCAAAAACTTGCTCTTGGTGTGGGTAAGGACATCACCGATAACCTCAACGGCAATCTCCTTCTCCATGGCGACGGCGGTAACGGCACCAAGGTCATCCCAGTCGTCGTCATCGTCGGAGTCACCCTCCATGAGGTCCTCGATGAGGGACTCGTCGAACTCCTCATCGTCCTCGTTGGCACCACCGGCACCCGCGACCTTGATCTTGCGGCCGGCAATGGTAACCTCCTGGCCGATGAGGTCGGAAGCCTCAGCACCAAGCTGGACCTCAGAGTCGGTCTCCTCCTGCTCCATGCACTCAATGAGAGAGGTGGCAACGCCCTCAAGGAAAGGAGCGAAGTCCTCCTCGTAGACGCGGGCAAGGGTAGACCAAAGGATGAAGCTGGTCTCCTTGAGGCGCTGATTGTCGAGGTGAAGACCCTCAACACTGGACTCCATGAGAGGCTGGACGAAACGCTGGAAGTCCTCGCCGCCAACGGCGCTGGCGACCTTGCCGAGAGAGTCGACCACCATGCTACGGAGCTCGAGCTCGTCCTCGGAATCCTTGATGCTGATGTACTGACCAAGGGTCTGCATGGTCTTCTCGAAGTAGGGCTTGAAGGCACCCTCGGAGGCGGAGGCGATGGAGCCGACAGCGGAAGCAGCGGCCATCTGGACCTTGTGGTCGCTGTGGTCGAAGAGCTGGCTGAAACGGGGAACGAGCTCGTTGACGTACTGAGCGGCGTCAGACTGGTCGAGACCCTCGATGAGAGAGTCAACGGCCATGCAGCTGGCCTTGAGAATGTTGACGTTCTCCTCGTGCTCATCAGACTCGGGCTGGGTGGTGCGCATGCCCTGGATGGCAAGGTCGAAGTTCTTGATGAGAGCGGGAAGAAGGCGGGCGTGCTCCTTGCCCATGTCCTCGGAAAGGTCGTCGGCAAGACGGGTCACACCGTTGAGAGCGGCGCTCCTGACGCGGACAGACTGGTCCTCGAGCAGGTGAAGAACAAGAGGAAGGATCTCGTTGAGCTGGGTGGCAATGAAGTCGGGAGCACCCTCGACGCACATGCCGAGAGCCAAGATACCAGCACGCCTGTAGTCGGGGTTGGAGTTCTGGACGTAGGGGCCGAGAGCCTGGAGAAGAGGCACGGCGACCTGGCTGGGAGGGAGGGACTCGGACATGATATCGAGCAGACCGAGAGCGCTGCGGGCGGGAGAGATGTCGTCGTCCTCAGGGCTGAGGTCACCGAGCTCGGTGGCGAGCTGCAAGCAGAGCTTGGTCATCTGCTCACCAACCTTCAAGCTCTGGACCTTGAGCTTGCGGTAGCGGACGGACTGCATGAGGAAAGCAAGAGCCTGGCTACGGAAGTCGTCGTCGGCCTCACCGTTGGCGGCAATCTGCATGAAGAACTGCAGGAGGTCACCGAAGTGAGCGGCGAGGAAAGCAGACTCGTAGGAGAGCAGCCTGTTGAAGACGTCGAACGCCTGCATCGCGTGCTCCTCATCGTTGTCCTGGATGGCCTGCTGGAGGACCTTGACCATGTGGGGGATGGTGTTCTGGAAGCTCTTCAAGCTCTGAACATCCTCATCGGTGTCGAGGACCATAACGAGCTCGGAAAGGGCAAGCATGGTGTTGGTGCGCACCTCGACGGATTCGGGATCCTGGATGGTCTTGTTGAACAGCTGGAGCATCTGGGCCATGTTCTCCTGGAAGGTGTCGGGCGAAGCCTCGAGGAGGGTGTAGATGATATACACACCGACCTCACGGTGCCTGGCAGAGTCGCTGGTAGCGGCCTGCTGGAGCATGCCGGGCAGCTCACCCCATTGTCCATCCTCGAGATCGTACTTGGCAATAGCCGCGACGACGCGAGCCTTGCTGTGTCTTGCGAGCTGCTGCTCCTCGCTGGTGGTGCTCTGGAGGAGAGAGTTCCTGAGCTGAGGCTTCTGATCCTCCGGGACGGCAGCCCAGTGCTTGGAGACGAGCTTGCGGGCCTCGATAGCGGCAAGCTGACGAAGGGTAGCGTCTTGGTGGGATGTGAGGATGTGAATGAGGGCAGTCAGAGACTGAGGGGAGGTGTAGTAGGTCTTGTTAAGCTGGCCGGTGGCCGCCTTGACCTTCTGCGTGTCAGGCTGCAGCAGCGCCTGCAGCAGCGAGACGAATTCCTGTTCATCCATATTTGCGGTTGGATGAAGCAGCAAAACAAAAATTGGGTATCAAAGAGAAAAGAGAGTCGTGGAGACGAAAGAGAAAGACCTGCGTTCCTCTTCACAGCCGAGTCAAATACTTTTTCCCCACGACAAAACAGAAATGTCTCCGAGGTTCACCCAGGGTGGTGAAGGGTCTGCGTTCTTCTGCTTAGCGACAGTTAGAGTGGGACTTTAAAATGACACCACTGTGCAGACCGCCCGCCTTACGTCAATGTTTACTTTTGTGCAAGAATAATTACCCCTGCGTGGCATAGTGATGCTTGATGAGTGGTGATTCGGGCAGCAATCTCATTTCCTTTAATTATACATCTGTTGCATACGAGTGTATATATGTTTATGGGAGGGAGAGTGTAATGATCCGGGAATCAGTTGCAGCAACATCAGAAGAGGAACAAAATAAATGTTGTAAAGCCGTGAGTGACCGGATTTGTGATTCGGAATTATGTGCAGTAATTGTGAGAAAGAAACAGGATCGCGTAGGTATCATGAAGGTACAGCAGATGCAAGCATTTGGTATCTCGGCGAAACAGAAAAAAGAGCGCGTAAGAAGCGAAACGAGCAAAGAACAGAGTGAAAGACATAAGGGAAAAAAGGCAAGAAAAAGGCAAGAAAGCGCGGCATTAGATCTCGTCCATGTCGCACCAAACTTCCCAGCACATCCGATCCGAGGTCGTACATTTTTGTCATACTTCATTAGCAAGTGCGATTACTCCTGCGGCTCATGTCGCGCAGTAGAGTGCTTGGTGTGAGCGCCTGGTTGTCCAGGCTGAAATCCATCACATCGTCGCCCTGTATCACCAGGTTGTCGAAGCCGGCTTGAGGCAAATCGAATTGATCGGCAGACTTCTCCATGACTGGTGTGGACTTGTCCATCGCTGCGTCTGGAAGTTGTAGCAGTCCAGTGGGAGTCATTGGTCCCAATCCTTGGGCAGATGATACATTAGATTGACCCTGGCCTTGGAAGCTGATGGGCGATGAGGACCAAGTGGTCGAGGACATGGATGGCGAGCTAGCAGCGTAAAGCGACGGCGCACTACTCCAGCTGGCAGGAGTGGCGGCCACGAAGGGTTCGGCAATGGCAGCAACGAAATCGCCGACTTCTGCAGCAGTGCCGAACTTGAACTCGATGTATCCCAAGCGGTCAACAAGCTCACGTGGCGCATAGGAAGAGTTCGCCATGTTGGTGCTGACGGATCTGATACTGGCATTGCTTGGGAAGTTTGCAACCATATTGGCGGTAGAGGTTGTGGCCGCGCGGCGCATGAACCTCAGGCTCGATCTGAGACCAGAGGACTTCTCACTCATCACGGAACTGCTATCGTTTCTCGCACTACCAGGTTCTTTGGTGAACTCTAGACGTACGGTTGTAGTGCGCAGAGGGGTGGCGGGCGGGCTGAACCACTTAAGTGGGAACTCGTAGTTCTTGGTGCCAGAACCGAAGATTGCTGGGAATGATATCGAGCGGTCCACACTACTAGTAGGAGGACCCCAGACTTTGACACATTCGTTATGAGCATCAGCACCCCGTGAAGTCTTGTGTGATATCGAGCTGAAGTGGAACTCGTGGACAAGTTCTCTCGCACGAATGTCGGTCTGGAAGACCTGATAGTCTTCATTGGTCAAGAATGTGTATCGTGGCTTGCATGCCATTGTTCGATCTGTTGGATATTTGATGCTCAGGTCTTGCATCTCGAGGAAGGTCAAGGTAAGCGGCTTGTTCACCGTGCGAGGCATAGTGTAAGGGAAGCATTTTCTGGTTGACTGCGCAAGTCTGTGTTCGACCGAAACAGAGCCTTGCTCGGTGCGCCAGTAGACGCAACGTCTGAACACGACATAGCTGTGAGCGATGAATGAGGTATTGTCAATCTTGATCTTGACACGGCATCTGCGCTCTGTGCGTGGCTCGGGCATCAACGTTTCTGGTGCTCTGGAAATTTGTGCAGTACTCTGAACAATATTGTGCCACCATTCGTGTGTGAAGGTAGAAGCAAAGGAATTAACGGGTATTGATGCCAGATAATGGCTGGGCAGACCGATCAATGAACACATAGACGCTAAGCATCCCTCGAATTCACTGTCGAGGGTTTCCGGTTTAGGAGGGTACGACGACGCAGACTTGGCAGCATCGTTTCCAATCCGAACATAGGCGGAACCAATGCTAGACAGCTTCCTCAGCAATTGCTCGACGTGAGTAGACTGTTCATGTGAGAGACCAGAGGCTGTCACAGCCTTGTGAAGCTGGGCAAGAGTTGAATGTGAGTCAAGGTCGAAAGACTTCTGCAACAACTGGGTGATGTCGAAGGTGAGCAGTCCAACGCGGTTGTGAATGATGCGTTCCTGCAGTCTGGGGAGAGTGGCCTCGAAGGCAGCAATGGCGTTGGGCAGCAGTTCGGCTAGGGCTGTGTGGCCGTTACTCTGAACACCCCGGTCAACTATGCGACGTTGCTTTTCAGCAAAGTGGCGGGCTTCGTCGAGCACGCCACGGAAGACCACAGAGCCAGCGTACTCATGGCCAGTCCAGGCATTGATGGGCTCCTGAAGTCTTATGGCTTGCTCGACGAGTTCAAGCTCATCACGGAAGGCAGCAAACTGTGAAGAAGCATTGCCATACTCGCTTGCGAAGGCGCGGTAAGCCTGGGCGCACTTGGTGGCAGACTTGTACAGCTCATAGACGCTGAAACCGAGACCAGTAGTCATGTTCGGCAATGGAAGGGTCGGCAGTCAGCAGTAGTCAGGCACCGGTAGAGCTTAAGCTCTTGTCCGAAGAGGCAGCGATGGCGGTGAGTCGTGCCGTTTAGATTCAGGGCCCGGGACGAACAACGCTCATGGGATCTTCGCGAGAGGTCAGCATGACGGTGACGACATGTGGAGCGGGCTATGGGGTTTGGTATGGAGGGATGGTGGGAGAGGGTTCGATGGGAGGGAGGTGGCAAGACGGCGGCACAGGGACGGCGAGGCTTGGGGGTGACGAACGCTGAAGCTTGGTTCCAGGTGGCAGGACGCCGATGGAAGGCGGACGGCGACGGGGTGGCTGCTTTGTTGCGCGGGCGCGGCTCCGACGACGTGATCTGCACGGCAGTGGTTCTGAAGAGCGCTGCGAGGCGCGCGGCAAAAGCTTGAAGATGCGTAGGGTGCAATTGAATTGGCGCGTGTTGATCGAGGGCTCGCTACTTGGAGCGTTGCACGCGATGGCGTGCGATATGTGAGTGGCCGGTGTGAGGCCTTTGGCAGGCGCAAAATTTGCAGCACCTGGCGCGCGACGGGCATGAACGGAGCGGATAGTACGGTGACAGCGTCGCCGCTATCGAGAGGCAGCAGCAGTGGGCCTGCGACAAAGCAAACAGGGCGATCGTGGGCGAGTGCTGGAGACGCCCGACGCTAGACACCACACGGCACTTGGGTCACGGAGATAGTTTGGTGCCGTTGCGAGGGTCTTTCTGGAAGGCGTGAGAAGGAGAGTGAGAGAGACTGTTGGCTGGAGGGCTATCCATGGAGATGCGCAGGATCACGAAACACGACATGCATGCTCAGCTTGACCCCTGTCGACAAGAATGCTGCAAGCAGTCACGATGCCACTGCCTGATATATTGACAACTGCTCTCTTCGCATCTCACCGCAGAGCAGGCCAGGCGGAAAGCATCAATGGATGAGTCAAAGCCACGACACGATTGATGCAGCAGAGTGGAGGTGGCTGTCACTGTTGGCTACAGTATAATCACCAATATCTTTCAAGATGATTTTTGCCGCGGCTTGCTGGGGTGGTCCTCTTCACGGCCGAAGCTCGTTCGTCCCGAGCGTCTGGAACAGTCGCTTGAACGTGCAGCAAAACGCACGGGCGGAAATGCGGAATAGCAGGTCTTGGTAGGCGACCACGTGCTCACTTGCCTGATGCTGAGTAGCTTGCGGGCAGCCCTACGACGGCTAGCAGTAACCTTATGCTCCTCTGCCACGGCTTGACGTGCTTTGCGAGACCTCAGTTATCGCTGCCGCTACCGTGGAGTAGTTAGTGCCTATGTTTCGCTGGCAGACAGGGCCCTTGTCTTCTGCATCCACTCCGTCCTTGCAAGAGTAATGTCATGCTGCAGCAGCGACGACGCCTGAGCGAGCGAGAGCAGACGATCTCCCGCCGCCGCTGCTGCCGATTGCGAAGCTTCGAACCACCGGCGCGCCTGAAATAAGGCACCTTCTGCTTTCAGCCTGCAATGCCCAGCGCCAGAGAGCACGCGAAGCACCACCGCCCACATCTGCATCTCCAAGAGCGCGCCTGGCCCTTCGACCCGGCCAAGTACACCGGCCACATCCCGACCATCGATGGCCAGCGCAAGCAGCTCGTCTCCATCATTGATGAGCATGGCTTCAACTGGCGTGTCTGGGCCGTGGCCGCCACCGGCTTCTTCACCGACTCATACAACCTGTTCGCCTCCAACATAATCCTGCCATGTCTCGCTTTCGTCTACTGGGGCGCCGAGCACGAGGCTGACATTGAGATCACCATCAACGCCCTGACACTCGCCGGATCCACCGTCGGCACTGTTCTTTTCGGCTTTCTCGCCGACAAGTATGGCCGACAGCGTCTATACGGCGTCGAGTTGATGATCGTCATCTTCAGCACCATCGGCATCGCCCAGACGTCAGTGGGATGGATGAACCACGCGCAAACCAAGACCTCCATGCAGGCTCACAGCTGGATCATGGTCTGGCGCTTTGTCATGGGCATTGGCATAGGTGAGACTGCACTGCTTACCGTGTTGCAATCATCTTACTGACCACTCCAGGCGCCGAATATCCCCTCAGTGCTTGCATCACTGCTGAATGGGCCGCAACAAAATCACGCGGACGAACAATGGCTGCCGTCTTCATTATGCAACCCATCGGCCAGCTGGTAGCCTGGGCAGTCGGCATGGCTGCACTGTATGGCATTGGCCGTGACTACAATTTGGACGTCGGTGTTCAGACGACTAATCCCACCGAAATTGACGACGCCAAGATTGGCATTGACATCCTGTGGCGTATCGTGGTAGGTGTTGGAGCTGTACCAGCACTCATAGCCATCATATTCCGCTGGACCATTCCTGAATCTGGACGCTATACTTATGACGTGAAGCAAGATGCTCGCACCGCCTTGAAAGATACTCGTAAAGTCTACGAGCAACCGGTTGCAGTACAGTCAGAATCAACTGAGCTCAGTGACGTTACTCTCGAGGCCGGCGTGCCAGCACCTCAAGGTCAACTGCATGACCAGGACTTGATGCCTCAGTTGACCGGCACTACTTCAGCAGCCGCTGCCTCCTTTGACGGATTTGGCAGGTCTTCTATGGGTTCTAACGATGATAACATGTGGGAGATTCCCAACCCTGATGATGATGACGAAGAATACAACCAGTTCTCTCTCGCGGAACTGAACCAATATTTGATCAAAGACGGGAACTGGCGCTATCTTGCAGGCATCTCAATTGCCTGGCTCCTTCTCGACTTTGCATTCGTGAGGCTTCCCTGATATCCCTCCTTACCTATTCAACCACTAACGCAACTGTCAGTACGGCCTCGGCTTCAACAATCCCGGCACGATGGCCAAACTCTGGACCGGCGCCGAACAACCCAACGAATCAACCCGGCCCTCCTGGCTCCTCAACTCCCCTTACGGCAACGAAGGCACGATTCGCCAAGTCCTCCAAGCGAACGCCAAAAACACCACCCTCACAACCAGCATCGCCAGCATCCTCGGCGCCCTCGCCATCATCTTCATGATCAACCGCATCGACCGCCGCCGCGCCATGATCTGGTCCTTCGCCGCCTTATCCCTAGCCTTACTCGTCCTCGCCATCCTCTTCCACTTCCTCTTCCACACCGCCGCCCACTGGGTCCTCGTAATCTTTTACGCCCTCATCCAATTCGCCTTCGCCTTCGGCCCAAACACCCTCACCTTCATCATCGCCGCGGAAATCTTCCCGACCCGCTACCGCTGCACGGGCTATGGCATCTCCGCCGCGTGCGGCAAGCTGGGCTCGGTCTTTGTTCAGTTGGCATTTCTCTTCTTCGACGGAGGAGGTATCAAGGATCCCAACTCCATGGCGTTGAGCAAGCTCATCTTCGTCTTTGCAGCTTTCATGCTTCTGGGAGCCTTCGTCAGCTGGGCGTGGATTCCTGCCGTTCAGGAACGAGAGCCCGAAAAGCCGCATGGGCTGCGGACGAAAACGCTGGAAGAACTGGGAGGTTCGCTGCAGACGGTCAAAGAGGGTGAGCGTGTGGGGATTCGAGCACAGGGAAAGCGGATGCGGAAACGCATACTGAAGTGGAGGCAGAAGGAGCCTTCTTGAGTCGACGTTACTTGCTATGTTATTGTACGATCTGGTGCGCTTTTGTTCTTCCTTTTCAATGCGTGCCTGTCTAATTCTGCCGGCCAGTCGCCGCAGCCTGAGTAACGATATATATCCATATGCCTAGAAAGAACGGCGCTGTACGATTTCTTTCATTTCCATATACACATAAATGCTTTTTTTCTCTATGACTTCCGTCTAGATTTCATGATCGCAGTCTCCACCTTTTGACTTAACAAGTGCCCAGTTTACTTGCTTCCAAGCACCTCCTTGACAACCTCAATCACCTGCGCATGCACGCTCTTCGGCGCCGCGATCACGCCCTTGTTGTTCTTGAGCGTACGTCCCTGTCCAAAGTCCAACCTCTTGCCCTCCACATCCGTAACCTCACCACCCGCCTCGCGCACAATCAGGTCTCCCGCAGCGTGGTCCCAGATCTTCTCGACGTAGTCCTTCTTCACGGGCAAGCGCAGGTACAAATCGCCCGCTCCGCGCGCAATGCTGCCGTACTTGGCCTGGCTGTCCATTCTCACGCTGGGCTTGGTGATGCCGAGCTTGCGAGCAATGTCTGCTGCGTCGCCCTGGCTGCTGTGGCCCGCTTCGACGCTCTCGCAGAAAGTCGCGTCGCTGACGTTGGCGAGCGGCTTCATCTGGATGCTGTGACCTTCGGCCAGCGCTCCCTTGCCTAGAGGGCGCGACTGGGCACCCTGGCCTTGCACAGCGGAAATTATCACGCCCTTGCCGGCGGCATCGGTTTGCTCTGCGCCAATGCCTTCGACCAGAGGCTCGCTGTCGGATTCGGGCAGGTTAGGCAAGCCGAGGACGCCGACCTTGACGTCGCCGTCGACCATCAGGCCCAAGCAGACGGCGTACTGGCCGCCGCGGAGGAAGCCCTTGGTGCCGTCGATGGGGTCGATGGCCCAGATGCGGCCGCTGTTGCCGCCCTTGGAGTCGCCCTTATCGATGATGTCGAGCATCTGGTCCGCGCTCTTCATGGGGCCGCCGAGAGTCTCCTCAGCAGCGGAGTCGGAGAGTTTGGCATTCTGGACGAGGTCCCAGACGAGGTTGCGGAGGGATTCGTTCTCGCGCAGATCTTTTGCTTCTTCTTCGGCGACGATGGCGTCGTTGGGGAAGGCGTGCTGCAGGGCGGCGATAATGAGGGCTTGCGCGCCGAAGTCGCCGATGGTGACTGGCGAGGCGTCGTTCTTGCTCAGAGTGCCTTTGGCGTGGGAGTGGAAGACGGATTTGGTGAGGAGGGTGGCGCGCTGGACGGCCAGGAGGGCGATGTTGAGTTCTTGCGAGTAGGAGGCCATGGCTGCGCTTGTGCTGGTGGTTGTTGAGAGGGGTCGGAGGGTGATGTGGGAGGTGAAGAGGCGGAGGCGAGGGAGGATGGTGGTGGGTGTCAGGAAGCTTAGAGCCAGGATGACGAGCGAGACGATCAAGAAGAGTGAAGGCTTCGACTTTAGGATGCCTGGTTGCATTGGGCGGCGGTGAAATTCGGCGGCTGCGAGAGCGCAGTCAGAGTGGATTGAGGCGTGTCGTACGTCGAATGGCGGGGTCCAGCTGATGGCGCAAGTGGGGTGTGTTTGGAGATACCCTGCGGCAACGGAGATGGAGGGCAGATTGCGTATACCTTAACACTCAACATGGCATAAATCGACAGAGATATACAATGTAGTGTATAACATCTGGTACTTTTATGTATGAAATGTCAAGTGCACCATGTAATACTATCCAATGGAATTGATGAAGACACCATCTACATTTAAGTACGCCATCGGCCAGGACATAGGAGGCATTGGCATTGAGACAATCCACTTCAATGGTACTCTCGTATCTCAAACGTGACGAATCCTCCGTCTTAATGAGTAACAGCTCCTCAACCGGGTTCTAGTACTAGAGCACGAACAACTTTCTCGCCGCTTCACCACATCGAGACTACATGTAGCCTGACAATCACAGCATCACAACACCAGCCTCAAGAACTCCATCTCCACCGATAAGGTCCTTTCGCACCTCCTCGCCAACGTCACCCTCCACACCCAGAATCATCAACGCCTCGTTCTCCTTCTCACCTTCCTGGAGCTGCAGCTGCTCGACTTTGCTGTCAATCTTAGCCAAGTCCGTGTCCTCTTCCTCCGCATCGCTGATTGGAGCCACGCTCATGAAGCGAATATTCACACCAGCTTTGCCCAGGCGTCCACCCACTATTCCGATCTTGCCTGGCGAGTCGTAGTTTCTGCAAATCAGTAGCGTGCCTGTCGGCACAAATGAGGTGCGGAAGCGACCCAGACGCGAGATGAAGGGCGTGTTGCCTGAGACGAAGCCAGTGATGACGTGATCTGCGAAATGGTCGTCGCGAGGTCGTCGCATGTAGTCGCTTGAGGAGACCATGCGATTCGCTGACGGGGAGCGCGGGTCCCTGCGCGCTCGCAGAGTGACGGAGCTGGAGTAGCCTTCTTGCTCGACGTTGTCACGAGAGCGGGACTCATTAATGCGGATGCCACGTTCACGGGCGAGGATCTCGGCATTGACAAGATTGATGTTGAGACTCTCAGCTGAGGTGATTGGTGAGAGGAGCCCTTTGAGAAGGGCAGCGAAAAGAGGTTTGGTGGTGTTGGCTGAGGCCAGAGCGCCTTCGTAAGTGACGTCGAAGCTGGGCCTGGCTGCTGATGTGCTGCTGCGTGGTGGCGAAAAGTGCTGCATGTACAGGGAACCCATCTTCTCGAGAAGTGAAACGAACGGTGCGAGCGTGCGGTATTCCTCGGGGAGGATGATTGGAGCGTTCACTATAGAATATTGTTAGTATCTGGTGATGCCACACCGATCAAACCAGCACACTCACCTGCACTGCGCGGAAGTTGGCCGGAGAGAATTGACAAGACTTGCGTGCAGACGTCGATGGACACATTCTCTTGCGCTTCGACCGTACTGGCTCCCAGATGGGGTGTGGCAACCACTTTTGGGTGAGATATCAATCGACTTGCAGCATCGCCCGCAATTGGCGGCTCCGCAGTGAACACATCGATGCCAGCTCCAGCAATCGTTCCAGCTTCAAGTGCAGAAAGGAGGGCAGTCTCGTCGATCATGCCACCACGAGCTACATTCAGTATCCGAGCAGTTTTCTTCATCTTGGCTAGTTCGGTGGCAGAAATCATGCCTTTGGTGGATGCGATCAGTGGTGTATGTAGTGTCAAGAAGTCGGCTTGCTCGAGCAGTTCATCAATAGAATCGACAATCTCGACATTGGCGGAGGCGGCTAGTGTCGGGTTGGCGTAGGGATCGAAGGCGAGGAGGTTCATACCAAGGCCTCCTGCTGCCTTGGCTACAGTCAATCCCACTGAAAAGCTAGTCAGCAAAGCCGATGCGAGCTCAGCTCGTAGGGAAACGCACCTTTGCCTAGACCGATGATGCATAGTGTTTTGCCTTTCACTTCAACGCCGACGAGTTTGCTTCGCTCCCACTTTCCCTCCTTCAAGCTGTTGCAGGCCGCTCCAACGTTGCGTGCCACTGCCATAAGCAGAGCAATGGTGTGTTCTGCAGCAGCATTGATATTCCCTTGTGGACTGTTCACCACAATGACTCCCAGTTTTGTTGCTGCCTCAAGATCAACATTGTCAACACCGACACCGGCTCGAGCAACAACCCTCAGCTTCTTGCCGGCTGCCATGAGGGATGCAGTGACCTTCGTCTCACTGCGTACAATAAGCGCGTCGTAGTCGCCAATGATCTGTTCGAGCTCCTCTGGGCTCAGGCCTTTCCTTTCGTGCACGTCCAACGACGCCTGGAGCATTTTGAGGCCATCAGGAGATACCTTCTCCGGGATGAGGACTTTTGGACGGGCGCCATGGCCGTTGGTAGCACCTTGTGAATGAGACATTGCACTGAGAGTGGCTGGCCGGAGAGAGAGTGTTGGTGTCGGAGTGACGAAGAAGTGAGGAAAAGGAGTGAGGAAGACCAGGAGGGTTTTTATGAGTGTTTGCTGGCAGTCGGCGCCAAAAGCATAGTTGGCCCTGCATAAGCTGGTGCCAGCAGTAACAGCTCCCCGTGTTGGTCAATAGAGGGCAGGAGGTACCTTCGTACCTTCTGTGTTCAACCCCGCAAACTACCCCACCACTGAGAGCTGTGAGGACAGCCTCGCATGTGACACCCGGGGAAATGGTGAACAAGATTTCTGTGCCTGAACATCTTGTTGAAGCTCCGCGGAGGCCTGAATGTCTGTAATGATCTGCAATAAATGTCTGTTGCAGGTCCTCAGAAAAATTTAAGAGCACCCTCTTCGGGCATCTCGAAGCCAGTCCGTTCGAATTCGTCAATTATAGCATTTGCTAATGCCTCCAATTTCTTCCTCTGGAGTCGAAGCACACTGATCGCAGCATTGCTGATCATACTGCTGGCTCGCGAGGACATGCCAGCATCGCTCGGCAAGCTGGCCATGTTGAGGTCATCTGGAGGGTACTGGTCGTCGTCGGCGCTCTCTGCAGTGGTCTTGGGTTCAAAGCCCGCTCGGCGAGGTGGTACACCGCCTTCGAGAGCAAGTAGCATGTGTGACTGTACTCTGGTGATGATGAGGTTGCTGGTCTCGCCTTCTATGGTGAGAGCGCGTATGTGGTCCACGAAATCGGCTGGATCATGGTCTTCGTCGTCCTCAACGCCAGCCTCGCTAATCTTAGCAAATTCGTGTTCCTGCCAGGAGAGTGCTACCATGGCAGCTTGGTTGCGCAGATCTCGCGTGTTTGCCGGGTGGCTGTAGGCGAGGAGAGTGCCATTGGGCGTCATGAGCCACCATCGCTTGCAGAGCTTGTCGTCTCTGTTCTGCGTCAGGAGCTCTGTGAGGCCTCTGACATTCAGCATGGTGGGCGACGAGTTATGATTGAGAAGGACGAGAGACCAGCAGCGTGTGATAGTGAAGTGGCTTATTATCGGAGGTGGCTATCGCGTGCCTGATATCATCCCGTAACTTATCGTATTTCCCCAGGAAGATTGAAGGAAGCGCAACGTCCCGAGAGTGGATTCCGACGCTGACACATCTTGGCGTCGGCGGTTGTAGGAGGTACCAGCTGTACTTACACCTAGCTTCACGATGCTACCTAAGCATGTTCTATTTTGACATATCTGTATCATCACCTGTGTTATACACTGAATTGCAAACCTCCTTCTGATGGAGTTTGGAGATTGGCAGCTTCTGTGCATCTTCGGCTCCTGGATGTGCACGTGGGCTGCATGCCCCGGTCTGGATCTCTTCTTATCGCTACCTTACGGCATTTCACAGTCAATGGAATTTCTTCTTATAAAACATGACCTTCTATTTCCCAGTAACTGATCTGCTGGATTGCTACTAGTGCAAACCATCATCACAAGTTCAACAGTGTATGTCCTCGCTGTCACGATACCCCATCCACTAGGACCGGACCATACTATACAACGATGATGCACAATGAGGAGTTCTGACCGTCCAGGGCCTACCAAAGTGACTGCTCAATGACTGCTAATATTAGGCTCCGTGCTTAATTTGGGTGTCAGTCCTCCCAACCCCAAGCTCGGCACTCAGTTTGTTAGATCCGACTTTCAAAGAACGGCAGAGGACAAGATACAACGACGAGACTCCCTGGAGATATGTGGAATGCTTTGATCAATTACATTACTGTTC
The DNA here is from genome assembly GCA_019775635.1 of Cladosporium sp. VS III D KN 1. Lineage (NCBI taxonomy): Eukaryota > Fungi > Ascomycota > Dothideomycetes > Cladosporiales > Cladosporiaceae > Cladosporium > Cladosporium sp. VS III D KN 1. The sequence continues at coordinate 68,717 of JACWFN010000018.1, forward strand.
TTTGATTCAGCGGATCACCAACAGTACACCAATGATTCGCACAGCTCTTCTTCCTCTCTCTCAAGTTCCTGGACCTCAAACTTGACTTTCAAGTCCACTCCTACCGAGCACTCTACCACCACTTGCCTCTCACATACCGCCCAAGCGGCTCATCAACATCAAATTCTACTACGACTAGTCAAGTCGGCGTGATTACTTCACCTCGTCTCCCACGCCAGAGAATTTCAACAGCACCTCCTCCAGATCGCTATACCAAGCCAGATGAGACCAAGACAGCACAATTAGTCATCAAAGCAAGCCTGGTCCGTCCTACTGATTTCATCGTTGTTCGTCTTTGTATAATATCTTCCAAACTTGTTAGAAGTTGTTCATCATGGTTTCAACCTGTCTGAGGGCGTTATAGAAATCACAAAAATGTGTAGATCGGCTCTGAAGACAAAGAAATTCCTTTGTCCTTGGGACTGCCGATAACAGCCTTGTTCTAGTAAGAACAAGGCTTCATGAATTAATGTTACCAACAACTAACCAATCAGCAAGCCTGGTCTATCGGTTATGATTTCTGTCTAACACACAGAAGGTGCCCGGTTCGATTCCGGGGGTTTGTAACAGATGGTCTTCAATTGCGAAGACGATTTCTTTTTGGCCGTGGAAGCGCCGATGACCGTTGAAGCTGGCTGCCAGATGCAATTGGAGCCAGCCGAGAATATTGACAAACATACAGGTGGGCTCTCCGTCTTGATGTTGACACCAGCAGCTGCGCTTGTGCAATTTTTCACTGCATTGTGTTATGTCTACGGAATGTTGAATGGCCAGGTTGTCTTTTGGGGCACGCAGGAGGACCTTGACAGAGACAAACAGACTTTCAGGATACTGTAAGACACTGAAAACCAACGACTTAACTTGCAGGCTTCGGTTGTTAGCTTGGTAGTAGGTTGCTAGCTCTTGCGATCGCTTCCCTCTCACTCAAACGGTCAATGAACCAAGTTCGATCCCTCAATCCAATTTGTGATCCATTCTCTACAACATTGTAGCAGAGCTCGCACGGTGCCAACATTGTTTATACTCTCCTTAGTAGCTATGGCAAGGATTAAGAGTTGCAAAGAGGCACATGTGCTGCTGATTGGCCGCCGCCCTTGCGGCACAGAATCTATAAATTGGATTCAGCTTTCGACGTAGCCGAATCCTGGCTCATATTCACAGTGCCGAATCAGCATGTGGTCTTGAACAACGCGTCTCGCGTTAACGCACCATTTGGATGCAGCTCTTCTCTGGCGATACTCGGACTCGGACCAACATATCACATGTAAGAGGACGAGGCTGTCTGGGGCGTTTTGCGACACCTGATGCCGATAGAGGTGGCCTTGTCCCATCAATCGTTGGGTCAGTATACGCAAATCATGCAGCCACTGTACCACCGTGCGTACCGATGCTGCGGAACTGTGTTCTGCTCGAGCAAACATCGTGCTACCATTGTGTAAGAGACACTTCATTGCAAAATCCTCGATTCATGTCGGTCTACGCAATTGACGTCCATGCATTGCAGACGCGCTCTTCATGGAGCAGCCCTCACATCGACGAAAGCCCTTCGATATAGCGAGCTGACATTCATTACATCATTTGCCTGCCCGGCGCTTGAAGAGATGCAGCCATAGAAGGCGTACCCCAGCTCCCTGGTCGCTTACCGGGTGAGTACACGTGCGTTGCTGCAGTCTGAGCCCTTCTAAAAGAGGGTAGTATCGCCTTTGTTATACGGCCGAATGGTACATGGACGGTGGATAAGCACAGTTGAGCCGACTTCTGGTCTCAGAATGGGCACAAGACGCCGTAGAGTCGTCATGCTCCACTTTCAAATATCCGCAGGAATTCAGTCACCACCACAATAGCCTCTTCAGTCGGCTTCCGGATGATGATGCCTTGGTTTATGTTCTTTATGTGGCTTCTTCGCTTTGCGCATGCTCAGCATGATGATAGCGCTACGCCGCCGCAGAGCGTGGACAAGCTTTCAGGCTCGTCGAGTACGAACGCTGTATCGAATACGCGAAGCACGTCGTCCATTTCGCCGAGCAGCTCGACGCCTACCATGCCGCTCAACACATCAGCACCGGCACCTCAGCTTGATGTCGTGGACAACATGTGCTTTCGCTGGCGCCACCAGTCCACAATTAAGAACGGGTCACTGTACATCGATGGAGGAGTCGAATCCTTCTCCGACAATATTACTCGATGGACCACGGGCCCGACCACACTCGGCTACAATTACTTCCTCATACAGATAGATTTGACTCAGCCCTTCAACTGGACGGAAATGAAGGTGCCAACATATGTGCTAAACAAAACGGAAGACCCGGATTCGGCAAATCGACCTCCTCAAGTCAGTGACGGAGTCTTGTTCAGCGGAGCATCCGACGAGACTACGATATGGCTTTATGGTGGGACTACCGTCTGGTGGAATACTAGCTTCCCCGATTTTCAGCCCCCCACCACACAAATCTATTCTCTATGGTCCTACGACACCGCCATACATCGATGGGACCAGTATGATGTGTCTTCCGGAGCCCCATCTCGTCCTTCCAACGGCTTGACAGCAGAAGCTCCGGAATTGGAGTTAGGCTTTTACTTCAATGGCGAAATTGATTCTGGAAGCTCAATGGAAACCACATTGTATCATGATGCTCATAAACAGTTCCTGGAAGGCATGATTGTGATCAACACGACGAGTCAAACAGCTACGAATATATCAACTGAGGGAGCCACTGGGGATACTCCAAGGACAAGAGGAGGTGCTGCATATATCCCAGGTGTAGGAGGTAATGGACTGCTAGCTCTGTTTGGTGGCACGTACAAACCAGCAAACGTGCCAGATGCGTCAGAGATGACGGAGTCTGCCAGCTTTGCCAGCATGGACAATATCACCATCTTTGACGTCGGCGCTTATCTGCGTAATGATAGCGAGCAACTGTGGTATTCGCAAAATGCTACAGGCGATATTCCCGGTCCACGAGCCCAATTCTGCACGGTTCTAGTATCAGCGGAAGACGGCAGCAGCCATAACATATATGTGCACGCCGGACATGGGCCGAACCAAACCCTCTACGACGATGTATACGTTTTGTCGATCCCCTCCTTCACGTGGACCAACGTCTTCACTGCCAACAATTATCGATATGGCCATACTTGTCACCGGGTCGGCGATCAGATGATCACAGTCGGAGGCCAGAGGTATACGGATCTCGAAGAACAATTGCCGTGCGACTGGGAAAGCGCAGGCATAGGTATCTTCAATATGTCGAACGCACAGTGGGGCAGCGTCTTCAAACCTGCCGGGCAGACAGGGTCCTACGTGGTTACGCCTAGCGTGCGACAAAGGATCAAGGAGTAAGTGTTCCACATTCTACGAGTCATGATCGCATTGTTACTGACATGTAAGCCAGCCCCAATGGCCCTGGTGCTTTGACGAGGCCCGCAAGTGGCTGGACGGACACACGGCTCGGCCGAGTATTTGGCGATCCACAGGCCGAGCCCAAACACATCAGTGGAGGAGCAATCGCGGGGATTGTTGTCGGCTGTGTCATTGCCCTTGTACTGCTGGCTACTGGTGGTTGGTATTTATGGAGGCGGCTGCACAAAGACTCGCAAACGGTACAACATGGCGATGCTGGGCAGACCACAGAGTGGCAGGCACCAGATCGAGGCGGCACATGAGGTCTCCGGACGCTGAGAGACAAATCGTGCGGGCTTTCAGGAGCATTTCTCCTTCCGCAAGGCGGTGATATCAATGAGACCAAGGTTTTCTCTTTACGAGGCTTGGTGCAATATGGATTGATGTTGACCGTCGCCCGCATGTAGACGTTGCTACACAGCCTTGTTGCCAATCTGCAACCGCTTGCTGTGTCTGCGCTCATTGAAACGCATCCACAATGCCCATGCACTCAGCACCACGACGGTGGAGAGAACTGATACGACCCAATACAAGGCGAACCCTCCGATCGGTAACTTGGAATTTGACCAATTTATCACCGGCATGGAGAACAGTGTCTGCGGAGATCAGCTTTGGTACAACTGGTAAGGTCGAAAGAGTGCCGACATACCGAGATGAACGTCCCTGGTAAGAAAACCATGGTGAGCAGGGCGAGGGCTTTCATCGCTGCACCGTCTCGCATCCCCACGGTGGCGATGAGTCGTCCGGACATCGCTTCGCGGGTGGTCATGACGTTGTATACCTACGTTGCAATCTTGTCAGAATCTCTCGCGCTCAACGGTCGGGTCTAGCTCTAACATACCAACTGCTGCTGCGTCTGAACTCTCACGTTGTTGTTCTGGAGTTGCAGTAGCAGTTGATCAACGTCGCTGCGGAGGTTGTTGTTCAGAGCCTCGAGGATTCGCTTGGCGGTGTCTGCTTCTAACTGAGACTGCTGGCTCGATATTGCATCGTGGAGCTCCTGCATGTATTGAGTTGTAGCATTGAACAAGAGCTTCAGACCTTGAAGCCGCCGATCTAGCCTCCCGAGAGCGAAGCGTACGTTATCCAAGTGCTTTGCCGTCTGATCAACTATTCCTGTGCTTGATGAAACCACTGCAGCAGACCCAAGCAAGGCGTCTCTGTTTTTCTCTAGTTGGCTCAGCATGTCATCTAGGTTGGCAATTACGGATGCCTCGGAGCCGATCATAGTGTCGGCTAGTGCTGCAGGTATTGTCATTGGGTTCGTTGATGCTTTGTGGGCAGCATTGAGGAAGGGAGCGAGATCGACTTTGTCAATTGGTTTAGCGGTAGCCAGGATCGCTGTAGTTAGTGGAATGTCAACAGTATGTTTGACAATGAGGAGTGCGCTGTGTCGGTCCTCTATGTCCGACTTGCAATTGAAGACGTAACCTAAATTAGATCCACGAGTAAGCAGCGGACGCAATATCATAGAGTGAAATACTCAGGCGTACATCTTTGACTGACTGTATTTGCACCGCTCGGGTCGACTGTTGCTACAATCCGGTCTGAAACCTCTGAGAGCCATTCACCCAGATTGACTTGGAGTGCCCAGGAACTGCAGATGTCCTTGCATAGGGACTCCGAAAGCGATACTCGATATCGTCTGTCAACCTTGGCTACGTTGTCGGAGGAGGTATCGCATTGCACATGGCTATGGTATGCGTTAATGACCACGCGTTCATCGTTAGAGTCAGGGTCAATCACATTAGCCGTAAGAGTGGATGGGAGCTGCCAGACCGTGTTGTAGCAGCGGAGAGCCAAGCCCTCAGACTCTCATCCGTCCGCCTTTCTTTGATGAGCGGCTCTGGTGTCGTTCCGAGCGGATCCTTCTTGAACTCATACGTGTGTACGTCCGTTATTCCGTGGCTCAGTGGCAAACGCTTGAAGTCTGGCATGACATCGGTATTCCTGAAATGGGATCGCCAGCAAGTCTAAAGAAGTGTGTCATCAATGCTGAAAATTACTGTCAATGAGATCCTACCACTACCACTTGGGCGGAGTACTGTAGGCGCCGGCCAGTGAGTGAAGCTGAAAGGCTGAGACATGGCTTACATGAAAGGCAACCTTTCCAACTTCTGGCAGTACCACAGCGGCGTGACACGGCTTGCAGACGCATTCCCAAATTAGCATGTGTGACTTCCCCTGCAACAACGTGTTCTAGAATCACAGCTGTCCGAAGCTACAATGCTTAGCCAGTGATCTTGGCTTGCTTGCTTCAACATTGCATGGGCTTCGTCAATATTAACATGCACTGAACATGCTTCTGTCGGCATCGCTCAACGCGGGTCGCACGAAATCTCTTGATCCAGCCATGGACAGAGTACCGTATCTCTTCATCTGAACTCCTGTAAGTGCTTACTGAGCATGCACCGAAGCTCTCTCTTAAGACATACGTTTATCAATAGTGACGGTGGCTGCAAAATGAGGAGCACAGTGATGAAGCAACCTGTCAATGGATATGCAACAGATTGTGCTCATCGTCATCCGGGATGATGTTAAGTCTTTAACGTATCTGGACAATGTTCCTCGTGCTCCAAACTCCTCTTGCAGCCTGTTGGTGTATTTACAGTGGTGGCACAAAAAGGACGATCGCCGATGCCGGCAGAGCCCCGGGCCTCGGCGACCAGTTCGAGTTTCTACTCCTCTTCCTCAACCAGCAATCGATGCCATATGATCCGTATCGATTGCAAAAGCATTCAGACACACGCTACTCTACTTCTCGACAAAGCACACGTACAGCACTGAGGTCTCTGCACATGGCTCTATTGATGGGATTAGTGCAGGCTGTGCAGCGATTTTGCCAGATCCTTGATTTCTGTCGAACACTCGGTTAAAACATGAGCTCGATTGGTAGCACAGAAGGTTCCCGGTTCGATTCCGGGGGTTTATAACAGATGGTCTTCAGTTGTGAAGACGGTTCCTTTTTGGCCGTATAAGCGCTGAAGACGTTGAAGCCATCCATCAGATGCAGATTGAGTGACGACGACACCAGGATCCATAGAAATGTCCGAGACTTCTGCTTTAACGTTGACACTGTCTTCGGCAGCGGAATGAAACAAGCTGCACGCAAGGATATTCCGTCAGCACATAGGGAAGGAAGTAGCGGACATCGACTGTGAGAAAGCCTGTATCGTACTAGTTATGTATCTGAATTCACGGTATGCCGATCGATATGTTCGCTCTCATCTGGTTTGCACCATGATGCGGCCGCAATGCCAACAGCGACCCTTGGCCACATAGGGCTCCGGTATGTTGGGAGGAGAGCGATGATTTAAGTTTATGGATCCGTGCGTTATGTGTTTGACACGTGAGCTAACATCGTCTCAATACACGCACGTGTACTTGTATTTGAAAAGAACATCAATACTGGCGCTAAGTGTCGAGCACATGCATGTTTCTGGGTTGAAGCGAAATAGAGCTTGGAGTCAGATCGTTCGTAGCTTTTCCACGTAAATATAAGGATAGATCTGTATATGCTGATCATCCAGACCACGTCGCGTGCATGACATTCGAAGACAATGCGGGCTCAATCGATCATCGAACATAAATTTTTGTGAGTCTGATGCGTTAAATCTTGACGTCGGTCAGTTAGGTCAACTGTTTCGATGGTTTGGGATCATCCTTGCTACGCTGATGGGGGTTGAGATGATCAAAGTTACAGCGCATGTAGGAAGGCAGACTGCCGCGCTTCTGTTTTCCAGTAGCTTGGAATAAGCTGCTATAGATGGTAGATGTCTGGTGGCATATAGAAGCATGTGCGCGACATTGAGCACTATAAGGCATGCCAATGTTGCGGTTCGTTTGTCAGGGTTGACCATTACAACGACTATGATATATTGGACAAATGTAACGAAGATGAATACAATGTATGTGTGAAGGATACAAAGAGGCTCGTTCGAGCCGAGTCAAGTTGGTAAAGTTGTAGAGGAACAAATACGAAGTAAGCTCGGGAACCGAGATAGTGTCGTTCAGTCGGGTATCGAGCATGCCGGGCTTGAGCCAGACTGCCCTGCCTCGAGATCGATCTGTTTGCATTTCGTTCGCGCTCGCAAGCTAAACGCGGAGGTGGCTGTATATAGCGAGCCAGATGAGGTACTTGAAGCGTTGCCGCACTGCTTCGCAGATTCTTTCTTCCTGGGTTGGAAGCCGATGTTTTCTAGCTTTGAAGGAAGCTTCGCGAACTGTCTTTGCAACCATAGGAAGAGTTTATGCCAGTTCCAGGCGATCACGACAAAAGACAGTGCTGTGGCAAGGCCAACACCCACAATGTATTTCATGACAAAAGCCAGCGGCAACTGTTGTTCATCTGATGTGTTGTGAGGCAGCTCGTCAAGGTTGATGGCGAAGAACGCCGCAAGGAAGGACAATGGAAGGAAGATGACGGTGACAATAGTGAATATCATCATGACTTTGGCCGCTTTCGTGGTGTGCTGAGCCTCCATAGCTGCGTAGCACGCCTGGATGGCAGAGGCATGTCGCTGTCTGTGTTCGAGTGAATTGCTGATTGACGTGTGGATGACCTGGATTTGACCTGTCATGGAATCGATCTCCGCCTTCTGTTGTTTCAACGTGGATTTCACATCTTCCGCGTGGTCGAGAACTCTTCGTCGGTCGATTTCGCTTGCATTTATGAGCACAGACCCAAAGACCATCGACATGCTTCGCAGCACGCTCAGTTGATCGTCAAGGACTTGGGACAATATCCCAAGCTCGTCCTGGATGTCTTTGACTTCCAGCAGAAGGAACGTTTCAGCTCTGATGTTGACGAAATGCTCGTGTTCATCCCGCAGTGACCGGTCAAGCTGTTGTGCAGCTTGGTCGCTTTCGGCTTTGAATTTTTTGAAAGTGTTGACTTCCTTGTCCATGGCTGTTCCCACGGATGAGTTGAACATGTCCAGATAAGTCAATTTTCCGTTATGCTCTGCGGTACGGTCACAAGCCGCAAGACACTGACCAGCAATGCGAACTACCAGTTCGTGTACACTGAACACCGGCCTTCCAGATCTCGGATTCAAATCCTCTAAGATACTGCTGATCAGGGGCGTAGTCCTCTTCCGGTCATGCTTCCATCCTTGCGGGAAGCATGTGACGACGAGCTGGGGCCCCAAGACCCAGATCCAAAGCTGATCAACCATAAGGATGTGGTGCTGCTTCCCTCTATCCTCCTGCAGAGGTGCTCCTTAGTGATCATTCAGAATCTCGTTTTGATGGCGCCACACAACCTGATCGTCGTCTCGGGCGCTGGTGTTGACGTTTTTGTAGCGATATTGATCGAGTGTACGACGGATATGCATGCGATATTCATTAAACCCGGAAGCAAGGTCCGCATCGAGAAGACGCTTATCACGGTGACTTGTCTCAGGCGAGCTCGACTGGTTCTCAGCACCCGCCGGGTTGTCATCAGTCAAGGAGTCGATATGATTGTGCATTTCATCCACTTTCCATTTATTTTCAAGGTTGAGGTAGGGCATGAACAAGCAGATTTTGGTCTTTGGACAGTCAGAGGGTTCCTGGCTGGAAGTGGACGACTTCTTGAGGATCGTTGCGCTTGTTTCCTCTCCGTTACCAGAGCCGGCCGTAATCACAGCCTTGGACTCGGGACGGTATCGATCCAGGTCGAGATCAGTTTGGCGTCTGGAAGATGAAGGCATTGGTGGCCTTGACGGTTTTTCTGAAAGCGTGTCGATACTGTTGACTCGCAATGTATCCCGTGAGAATGGGAGGTCTGTTGCCTTTTTCCGGACGCCTTCCTCATCTAGAACACGTCGCGAAAGCCTGGAGCAGGCGGGTCTCATGTGACGAGCATGTACTTTGTGTCCGCGGTACTGCATCTGATTGAGAGAACGCTCGAGGTCTCTGAATCCCTCAACATCTGAACAGTCATTTTCGATGAAATGTTTTGTGAGAAGTGTGTGCGCCCATGAGAGATTATTTGCTGGCAGATGGATCCAGCGAAAGCATCCGTCATTCGAGTGCTCTGGTTTTGTGCTGACGCTTTCTTCACTCACCGCGCCTGCTTTACCGCATGGTGCATACAACAAGTTGTAGATAGGGACCTGATATCGATGCGGCCTGTTTTCGTCTTTGTGAAAGTCAAAGATATCTGCATCGAAGTCTTGCGCGATCTGTTTCGCATTCGAGGGCAACGAGGCGATATGTTGCTGCGTCCAGGGTGCCAACAGTTGGACTGTTGTTTTCTCTTGATCATTTCTAGCAGCATTGAGTAGAGCGGTATTGCCATGGTCGTCTTTGAGCGCCAACTTGATATTCTTTTCTTCTAGTAGAGCCTCAACGATGTCTCTTCGCCCGGATTCTGCCGCGAGATGCAGAGCGGTCTTCGACGCCCGTGATATTTGATTGACGTCTGCACCAGCGCTTAGCAGCATACGCACGACAGAGGCCTCATCCACCTTTGCCGGTTCTGTCCCTGCATCTTCCATAGCGTCAGTTGCAAGATCTAAGGTCGGCGTATGGCGCCCGCATGACGCAAGGTGCAATGGTGTCCAACCCCCCTCGCATTCGGCATTGATGTCTGCTTTATGTGGCTTCATGAGGAGAGTTTTGACTACTGCCAGCTGCCCATGAGCCGCGGCTTTGTGTAGTGGTGTCATACTTTCCTCAGTCTGCGATTCTATCGCTGCGCCATGTTCGAGTAGGTGTTTCACGGTCATTACAGCATCACTGCCGCAGCTACAGGCAAGGTGGAGCGGCGTAAGCTGTCCATTGCATTTTGAATCGACTTTCGCGTTGTGCTCGAGCAACAATTTGACCATGTGGGCGTGGCCGTAGGCAGCAGCGAAATGCAGTGGCGTCTTACCGTACTGTCCACGGGCGTCCACCAAGTTTGGGCTTTTCTCCAAGATGGCTTTCGCGACCTCAAGAGTACCATAAATTGCGCTGGAATGCAGTGGAGTCCTCTTCTTGTCGTCTCGATCATTGACGCTGGCTTCGTTTTCACTTATCAGCGATAGAACGTTGAGCATAGAGGTGACCTGGGACTGCGCTATGTCCATGGCGACGTGATGCCAGACGTTTCGATTCTGATGATCTTTGATGCATACAAGATCCTTGTGCCGTATCAAGCGCCGCACCACATCGTAGTGGTTCTTCCAGACAGCGTACATCAAACTTGATCTTCCCTGGCCGTCCACGGCGTAAATGTCAGCGTCATTGTCGATATAGAGATTTGCGATGGAAGAATCATTGTGCTTCTCGAGGGCTGCCATCAGAGCGTTACATCCGTCGCCGTCCCGGAGATTGACTGCTTCCTGGAAGTCTGCTTTCGAACTGTTTTCGAGAATCAACTTGGCGACTTCAAGGTGCGCGACGTGTGAGAGAGCAGTCTGACGATCGGAATTTGGCACCTTTAGAAGGGCTTTGTGTTCGAATAGAGTCTTAACAACTTTGATGCGTCTCGATATATCTGTTTGGATCGCTGACAGAGGGTTCCCATCGAATTTGACTGACTCGAGCGACGATACTGAAGCCGAGTAGCACATGACTGCCAGAACCAGCGGAGGGTTTTGTTGTTTCTTGCTGTGCCATCCAGAGAATTGATTCACGTCAGCTCTCTCCTCCGCAAGTAAATATCGTGCGGCTTCACAATTCCCCGTTTCGCAGCTGAAGGTCAAAGCATAAGCACGCAAGTCGTCACGCTTCAGATTTTGAGGTGGGCTGCCTAGCAGCGCGCTCAACGAGGATAGGTCATTATCCCCAACAGCCTGCTGGATGCTGCTTGTAGCGGCTTGGATCTGTTTGGAAGTCATGATCTGGCTTGTGTGTTCAGAGGGTCTGAACGTGGAATAGTCAACGGTACAAGTAATTCCTCGAGATTATCTGAACAACACAGCCGCCAGCATCAGCTACATGTATGCAGCTGCGCGAACCCAGCCTCGACGTGATGATCGCCTTGGGCGGCCGCGAGGCTGCAAGTATGACACCACCTCATGCAGTGCTCATGAACAAGGACGTTGTTTCCGCTGTGTCGCAAACCTGTCACAAGCAGTCGGAATGCATATGCGGTGCGCAGCGATCGCCGCTGAAGACATCTGTAAATCTTCAACACTGGGGCCAGTGCCACTGTTTGTCGAGGTCTCAAGCCGCACCATTGAACATACATGTAGAAAGCCAAGAGTGCCTCGAAGGTGGCGTGGGAGCGCATGAGGTGTGGTACAAGGATTGACGCCACAGCGCTTCCGCATCAGCTTGAAGTCTATAAGTGGCACGCTATTGCCTGGCGGCTATGATACGGTTAGACGGGTCAACGGCTGGATGACGAACTTCTTTTGATTGCGAGGCAGCCATAACGCGTGACTTGCCTTTGGAGACGCAGCATGCCTCTTTCGCCTTGCGGACCATGATACAAGCCAATCTCGATTTTGAATGGTATGGCGCTTGTTCTCGCAAGTATCGACTGGGAATTCGCGCCATGAATATGAATGCTAAAAGCGGGTGCCAGATTGTTATCTCGGGGCATTTATTGATGTCGTTCTAGTGAGGCGCGGCTTGTGGCGATTAAATGACACCGTCATGAAGTCTAAGGAGGATGGCTAGCATGTGTGACATACATGCTTGGATGTTGCGGGTACTCGCCGAAAACAGCGTACAGGCCTTGCAATCAGTGCCAGGCTGTGAAAGCTGACAGATCATCTCGGCAAACGGTCATTCTAGACCATCTAAGAGAACTTTGGAAGCAGGTCGCATGAGTGATGTGACATTCCCAAGTTCCCTATTGCTTGGGTGGGGCATTTTTTGATCTCCATGTTTGACTCAGATGTTTCGTTGTTGAGCGTTCTCTGCGATTACAACATACGCGTGGAAAGAAGTCAGCGGAAGAGTAGCCAGATCCTGTATGCTCTGCAAGCGCCCGAGCTCGATCTCAATCGTAGTGGCGGAAATGTAGTTACGGCGCGCCGTCGCTCGGGGCCGCGTAGAATCTGGTAACGTCCATGGGCCAATGAGCTATGTAAACGCTGCATGCACTACGCCACTGCTTTAATTTCGTTTGCGGCGATGCTACCATGACCGGCAAGTAAGGCTGAACTTCCAAGTTTCTCACGCTGTTCAGGTCTGGCATCGACGACTAAAATTGATAATTTGCTCACTAGACTATTGTTTCGTGTGTAAGAAAACCACTACATAGTACATACATGTATGCGTGTGTACATATACACGCGTCTACACAGGGTAGGCTAACCCTAATCAGCGACTACGTGTATATGCATGTACATGTATCAATCATCTATTATTCGGTTTGAGTGAAGCTAGAGTGACAGTTAGATGATTTATGGCCCCTCCTAGATTTATGTAAAAATGGATATGTATCTACTAATCATGCTGAGAGCTTTTCCATAGGTGATGTTCACAAGATCCAATCAATCGACAAGATCTCTTGAAATTCCGGTGAGCGGTAACTTGGTCTTTCAAGCTTGTTCGTGCCAACGACTACATGTACCAGTTTATGAACTTGACAAGACTGCTGGCTATTGATGAACTACTTGACAGCTACATTTGGATGATCTGCTTCATACTCGGACAAATACAATGGAGGCCAACAGTGATGATCAGTTGAAGACTTGGTTCGATTTCAGTTTTTGGACAGGTTTTGGTATTTCCTCTATCAATGCGACAAAACAAAAGCGTAAAATATCGGTACTGTGTACCCTTGACATTGATCTGTGATTGCCACTTTCTCTACTTCGAAAGCTCATGAGAATCGGAGAAAAATTTGACTTAGACATCGTCTCATTTCACGCCGTCTCCTCTTGGTGAATCTGCGTTCCAAACGACGTGATACATCGTTCAAGCCGATTCACTGCGCATCGATGTGTGCTTGCAAAATGCGGACGATCAAATCCTCACAAAAGTCCTGGAGAGCTGTGGGCAGATCTTCTCTCTCGCCACAAATCAGGCCTTCAAGCAGCTGAGATCTCTCCACTGCATTACGCAGCCTGGCCGCGAATTGGTACGCGGACATCCACTGACCCTCGTCTTTGCGCAACTGCAGCCTCAGGGCGCTCGACATGCAGAACGAAAGCGGGTGAGTGGCAACGTGCACGGGCTCGCCGCGCGAGGCCTGCTGTATGCCTCGCGAGTAGCCTGCGTTGAGGACGTCGAGGACCACGCGCTGGCTTGGCTCACCGCGTATGAAAATGCCTTTGTTGAGCTCTGCGGTTTGAAGCTGTCTGGACGACGGAGTGTAGGGTGCGAACTCTGACATCTCGAAGAATGCCGGGTTACGCTTCCACCATTGCCAGCGCCAGCGGAGGAGGAGTTCGGATGCGTCTTCGAGCTGCTCGTGGAGGCGTTCGGAGGCAACAGTTTGCACAGCAGCGCGGAGACGAGCGAAGTGGCTCAGAAGGTCTCGCTCGCTGATGGGAGACTCGACGCTTGGTTCGTGGCGCATCAGTTGCTGAGTCTCTCTGGTGAGACCGATAACAAGGCGGGCGTCGCGCTCGATATCGATGATGGAGCCACTGTGGACTTTCTCACGGCAGTGGGGGCAGTTGTCGTTTTCTTGGAGCCAGCGGCGGATGCACTCTTCGCCATAGAAGTGAGAACTGTGCAGGTGCACAGCACGCTCGCTCTCACCCGGTGTTGCGTCGTCGGCGAGATCACCGAGACAGATGCCGCAAGTGACATTGCCGGTGGTGCTATCGGTTAAGTCGGCAATTTTGGCCAGTTTGAGGTTCTGCAGCAAATCCTCGCGTGAAGGGAGTGTGGTGGCCATTCTTGAGTACTTCTATGAAGTATCTCCAGCGATGGCAGGTGATTGTTGCTTCGAGGCTGCTGAAATGAGCGATGTCTGCTGTGAGTGCGAGTTTGGGAGCTTGTGTGTTCGCTGTTCAGATGTAGACTGCGTCTGGTGGTGCTGGTATGAGCTTGGTCTGGAAGGTTTGCAGGGCTCCATCGTTTGCAAGAGACGGGCTTTACTTATACCTCTGCAAATCTTTTGTCCTCTTCACTGCCAGATGGTGAGGACAGCCCGTTCACCAGTAACAATGCCATTGGGGGTCAAGTTTCGAGTGTCCTCTTTGTGTCAACAGCCAGGATGCCAGTCAGCATACTAGTAGATGTCAATTTTGTCCTCACTCCGGCTTGCAGAGGACACAAAATATTCCCAGCCATCGAAACACAAATGCGTGCAAGCTGATTAAGATCGAGATAAATGCCAGCAGATACCATACTGCGAGTTAAGTCAGGATTTCAAGTATCAGCTAATGCTCTGACAGAATAATACAAGGCCTCGGATGCGCAGCAGCCAGAAGAAGCATAGAGCCCCGTGAACAACCCATGCATTGTTGAAGTTTGGCGCCAAATTTGACTTCAGTAAACAATCATTACCTAAGTAATCACAATCCTATTGTTCGTCAGTACAACAAAGCTAATTCGAAGCGCCCTCATTGGCTCATCCAAAAAAATCATCACCCCAATCCAGAAAATCACAAACAGAGCGTCAAGAACTCAGTAAAAAGTACTGTACATTCCAGAAAAATAATTATATGCTCGTAATTACGTCGTGAGTTTACTTCTTAGCAGCAGGGTGGTTGTCCTGAGTCTTCTTCGCGGTCTCCTTCTGCAGGTCCTCCATGTGCTTGCCGTGATCGTTGACGTTCTCCCTGTCGGCGGCGACGTGCGACTCGGATTGCGAAGCGAGCTCCTCGTGCCAGTGGCCCTTGCCCTCCTTCTGCTTCTGGATCTGTTCTTGCTTGATGCGCTCGGTCTCTTCGGGGCTCTTGGTCGAGTCCTCCTTCAACCTGAGTTGCTGTGCCTGGGAGAAAGGACGGGCGTAGGTGGGTGCTGCGGCGCGGAAAGCAACAGGGCGCACTTGGCGGGCGACACGGGCGGCGAAGAGCATATTGTGTTTGTTTGAGGTTGTTCGTGTGGAAGAGTTGCTTTGTTACATGTTAGCGATGCGGCTTGGCTGAGCTTCGGCTCGACGTCGGGTGAAGCTTACTGTGTTGTCGTGTTTATAAGCAGTTTAGTCGGATATAGTAGCTTGCTTTAGGTGTGAAGAAGTGATATTTGTTTGTTAGAAAGACTAAAGGTATCAAAGCGAATTGAAAAGAAGATAATCCAATGGACGTGCTGGCGCGTGAAGTGCTAGGCATGACCTCACTCTGCCAGTAAAGTCAACTATGACGTTGCAAGCTTGAAGATGCCGCACGTGGCACAGACGGGTGAGTTCGTACATGCACCGCATGTACCGAGGACTGCGCGGAGTAGCGGACGAGCTCTTCTATCTTCATCGTGCAAGGTACATCATGGCGGACGCAAAATATTCAACTGTTAAAAATGGCGTGCATGCTGATTAGGATTCTTTTGGGCTGTTGTGATGTGACGGCAAACATGCGTATCAGCACAAGATTTGTCGCTGTATTACACTCTCAGATACTACTATACTTTACAAATCATCCAGTGACATTCCCAAATCACCAGCACCTCCCAAGAATTCACCAGTCTTTCCTTCGCCCAGCTCCTTCTGCCTGAGTAGCTCGTCGATATCCACATTGCCAGATGTGAGATACTTCTCGCTCACGCCCACGTTGACTCTCTGTTTCAACATGTTCCTCAATTGAGCCCTCATGCCAGCAGCCTCATCCTTGGTGATCAGGGATGCCTCCTTCTCCTTCTTCTTTCTGTTTGCGCCACGGCCACGCTTGCCGGGTGCTTCTTTCTCGAACTCCTCTGAGTCGTAGTCAACGCCAAGTTCCTCTGCGGCAGATCGCAAGAAGTCATCTTCCTTGTTGTGCTTCATCTTCGATGTATTCATGTCCGCGAGCTTTTTGGCAAGTTGGGCCCTGTCACGAAGTCGAGAGACGATGCGACGATCCATGTCCAACGTGCGGATGTAGTAACCCTGCTTGGCAGATGCGGTCGCATCTTCCTCGTGTGAGACAGCTGTCTTGGCGTGCACATTAGCGATTAGGCGACGAACACCGTTGACTTCTTCGGGACCACAAATAAGGATACTGAGACCCTGTTGACCAGCTCGGGCTGTACGGCCTGATCGATGGACGTACGTGTCGGCAGCACGAGGCAGGTGATAGTGGACGACGAGCTGAACATTAGGAATGTCTAGACCTCTGGCAGCCACGTCTGTGGCGACCAGAATAGAAGCAGACTTTGAGCCTGGCTTAGTCTCCCTGAAGCGCTCAACAGATCGGAGACGTTGCTTCTGAATCATGCCCGAGTGCAGAGCCAGAGCGGGAAGTTCCAAATTTTGCAGGAACGGTGTGATTCGCTTCACAGCGCTGATAGAGTTGCAGAACACCAGTGTCCGCGCCTGTCGGTAGTGGAGGAGCAGAGTGTACAGGTAAAGATCCTTCTCTGTTCCACCGCACTCTATCATGCCCTCCTTAAGGCCCGTAGCCATCTGGTGGACAGGGTTCACGTCAATGAATTTAGGGCTTTCTTCACGGAAGTTCAGCTTTTTCAGGAGCATCTCGAGAGACTCCTTGTTGCTCAATAAATCGCCGCCTTTGTTAGGCTTCGCCTTGCCAGAAAGTTTCTTCTGAAGCCCCTTGTCGAAAGTCGCCGAGAATACTAGGGTTTGTCTTTCGGATTGAGTGGGAGATTGAGACTTTGGCACGCCGCTCGAAGGTTCAGCATTTTCACTGTTGATGACCTCACGATCAAGGACGTCAAGAATATCGCCAACTTCCTTGAAGTGACCGTCGCCAAGTAGACGATCGGCTTCGTCGACAACGAGGAACTGCAGGTGTCTAAGCGCATCCATCAGTCCGTGGCCGTCACTGATCACTTCCCACAACCGTCCAGGTGTTCCGACGATGATATCGGCATCCTTAAGTTCGCGCTGCTGTTTGTGCACGGAAAGACCGCCAGTAATAGTTGCAATCTGCGGTCCTCTGAATACGCCAGTAGAGCACAAAGCTTGGAGATGGTCGCTCAGCTGGTGTGCAAGCTCACGTGTTGGAGAAAGGATAAGAGCGAGCGGCCACTTGTGTTCAGTCTTCTGTTGTTTCGCGCGGTGCTCCAAGAATCTCTCCAGGATGGGAATGCCAAAAGCCAAGGTTTTTCCAGATCCTGTCGATGCTTTACCAATAACATCATGACCTGCCAGGATATCCGGGATCGCAGCGCTTTGGATGTTAGATGGCTTCTTGAACTTCAATTTCGCCAAAGCAGCCATCGTGTCGGGTGAAAGCTTCAGTGGTAGCCATGCTGATGTATCGACATCCTCGTCGTCATCGTCGCCGGTCTCTAAGCCCTGGAAAGCACCACTTGCCGAAGGCTTAGTGGGCTTCTCTTCCTTGTCTTGCTGGGTCTTAGCTTGCGGCTCAGCTTTCGCCTTCTTTTCTTTCTTCTCCTTCTTCTCTTTCACCTTTTTGACCTTGACCTCATCGGCAGGAACGGTGGCGGGCTCTGGAACGTCTACTTCATCGCCACCCTTCTTGAGCTCTACTTCATCAGCCGGGACTGATACCGGCTCAGGTAAATCAGCCTCCTCGTCGTCAAATCCAGTGAACTCTTCGCCATCAGACGGGTATTCGTCGGATTCTTCGCCCGCAAGTTCGTGGCGAGAGATATATGAAACCTTTCCAGTCGATTCGTCCCGAAGTACTTCTACATCATCGATTTCCTCCAGTCCAAAGAATCCCTCGTAGTCGTCCATCTTATCTGGCATAGCGACGTCCTTCCATGGCAGATTGTCGAGCCTTACTGGCTTTTTGGTGTTGTTGGTTTTTGCCTTTTTGGCTGGACGTTCAGCGACCGTAGGCTGGTCTACCTTTTGCCTTTTGCGCGCCTTCATGGCCGCAATCTTAGGCGGTAGCGCCCTCTTCTGGTCTGCTGCAGCCATGATATGTAGATGTTGTGCTGCCACAAATATTGTATCTGGCCGCAAAGCGCGATGCTCGACGCCGAAAGAATTCTTAAGGATCGTCCAAAGAAGCGAGAGCTGTGGCGCAGTAGAGCTTCGGTGGCTGAATCTTATCAGATCGACAGAAGTCGCGGGCGCAATCTATCTCAAGATGCCCCGCGCTGATTGGCCGCACCCTTGCTACTCACTTACTTAAGGTACATTGCCTGCAGTCGCATGGACGACAACGTGGTTCAGGCATCCTTGCAAACACTCGCGCAAACAAACAAAAGTCGCGGCCCAGCCATGCGACTCATCAACCACAGATCACGTCTACTTAACCCAATACTTGCACCGTGAACCTTCTCGTCAACAGGCATGTGCGATGGATTTGCTATTAAGTAAAGTGACGCAGCATGCGATGAACTATGCGATACGTTCTGGCATCACTATTACGACTGGCTATGCGCTCAAGCAATGTGGCCGCCTTATCAAGGAGGCACCTAGAGGCAAAGAACGTGAGGAGCTTGCAAGGCTCCAAGTCCGACTCGAAAGCAAGATCAGAATCATCTCGAGCTGATAGCTGCTAGAGGAAACACAACTTTGGAATCTGCTGTCGGCCTCACAAAGGATATCCGCTACAACATCCAGAACCTTGGCGTACGTCTGAATGAGGCAGCCAACGACGAACAGCTACTACACCGCAACAGCAATCGGGCCAAGACCAGAGAGCAAAGCGAGCAGCAGATGCGATCAATCATACTAGACATCAAGACTCTGCTCGACCGCATCGAAGACGCTGTACCTCTCATCAATCTTGCAATCACAACTTCAGGCGTCAACTTGTCTACTAAGCTTTCGGGCACGATCTCGCCGTCTCGCCTGCTCCAAGCAAGTACTTTCCTCACAGCCGCGGATACCACATACACCAAACTGCCTGGACACAGAGAGCAAGTCGGACCAGCCTATGTGCTCAGCATGTACATGCTCTTTGCTGGACATGCATCTACGTCTACTGACAGCCTTGGTGAGCGTGCAGCTACTTGGAAGGAAGTCATACACAAGGCCAGGGTCAAATTGATACGCCTTCCACTCGATCAACTTTATGATCTCCCTGGTGAAAACTCCGGCGCTGCTCAAGCGTCGTTCAGAGAGAGCACGACTTCAGCAGAGTTTGCATATCAATTGCTCATCGTTGAGGACCTGGACGACGACAGGGTACACACCTTCGAGCCAGAAGATCCCCAACCAGGGCCGTTCGACGATATTCTCAACGCCGGAATCCGCGAAGTCGTTCCGATTCACGAAGTATCCAAAGTGTTCTACGCGGACACAGGCAAGATCCTCAATATCGGCGGCGATGGCGAGACGAATAACCCGGTGCTACTGCTCAAGCGAGACGTCAATGCTGATCCTCCTCGTCGCATGCTGCAGAGAAGTCGAAGCGTGAACAGCTTTCACTACCAGAACGATGATTTCAGCGACGAGGAATATTCTGAGATCGACATCGGGTTCAAGCATGAGGCTTCTCCTGGGATGAACACTCCACACTGCCAAAACATACCACCAAACACAAGCAAGCAAGATTGGCGACTGCCTTCTGACTTGGATCCAGAGTGGATGGCGTTCGAAGTCTACAACGAAGCGACCGACTCGGAAGATGATGACGACTTCGACACTCCAGGAACACACCCTTCTTCCACCCACACTAGCAGTGGTCCACACACTTCACCAGAGCCTCAATTTATGAGCGCATTGTCCAAGTTATCCCTGCACTCCAACACCGCCACGCCTTCGCCTACACACGACTCGCTTCAGCAGCACCATGACACCGGTCTACACCTCTCGCCTAACAAGCGGAGCACACCTGCCGTCAAGACCAGCTTATCGCTCCTCGAAATGCTCATGAAGCTCGCTGCTCTCCAGCAGTTCAGGCAAGAGTCACACCTCGCCATCGAAGACGAGCTACTGAACTTCTTCCTCGAAGACAGTGCGACTGCAGGTGCTGGCGCGGACAAGACCAAGCGCAGACGCATGCGCAACGAAGCAGTGCAGCGAGTTGGCTTCGACCCTTACGACGAGTCGCCTATCAAGCGCCGCAACGAAGCGTACATTCAGCGTGCTGCCGCCTCACCGTCACAAACTGCAGGATCGAAGACGATGAGAGAGAAGTTCGCTGAGGTCTTGGCTGCCTCTCCTTCTACATCGGAGGAAGAGAGGGTGTACAAGACGAGAGCAGAGATGCTGGCAAAGTTGGCTTCAACGCCTCCGTCGCATGGAGATCAGTCTTGAAAGGGGATCATGAGATGCGTCTGTTCTTGCTTTCTTTGCTTGCTTGTGTTCTTCACGTTTCAGCGTCCGCTTACATAGCTAGATACCCAACAGTATTCCGATTCATCCTTTGCGAAGCAAGCCCTCGGTCAGGATCCACTTGGCAAGTCTACGGTACTCGAGCGGGTAAGCCGGCACTCCTCGTCTCCGGGGGGGGGGGGGGGAACACTGTGGCGACGACGCGACGTCCTCTGGTGATAGCAGTGCCGACTGTGTTCCGCGAGTGTCATTATGTTTTTGCGACCGACGGCATCCGTAGTCCGGATCCTTCCAGTCTTCCGCTTACCACAAGTATACTGTCTCACGCAGTCAGATAAACCGTAGTGCGGAAGTACTGTAGGAGTTCTTACTTCTACTAGGAATACCGTGGTCGGTAATCAAGTCATCTACAAGCCAACAAGTCACCGTCAAGGTTGCAAATTACAGGGAGGCTCAACGAGAACCACTTCCAAGCATCAAGCAACATCGGGACATCTTGAGCCGCACACCCTCTGCAACCCGTTCTCGTGGAATCCAGTGGTTCAAGCACACTCCTGCATGAGATTGGCATTCAGGACCTGCGTCGGACCTCTGCAAGAACCGATCACCGGTTCGCGCAAATGAGAAGAGGATAAAGAACGAATGCACGACTGCATTGCCGCCCGATGAGAGCCGATGCTTGGATCGGAGCGTGCGGGTGTCGCTCGTACGGAAGCAGGCAGTGGCTGGCTTGCGGGTTTCACGATGTGTTGCACCGCGTGCTGCAAGTCATCTAGCGCGCGTGTGCGTTGGTTGTGCTACCTTTCGCGAGGAGAGTGAATGTCGATACTAGATGATGGTACCATGCGAATGAGGTGAGTCTTGCAAAGCATTCGAATACTCCAGTGGTCTGGAACATGATGGTCCGCAGTACGGTTGAACAATGGTAGCCTAGGGTGCATGACCACGTGAGACTGGGGCGGGAGATCCTCGCGGAAGGAACGACCATGGATAAAACAACGCTTGTCATATTGAAGGACGGAGATGTTTTCGCGGCGGACGTCCGGTCATAATTTCGACAGCCGGTTGTCAAGCATGCCTGGCCGAGCGTGCGAATGCGAACGAGCCTGTACCATCGACAACGTGTTGCTGGCTGGATGTGCAAGACATCACGTACCACACAGCAATATCACGGTGATACAGACTCGGGACCATGCAATCTTGTGCGCCTCCGGAAACGATCCGGCGTCGGCACGCGATGCTCGTGTGGGATATGGATACGCGACACAGTACGGAGGTAACACGCCTCAGCCCCAGCTTCTAGACGATGGCTTGCATCAAAAGGTACAGTATAAGATGCTGTGGTTCCGTCCGCGGAGCACTGAAGCTCTTCAAGTTTCCAGAGCAAGTCCAGAGATACACTGCGAGGCATCAGATTGTCGCAGCAAGTCTTGCCGGTTCCCGTATAAGGTAAACGCCATGCCTGGTATACAATTTTGTCAAGCATCGGTAGAGAGAGTGAAACCTGCCAAGAGAGCGATCTGGGCACGGCCCAAGCCAAAGGTCCAGCGTGTGAGTGATGGGACCGTGGCGTAACGACCACGCAACGTCTGGAGAGTTTTGCGCATGCGTCAGGGCGAGAACGTCTTGTACCGCCGTCCAGCACGGCAGCTCCGGCACACGGCAAGAGTTCCAAAGCAACGTACAAGCCTCCCACGCCCGCCCACGTTTCTTATCTGGCTGTTCAGCACTATTCACGTGGCACTATACCTGTAACTCTTGGCTCAAGGCGTTCAACGCCGAAACATGGCGTTCCGCGACGAAAACGGCACATCACCGTGATAGCGTCGCATCACATCATGTGAGTAGGTGTATAGGTGATAGTGCTATACGCCCTCCTAGAGCAGCAGCACGGAGGACCGGCCACTGGACGTCCGCATGCGTCCACTGGACTTTCCTCTCTAGTATACTCGCGTGACGAGTCGTAGAGCAGAAGTAAGCCCGACTGCCCTACGGTGAGCAGGACGGTACCAAAGATGTGCCCAACGAGAGAGCGGACTGAAGAGCGGCAGCGTTCATTGGTCGGAGAGAAAGGCTCTGTTTCACCGGCGGCTAAACTTTCGAGCGGCTGTGCCGACTAGTGTGGGCAAGTTTACACCAGCGGCCAATCGAAGTCGTTAGCTGCCAAGTGAACCAGCACATTGCAGGGTGACGGTTTCCGTCTTCTCGACCATGGAAATCGCATGAAAAAGAAGTTGTTCTCACACAGCCGAAGTTGCCGCATGGTAGACGGTCGCGGTGCTTACCGTCCGCATACACTTCGAAGGTATCGAGATACGAGGCTCCGTACCAGGCAAAAGCCTTCTATACTACTGCAATGCACAAGTTAGCAGGGCATTGGAAGGATCTCGACGGCGCTAGCTATGATTCGCACGGCGCCCTTGTCGCAGTTGCGCGCACTAGTCAGCATGCAGATGTGGAGTGCAGATCGACACCAGCTGCTCGGAGCCGGGTTCTGCCCTGCTAGCCCTGCAAAAGCGCCCCTCCATCGTCTTCACGCTAGGGCTTGCGTGTGCTCTAAATGTTGAGGGCCCTGCAACATCTGCACTTCTGTAACGGCGCGCGTGTCAGCGCATCGCTTCTGCTATTTTCGATTCTGGTACCGCTCGTGCGACAGCCGGCTTACACCACGATCCTCGACCGCGTGGAATGACACCCGTCTGACCCCCAGCCTTGCAGGAAGCATGGGCGACGTTGTCACATCTCGTGCCATCGAGGCATTCCTGATTAACCCAGTGGAGATGGGCGACCGGTATGCTGAGTCGCAAACCCTCACCCTGAACACTCGCCCGCGCATCGACCAGCTCGCTTCAAATACTCGGAATAAGGCCGTTCGCATATCTAAAGAGTCTTTCTCCGACCCTCTCGTGGAGCAATTGTACTGGACTCGCTACGATTCTGACGAGGAAGCTCTCTCATCCATTGACAGCGACACTGAGAGTATCAGCTCGACCTCAAGTGGCGAAATCCTCGAAATGACCACCACCAGACTATCAATCGTCTCCGCCGAGGAGCTGGCGAAAAGCTGCCATCCTGTCGAGCAGGTGGTTCACTGCGCGCAGGCGGTCACCTTCCAATCAGTAAACCATGGCGACGTCAAGTTCTCACCACGACTTGTCGAGATTCCTCCCAGCCCTCGCCACATACGACCCAAGAGTATGGGCTGCTACAGGCCTCCTACGTCGAGACTATCAAAGCTCGACACCTCCCCAGGGACTGTCCACCAACGTAGCGTCGCATCAACACCCAGGACCTCACTAGAGAACAGCTCCATCGCTTCGACCCCATCGACTCCTCCCACATCTGTCGACGAGCGATCGCCAATCTCATCCAATGAAAAAGTGATTCGACGCAAGTCAGCAGTCGCCGGTATGCGCAGCGTCGCAAAGCGCGAATTCTCCTTCCACGGTCAACCCATGCCTGATGCGCAAACCCTGCGCGAGTTTCTTGCGACCGACCCATCCTCACACGAGAAACCCATCTCACACGTACCAGCACACCTGACGACACCGAGCAAGCGCAAACTCCGCAAATTCTCTTCATCGTTCAGTCTCGGCCGTTTCAACCCGAGTTTCGCAAAGCGCAACAGCTCGTCAGATCACATCTTGGAAAACGCTCCTGAAACGCCTCGGATCCCGGAAGTCTACCGACCCACACGGTGTTCCAGTCTTCAACCGCCACCAACAACGAAAATGGTTGCACGAGGTGCCAATGAGCGTGCGCCTCCAATCGTGCTACCGCCTTGTCCGGATGATAGCGAGGCTGACTTGGGACCCATGCGCGCACGAATGAGCCGGGCACCTAAGAGCTACTCGCCAACAGGCGCGCCCAAGACAGGCCGCAAATTACACCGCCGACAGAGAAGCCTGTCGGCAGACGACATCATGAACTCTCCATGATTGTGGAGAGCAACAACGGAAAACATGGAACGGCGTTTTTGGGTGGCGGTCATTCAACAATCTCCTTATATTTGGGAGATACCAGCTGTCGTTTCTCTTCTCATTTCCTTTTTGTTTCGAACGAGGTGGTCCAGCGATCTAACACAGCCGGCTGATCTGCGCGCATGTGAAGCGCTACATGGGACCGGACGTCGATGGGACGTCTGACGCCGGTGGTAACCGAAGAGGTGGAACGCTCACGTGAAAGTGCGCTTACGACGAATGAAAAATTAGCCAAAGGGAGGTCCTTTTAATGATTAGTAGCTACATAGCATATATAACGGCCGAATGTCGAGCGCAGTACATCTATTTTCACACTTACTCGCTGCTTGACAACCTCTCCAACTCTGAATCCACGCCCGATCATGTCGTGTCGGTTCCCCGGGCCATCCGACTATGGTGTACATGTATCGACCGTACTTTCGGGACGGACAGTGTTGGTGCCATCATGCGCGGTGAGTGACGTGCAGAGAAGGTACGGACACTCGGGGAATGTCAGCATCGGTGTCGTTCGGCGCCGCGAATGTACGTCTCTGAGAGACATTGCGTGTTTGATGTTTATCTTGTAGATAAGCGATGACAAGTATCGCTACACGGAGTGCGTGGCGTTTGAAGAACGCTGACGGTACACGTTTACTCCGGCAGAGCGTGGATTTCGGACACTGTGTCACTGGCTACTTGACTACTTTCCACGAAACGCATCTATGTTGGACAAGAGTCAGGCGGCGGACTTCGGCGGGACGTGAGCTCATCGTTTTGATTTCGAGATCTCTGCATCATTGATCTCCTTTTTCTGCTCCGGCTGCCGTAATCGCGCATCGCACAACTTCAATCGCCACATCATTTTCCTGTCGCTTATCCAATCCTCCAGATATCTCTTGCTCAGCCGAGAGTGACCTCTCAGCGGAAACCATCACTCATGCCTCACACAGATCATAGACCCCAGGTCCTTGGCCCGCACAGCGAACTCTCACACAAGCAGACTCCCATCTGACAGATACCACATTCGAGTCTTCGGCACCTCGAAACCCGCAGCACGCGCAACTTCCTCGCCAAATGCGATCACAACATCCACCGCAGCATTGCTATCCTCAAGATACGGCGATGGGGACGACAGACTGGCTGGAATCTGATGCAAAGGCGCCGCAAGCGTGCAGCCCTGCAACAGCCTCGCACGCCTGGCTTTCGTCTGCTCCCACGCAGCATCCTCGGTGTACCGCGTCAAGGCAATCATCCTCCAGTCCAGCCTGCCCACCGGCCCGACAAAGCGCACTTGAAAGGTTTCCTGCTCTGCCAAGCAGACGTCAAGTGTAGTCAGGAGCCCGCCTAGCTTCAGGGTGGCGGTGAATTTGCACTTCACATTGCCGATTTGCCACGGTTCGAGTTCCAGATAGTCTGCTCGGAAGCAGGTGGAGAGGTCTCGATGGTTGTCTGCGCGCGCGGCGTTGACCAGTGCGACTCTGATGGGGTTGAGGATCTTGCGGCCTTGCATGATGCTGTAGGCTGTGAGATCGATCTGATGCAGGGTTTGCGTCCATTGGCTGGGCAGGCGTGAGAAGTGATAGATAGCATCGCGGTAGCGGATGTTGTAGTGGCGGCGTGCAAAGTATTGAGCGTAGAAGATGTCGCGCGCTTCGCGACTGATCCTGCGTGAGGCGAGGAAGAGGTTGCAGACTAATCGGATACAGTAGTCGTGGTCGGACGTGAATTGGATTTGGTCTTGGTTGATTGGAAGCTCGATGTAGCGGGCGTCGTGGGGGATAAACGGTATGGCTTGGTCGAAGACGAGGTGGTAGATTATGTCTCTCAGCTCGGCAGGGAGATCGTGAAAGCCGATGCTTCTGGATAATGATGACTCGGCCATGTTTGCTGTTATGGACATGATGGGGAAATCTTTTTCTCGTTGAGTCAGTGTAACACCCAGTAGCGCAGGGCGGCTCGACAGTACCTTTTGGTATCCTAAGATGTTTCGCTATGCGTAGCGCGAAACTGATGCATTTCATGTTAGTCTTGAAGCCTCCTTTCCCAGAGCATCGAAGTGTAGTTGCTGGTATGAAGGATGCATACTTGTTGAAAATCGTTCGTAAACAGATGCCTCTTATTGAAAAGCCGATGGGTCAAAGGACGAGTTGCGGTTGCTGTTGTGCATTTGAATCCAGGCAGGTAGGGACGTCTGGCTTCATCGCGGCATCTGTTTCTTGGAAGTGAGGCGTTTGCCTGCAATCACTGGACCCGACACACCGGCTCGACCGCCAGCTCACAAATTCGGATTCGTGCATGTGCAGAGGTAGACCATAAGGAAGACCATAAGGACGTTGGAGTGAGGCCTGGAAGATGTACGCCATATTTCGTTTGGTTCATTCAACATAATTCGTTCAATCAGCAATTAAGCACGCCTTATGCGTGGATCTACACCTATACATCTGGATATGGCAAGCACTCCCAACGCCACGCTAATCCGCAATGCTCTCTGAGTGTTCATGCATACATGTCATCAAACTCCTCCTCATCCTCCTCGACCTTGACGGGTTCGGGCTTCTTCCAGAGGATCTTGCGGTCCATAGGACATGAAGCGTTGAGCTTCAGCCAAGGCTCGATGCACTCCAGATCAAACAAGTGATCTTTGTGACAAGGAAGCTGAACGACAAGTGGGTATTTGTCGTCGAGGAAAGGTGTGGCACAGATCGGACAACTCTGGTCCTTTGTGATCTTCTCTTTGGGCACGCGATCAAGGTTCGCGATGAATTCGTCGGGACATCCTTTCAGCTCAGAAGGCGGGTGATCGGCTTCTTGCATGAGCGATTGGACAAGAGTGTTCATGAGTTCGTCATGTGCTTGGTCGCTGGGCGTGCCGTTGCCGCCGCGCATCATGTCGAAGGCATTTGCGAGGAGTCTGTACGCAGCGGCCACGTCGCCAGGTAGCGGTAATGAGTGCGCATTGTGAGGTGCGCGGTCGCCAGAGGTGTCGATTTCATTGAGGGCGGAGAAGAAGGTGCTTAGGTCAGGACGGCGGCGGGGTTGATCTTGAGGTTTGTCCGACTTGATGTTGTGTTCCACTGCGGGTGGCATTAGCTGTCTGTTGCAGAGCGGCTTTCGATATTTTAAAATTCTTCATACCTTCGTAACCAGACATGATGGGTGATTTGCAAGTAGTTGTTCAGCGACGCAGCATTCAAGACTGGCAGTTCACTCGTTACCTACCTTATATTATCGGCGTGACAATCAGGCACCTCCGGCCGCGTTGGCGCAGCCAGCAATCAATCAGCAATCAAAGAAGCCGCAGATTCGCCGAGCTCGTCTGGGGCAGCGCAACGTCAGAGCTCAAGAACAAAGGGCCGCGGCTTAACGCAAGGTCCAGACACTCGACCACCATGTCGCTCTACCCGCTAACCATGAATCTGCTGGACGGATCCAATCATGAGCAGCCCTTATATACCGAACGGTAATGCTAATGCGCTCGCTCCTGCGAGCACGAATGGACAACTCGAGACGCCTGCTTTGACGCCCATAAGCGAGCATGGAGACCATCGAAGTTCGCCATTTCCCAGCTACGATGATGACAGCGAGCGAAGTGAGTCCGCGGCACAAGTGAACGGGAAAACGAATGGCACGAGTCATGCCAGGCCTCAAGAACAACACAGAGTTCGAGGGAACAGTGACGCGGAAACCGCGAGTCACAAGAACAGTGTTCCAACTTCACCCAGAACAATGAACGGAGAAACACCCAAGATGCTGAAGCTTTCTCCGCACCAGCTCCAGGAGCTTACCTCATCCCCTGGCTCTATTCCAATGCGGCCAGCGACGCCTCTTGATGATGATATTCCACCCTTGGTCAACGGTCTAGGACTGAGCGTACCTGGCGGTCTTGCTGCGGTACAGGAGCAGGCACATGTTACAGAGTCAAAATCCAACGGGCAGGTGGTATTGAATACCGGCGAGACAGTGCTTGGAAATGCAAATGGGATCAAGAGCATCAATGCGACTCCTGGAGCTCTTGCAAATATCCGACCAGGGAAAACGTCTCGTTCCGTATCTTCGCCCGTCATTTCGCGAAAACCGTCTTCATTCCGCGGGCCCAAACCAGCTCCTCTGAAACCTGATGCTACACCACGTGAGCTGTCGAGTTCATCTGCCAGGCCGACTCCTAATATCGAAGCCGCTCAACCTTCGCCCATGCCACCTATCATACCAATGCCACCCCTTTCCCTTCCCACATATCTTCAGCTTGAGCTGTCTTCCGACCGGCCGTCTCCGTTGTACATACATCGATCGACCAGCAGTGATTTTCCCTACGAGTCCTCAAAGGTGAAATTTGAGCGCCTCTTGAACTTTCTTCGTCTTCCACCGTTGCTGGAACAAGTATTGATCTTCGGTGCCCTGGCTTGTCTCGACTCATGGCTATTCACATTTACCATATTGCCTTTGAGGTTTCTGAAAGCAATAGGCATCTTACTCAAATGGTGGGCTCGCAACGCTGCAAAAGAAGCACGCGACTTGAGCGCTTTTGTGTACGATGGCATTGGTCGTGTCTGGCAACGTCGTCAAACAGGTTCTTGGCCGGAGTCGCGACGCTCTTCAGCGACCGACCAACCCCCGTCACAACCTCCTTCACGTCGACCATCCGAAGGCAATGTCACTCTGGATATATCCGCGAAGCCGGCACTCAAGCTGGACACCAGCTCCACGATTCAAAGAGACAAGACTAGGAGAAGAACTGGTTTCCGCCACCGTAGGACACGGTCGACGCCATCTGCTCTGATGCCAAATCACAAGGCCGATTTACTTCAAGGTATGAAAGGATTTCCTGTCCCCGGTATTGAGGTCCATCGCGACCTGCGCGTCGATGATACACACAAGACTAACCTTATGTTCTAGGCGCTCTGATCCTCATAAGCAGCACCCTGCTGATGTGGTTTGACGCGAGCCGCATGTATCACTCCATCCGCGGACAAGCTGCAATCAAACTATACGTCATCTACAACGTCCTCGAAGTGTTTGACAGGCTATTCTCTGCTCTGGGCCAAGACGTGCTCGAGTGTCTCTTCTCAAAGGAAACTCTGGAGCGCAATCCTGACGGACGCAGCAAAGTCATACGACCGCTCTGGATGTTCATCCTAGCACTACTATACAACATCATCCACGCGACGACCCTGTTCTATCAAGTCGTCACGCTAAACGTGGCGGTCAACTCGTACTCGAATGCCTTGTTGACACTTCTCATGAGTAACCAGTTCGTGGAGATCAAGGGCACTGTCTTCAAGAAATTCGAGAAGGAAAATCTCTTCCAGCTTACATGTGCAGATGTCGTTGAGCGCTTCCAGCTTTGGTTGATGCTCATGATCATCGCTTTGCGCAACATTGTAGAGGTTGGAGGCCTGACGATCTCACTAGGAAGCTCACCTCTGGCGGGTACGGCTACATCGGGTCTCGGCGCGAATGCTACAGGGTTGCCTTCGAAGATCAGTATCATCCCCAAGGCTTTCACGCTGCTTCCTAGATGGACAGGTGAAGTACTCGGCCCTTTCCTGATCGTGCTGGGCAGCGAGATGATTGTCGACTGGCTGAAGCATGCCTACATCAACAAATTCAACAATGTAAAGCCCGACATCTACAACCGGTTCCTTGACGTGCTAGCCAAGGACTACTACTCTCACGCCTTTGCCGATCAGAACCTCACCAAACGTCTTGGACTGCCCGTCATTCCCCTCAGCTGTCTGTTCATCAGAGCCAGTATGCAGACATACCATATGCTGCTTGCCATCCACATGCCGATGCCAGTCCCAGCCGCCGCAACAGCCGTATCCTTGGATCATGAGTCCGCATCTACTAGTCCAGCCACCATGAAAGCCTTACAGCACGTCGACCACATCTTCCGTCGCGCGCTTGGTCGCTCTTCCTTTGGTGCTGGCATGGAATCTGGCGCCACCTTCTCATGGTCAATGGACGACTTCATCGCTCTCGCTACCATGGTTATCTTCTTCCTCGTCCTCTTCCTCATTCTTCTCGCTTTCAAGCTCGTGCTCGGCATGGTCCTGCTCTCTTTCGCACGCAGTCGTTACGAAGGCATGAAAGAGAGGGAGCGACAGCCGACTGATACAAAAGGCAAGAGAGTCGGTGGTTGGGGAGTTGTGGAGGTAGGCGAGGAGAAACGTCGATGGATCTACGATGATGATCCAGATGCTTTGAATGCGCTGAGGGAGAAGGAAGCTAAGGCCAAGGCTAAGGCAGAGAAGGCTGCTGGAGACACAGATGGTTTGGACGGAGTGGGAAGGTACATGATGGCTGCTAAGAGAATTTGGTAGACTGTACAATACCAGCTCATAAATCTGCGCATACCTTGACATGACCTTATACAACTATCTGCGGATATTCGTATAGTTCTAACATGACATTTTGTGAAGATCACGAAGAATACTTAGTGTGCGATACGCTCTGTAGACGTTGACTTTTTCGTTACCGAAATCATCCCTCAAAGTGTTTATTCTCGTGGTCTGTGAACGTCCTGCAACGCCAAAAACCCCGTTGCGAACCGAAGCCTGCTAAGTTTGCTCCTAAAACAACACAACGCAGTCGCTAAACCTCCGGACGAACGCATCGAAACTAACAGTCCTCTTGTCTGTTCCAACAACCATCAAAGCGAGCGCCTACCACGCCCACTGGTGTTCCATCCCCGTCCTCGAGATCTTGGCGATCACCTTCCTCGAACGTAATACCCGTTCTGCCATGCCTCCGGCCCCTCCGCCATGTGTTTCCCATTACCGACAAATTCCGCACTCTGCGAAAGCGCGATACGCGCCTTTGTCTCCTCAGCAACCTTGTCCTTCCAAATCGCGTCGAGTTCTGCGTGATACTTCTTCCAAAGCGCAGGCATGTAGACGACATCTTGAACGCAGTACTTCTCTACTTCGGCTGACAAGGGACGCTGGTCGAAGACCTCGTAGCTCCCACCGCGCTCGGGTGCGAAGAGAGATTTACCCTTGTCTTTCGCGGCTTTCCATTCTTCGCGCTCGGAGGGGCTGAGAGGGGCGTCTTGCTCGATGCACCTTGCGAGTCCCTTGACGAGGCGCTTGCTGCCTTTGCGGGCCCCCAACTCCATGAGTTGGAGATCCTCGATTCCTGCGACGCTTATGTTGAATAGATTGAAGAGTGCATCCGAGTCGGTGCGGATGTCGAAGAAGACTTTGGGGATGTTCGCTGATTCTAGGATGTGTTGCAGCGTTGTGCCGTTGAGGTCTGAGACTGTGAAGGCGTCTTTGCCGAGCACGTGGACATCGATGAGGTGGAATGTATGGCAGAACTCGACGAGGATTGTTATTAGGGAGAGCATGCCGTGGCGGGAGAGGTTGTTGCCTTCGAGGTCGATGTAGAGGTTTGGTTCGTCGACGCTCGATGGGAGGCCGTTGAGGAAGTCTTCGAGCGCGGCGACGGTGTTGATCATTTCGACTTCCATCTTGAGTGGCTTGCTGGGCAACTTTTGGGAGTTTGATCGTGATGGTTAGAGGTCGGTCGGGAAAGGGATGTCGTTGTTGATTGTTCCGTGGTCACTTATAAGGAACAGGACGCGAACTAGTGTCGAAGATTGCTTTATGTCATGTGCGCCAGCAAACAAACGCGCAGTGAGAGCACTCACTCTTGCTACCTTCACTGGTCTGCTTCTCTTGCTTGGCCATGGCATGGCTTGGCTGTTCACCGATCAGCATTTTGCGCCAGACTTTCCGTAGCACTTCACTTAGCTAGGCGGTCAGGTGACAGGCTATAGCAAGCAAGAAATCCCGTTACAGTATGCAAGCGATCGAATTTGACATTTTCGGAACAGGCTAGCAACAATAAATGCTTATTCGAGATCATGTAAAGCCATCGGAAAGTCGTCACATAGACCTATATCATGCACATCATCTCGATTTACCGGGTAGCATGTCCGCCAAAGCAGATGGCAGCATGCTCAAAGATCTCTACGGTGGAATGATCAGCTGGACGAACAAATACTCAGCTGGTTCTCCTTTGGGGTTAGAAAGGATATAAGAATGGAACATGTAGATACCTCCGTAGGGACATCTTGGACGGTATTGAAGTGTACACTTCGTACTCATAAGTCTACACACAGTATCTCAGCGGCAACGATCCTCTGAAGTGGACGAGAGCCAAAGGTAGGACGATGCTAGTGCTCCTGAATTTCCGAAGTATCCTCTATCATCTCTATGAGATATAGCTCAAGATTCGAACTTATATCTACTGATAGCAGCATACTATAACATAGAGGTGTTTGCAGACTTATGAGCTAGAACTATACAGCTGTTACTCAAAAGTCTGCGCACAGCGTCTCAGTGGCGAGCAGATGAGAGGGAAAGGTGGAACTATACATGTACTAGCAGTTACGAATTTCCGAATCGTCTTCTATCATCTCTGCGGGAAGCAGCCAATATTAGAAATTTTATATGCCGGTATTAGCATACTACGACATTTAGATGTGCGCAGACTTATGAGCTAGAACTGTGCTACCCTATCTTATCTTATCAGCATGATGTGGCTCAGACCCTGCAGCGGACCGTTCGGCGCGGGGCTGTTTTGAATTGCCGGCGCAACGAGAGGTGCTGTTTATTTGGACGCTCGCTCACTTTCTCGGCCACGCGTGACACACGAGACTCGACCGTCTCAAGGGCATTGCACTGATATTTTCCGCCATGGTCTCAGAACGCAGCGCCAACAACACCTCTGCTGGTGCGCCTTCATCATCATCACAAAGGCAGCCGCTCGCAAACATCAACGCCAAGATGGCCTCAAACACCTCCACCACGCCACAGAAGAGCAGAGAGGACCCGCAGCTGAAGCCACCCACGCAGCCTGAGTTCGGCAAGGCTAGTCCCATACGCAACCCTCTCAGGAAGGTGCCAGATCCATTTCTCCCAAGATCGAAGCCAACAGCTCAGAGAGCACCGGAGTCGCATTCGAATCGCTACTATGTACCCGCACCCGCCACGCAAAGCGGACCCAACGCTATGGTCCAGCCTCCGTTCATCCCTCCAGAGCAACGGCAGTTCTACATGCCAGGTCAAGGTCAACCGCGACCTCCAACTATCGCACCTGCGCCACGACCAGTTTTCTCTTCCCTCGGAAGCAACACCTACTTTCAGACTGCTGCTCCCAAGCCGCCGAGACGGCCTGTAGTCGACCTCACTAACAGCGACGATGACGACCAATTCGACCCTGACGCGGCGATTCGCGCAGATAGCAGGGCTTTTGGCGCAGCAGACCCTTACATGTATGTTGATTCGGGCCAAGCAAGCGAGAATATCAAGAACCTGCTGGAGGGTGCGTTCGACGACGATGAGGATCGGTCTAAGACACGCCTCAGAAGCCGTGCGAAGAAAGCGGCCAAGGCAGAAAAGGTTGAAGCGGACAAGAAAGCAGAAAGTTTGGCGGACAGACTGGCAGCACTTGATGTGAAGGACAAGAAAGAAGAAGAGAAAGAGCAGAAAGATGCAGATCCAGGAGCTGAGGATGAGGACGAGGAAGATGGTACAGTTGAGGGCTTGAATGTAAAGCTTTTGCCTCATCAAGTAGACGGAGTCTCATGGATGATCGACAAAGAGATCGGAGTACGAAAGAAGGGTGGCGTTCTACCTTACGGAGGTATCCTTGCAGACGATATGGGTCTTGGAAAGACTGTACAGTCAGTGGCACTTCTGCTCACAAACCCGAGGCCTGGCCCAGATGCGAAGCCAGAGCACCCTAAGCAGAAGATGCCTGGCAAGGAAGTTGGTAAAGGTACGCTTGTGGTCGCGCCGCTTGCTCTCATCAAGCAATGGGAGAGTGAAATCAAGACCAAGGTTACCCGCAGTCACGCTCTCAAGGTGCTTGTCCACCACGGTCCAAGCCGCACCAAATCTGCAGCCGAACTCAAGAGGTATGACGTGGTCATTACAACCTACCAGATTCTTGCTTCAGAGCATGCCGGTTCGAACATGGAAAAGCCCGACGGAGCCAGAGTGGGGTGTTTCGGCGTTCACTGGTACCGTATGATCCTTGATGAAGCACATACTATCAAGAACCGCAACGCCAAGTCGACACTGGCTTGCTGTGCTCTTGAAAGCTGGTACCGCTGGTGTTTGACTGGCACACCAATGCAGAACAACCTTGACGAGCTTCAGAGCTTGATCAAGTTCCTCCGAGTCAAGCCTTATTGCAACCTGCCCGAGTGGAAGACTGCAATCACTCAGCCCATGAAGAACGGCCGTGGTGGTGTTGCCATGAGACGACTACAATACTTCCTCAAGGCGTTTATGAAACGCCGTACCAAGGATATCCTGAAGAAGGACGGCGCCTTGAACTTTGGTGGCAAGACAGACAAAGAAGGCGGAGCCAAGAAGGGTGGCATGCAGATTGTCAAGCGCGAAGTCTTTACGATGGAGTGCGAGTTTGACGAAGCGGAAGCCGAGTTCTACGACAGGCTTCAGGCTAGAGCAGAGAACAGGTTGAAAGACATCATGGAGACCGGCAAAACCGATTACATTGGCGCACTTGTCATTCTGCTCAGGTTGAGACAGGCTTGCAACCACCCCCATCTGATCGAAATGGCCATGAACAAGGACAAGGACGCCATGAGTCTCGGTAGCGGCGCAACTCAGTCTGGCTCACAGATACCCGCAAGGAACAGCAAACCAGAGACTGACGACATGGACGACCTTGCTGCCCTCATGGGCGGTGTCACTATGCAAGCTAAGAATTGCGATGTCTGCCAGATCGAGCTTTCGAGCGCTGAGTCTAAAGATGGTGCGTCCCGGTGCACCGAATGTAACGATGACCTCAAGGCTCTGAAAGCAAAGGGAAAGAAGAGCAAGAAGTCATCGAAGAAGTCGGCCACAAAATCGAAGCCAGCTAAGCAGGAAGTCAAGCCTCCGGTGCGTAAGATGCGTAACCGCCGGGTCCTTGATGACAGCGATGACGAAGAGGAAGGTGAATGGATTGGCGAAGGAACTGAGCAAGATATCGATCTGGGCAAGGCTGGTGGCACAGACGATGAGGATGCAGAAGGTGGAGGCGACACACTGGGTTCGATCGACTCTGTTACAGACAACGAGGGTGGATCTGGCTCGGACGAGGAGGAAGAAGACGAAAGCGACGACGACACACTTCCAATCATCTCTGGCATGGCGCCATCGCACAAGTCATCACACAAGCCCTCAACCAAGATTCGCCACCTGCTACGTATCTTGCACAAGGAAACACCGGAGCACAAGACTATCGTCTTTTCGCAATTCACAAGTATGCTGGACTTGATCGAGCCGCATCTCAAGCACGCAAATATCGCATATGTACGATACGATGGCAGTATGCGCCCCGATGCGCGCGAAGCAGCTCTCAATTCGCTTCGCAACAATCAGAAGACTCGCGTGCTACTCTGCTCTCTCAAGTGCGGTAGCTTGGGTCTCAACTTGACAGCCGCCAGCCGTGTGGTCATCGTCGAGCCCTTCTGGAATCCTTTCGTCGAAGAGCAGGCCATCGATCGTGTTCATCGTCTGAACCAGCCTGTCGACGTCAAGGTCTTCCGTCTGACAGTCCGCAACACGGTCGAGGAGAAGATCTTAGCTTTGCAAGAAAAGAAACGTCAGCTAGCTGCTGCGGCCATCGAAGGTGGCAAGGCTGTTGGCAAGCTTTCTATGCAAGACATCATGCAACTCTTCCGTCGCGATGCCGAGCACGGCGGCGACAACGAAGAGGATGCTGCGTTTGCTGAAAAGTTTGGTGGCGATACGAAGCTGCTTGATGGAAGCGGCGGAAGGGACGAGTCAAGACAGCAATCACGATCTGCAACGCCGCCTGAGCGTGCTGGTCAGAGAGTTGCGAAGAAGGGAGTTGCGAGGAAGCCTGAACACGCGGTGTTTGGCAGGCGTTGGTGATGATTATGTGGCAGGTTTGATGACTCTCTTTGCCTTGTTCTCCTTGGGTATTTCGTAAGTTCTTTTGGTTTTGCATGATACACAGGATCAAATTCATGATTTCATTCTCGCCGGCATCAAGTTTTTTTGCTCTCATCGTGGTATCTGATATTACCACTGCCATCGCTTTTCTTTGGTGAGTTGAATCCCTACCTTCCCCTAACGCGTCTGGCCCTTGTTCGCAATGCTCTCAATGGACAACATGCTGGTACGGACACAAGATCTGGTCCTTCGCTCTCTTCGGCTTGCCCCAATCTCTGCGCCATCAGAGGCGATGGTAGCAGCGACGCGCGCCACGTAGAACACTTCATGCCCTCCCTGGACAGCACAAATTTCTGATCGACCAGAGGAGAAGATAGCAGCAACGGACATCACTGAGAAGACTCCACTCTCTCCGTGGTCAGCACAAATTTTGAATCGACCAAAGGAGACGGTAACAGCGTTGGTTGCCAAAGAAGTCCTTCTACACTCTCGCCGGCTAGCTCAAGTCATCGGTTCATCTGGAGACGAAGACAGCAGCACCAGGTGCCAGTGAGAACGACCTGTACTCTCCGTGACCGGCCCAAGTGACTTTTCAGTCTG
Organism: Cladosporium sp. VS III D KN 1; assembly: GCA_019775635.1. NCBI lineage: Eukaryota > Fungi > Ascomycota > Dothideomycetes > Cladosporiales > Cladosporiaceae > Cladosporium > Cladosporium sp. VS III D KN 1. The sequence goes on from JACWFN010000018.1 coordinate 105,824, forward strand.
GCGATGAAGGCAGCAGTGACGGATGCCAAAGAGGCAACTCTACGCTCTCGATGGCTAGACCAACTCACCGAGCAGTCACAGCAGAGGGTAGCAGCGTCTCGCGCCACAAAGAATAATACATGCGCGCCTCGCAAGTCACCTTCAACCTGGCCACGAAAGTAGCATTGGCGAGTCCACATCGCACATCTCATGCTCTCAGCGGCTGGCTCAACTCACTGGACAGTCAATGGCGAAGGCAGCAGCGCGACAGAGAGCGCTTCTACTCGGAACGCAGACACGGCCGCAAAATGTTTCCTAGACCTCAGCTAATCATTTTTCCACCCCACAGCATACCCGAACTCGCCCAGAATGAATTCACCAGCAGGTGCTGCCCATGTCTCCGTGCCTCAAGCCGCTCCTATCGACAGGCTTGGACGTCAAGAAGCCGACGCGTACATTGAGCAACAATACCAAGCAGCCTTGCGACGGCGCCGCGAGTATGTTGAGCAATTCAAGAAAGATACCGGCATGGAACTCGACGCCACACGAAGGGACAGCGTGCACGATGAGGAGCCCGGCTCAGATACCCTGGCGATAGCGAGTCACGAAGCGATCAACATGCTGCTAGAAGCCTGGTGGTCACGTTTAGGCATCTACGACGATGGTTTCACAAAGTACAGCGACAAAACCACGCCCTCTGCCTGCATGACGATACGCAGGATTCTCGAAGAAGGCGACAAAGAACTAGGAATTCCAATTGAAGCACTCAAGAATAAGCGACAATGGGTCTTGAAGCTGAAGCTCATTAAATGGTGGTTTTTCGGCCCTACCTCTGCCTTTGACTTTTTGTCGGCGTTCGGTATCGGAGACGCAAAGATCGGCCATGAAACCGTCCGAATTGAGGTGCTCAACTACGCGAATCAAGGCGTCTGCATTAACCCAGTTGAACACAACCTCGGCCTGCTTGCATGGGCTAAGAGCAATTCGAGCCTCCTCCCCAACCGCTTTCCTCCCTCGCGACCCTGCGGCTGTTACGAGTACAAACTCCTAATGAAAACCATCGGGAACGCCGAGGGCATGCCAGTGGACGATCGCGTGGTAACGCATACAATGGAGGGTATCTGGATGAGCTGGTTATTGGCCAATCACGGCGCCGGATACTCCCATACGGTATGGCCAAAAGCTGCGAGAGACTCGAATCCAGCCAGGATCAAAGTGGGAGGTGGCGATTTTAGCGCGTGGTTCTATGAAGGACGAGATGGGAATAGGAATGTCAATCTTAAGGCTATGAGATTGGAGGGACCTTGGGCTGAGATCTTGTGAGGCGGATGAGGAATCGGTCGTTTTAAGAGCAATTATAGGCGTCAAGTTTCAAATCAATCATTTCGATCCCTCAGGTCTGCTTGTACTCTCTCAGTGGCTTCTACAGTATCTCGAGCATGTATTGTCGATGGTAGCAGCTTACGGCTTACGGGGATGTCGATAGTTTGATAGTAGACTTTCCTTGATTCGGGTCCAATCTCCCCATATCTTCTCTGCGGACGCTGTAATAATTTCTGGTTATTGGGCCGCTGGTAGTACCATATCGCCCGCAGATCGGGTTATAAATCGACAGAAGTGGCTCACTGATATACAATCTTGCTTTTAGCCTTGACCTACCTTCTCCGTGGCTCCTACAGTCTCTTGATAGTCCAGAGTCGATGGCAGGAGCATAGTATCTAAGGTGATATCTTTCGTCAAATAGCCAGAAATCACATAATCTTCGATTTTCCTTCAACCTCGCTTGTACCTTCTCGATGGCTCCTATCGTCTTTTGAAGACCCAAAGTCGATGATATGAGCATATCATTCATTAGGATCTTTATCATTTACTTGGATAGACACATTAATACAGGACTTCTGCTTTGAGCTTACACATGCCTTCTCTGTGTCTTCTACAGTCTTTCGGTGTGCTAGAGTCGATGATAGGAGCATATAGCTGACGGAGAGACTGTTGGTCTGATAGAAAGATTCGAATACTGAAGAATTCCTGCCTTGAGTCTGTATGGACTTTCTCGGTGGAGTCAGCAACTGATCAAACGCCCAGGGACGATGGTAGTAGCTCAATATGTAAAGAGAGACCTATGATCCAGGAGAAAGAGCCAAATGATGGGCGTTTCCTTCTGCATGGTGGCACATGAGCTCTCTACAGCACCTACCGCCTTTTTGTGAATCTAAAGCCAATAATAGGAGTGCAAAATCGATAGAAATGTCAAGACCATTCCAATAATACTCGCAAAGTAGTTGGAAGAAGTTCAAATGCTCTCAATAGTATCTCAGCGGTACATCAACTGAATCTCAGACCATAGCTGCTAATATACGTATATAGACAGACTACATCCATCGAAAATTTCGAGAATCAAAACAGTGTTTGATAGAAATCCATTGATTGGTGTATAAGTCTACATATAAATCGTTTTCTTTTCTTTGTTGTCTGGTATCGCTGTCTAAGAGTCGAAGTGTTACAGCAGTCAAACAATATTCCCAGAGACATAGCTCAGCTCTTCATAGTATCTCACAAATCAAGAGACTTACCTTGAGTCCCTAGCTACTGGTGCAAGTATGCAAACATGCTAGAAGTTATGCAGACTTGCAATGGCAAAGTCGAAGCTGGTAGTATAGGGAGCAAACACTATTAGCAGTATCTTAGTGGCAACATATCAGATTGCAAAACCATAATTGCTTATATGGGCACCAATATAAGCGGGAGGCTGTGCTTAATATTACATACTCGGTTTTCGAGAGGAGAATGTCTATACCTCAGACATGCTATCAAACAAACAAGAATTCAAATAGGGTCCAGTTAACTGATTAGCTAATCAAACAAAACAAACAAGCGCCTTCTACTAGTCAATTAAACAAGGTGTTATTAACCATAAATTGTTTAATTGGTTTTTTTTTTCCTCCCTAACCCTAACCCTTATCGTAGTATCTCTGGATTTTAAATAAGCTTAAGTCGATTAAGCTACTAGCTCGCGCTTTCCTATGCTTTCCGCATATAGTCTTACTATATTTAGACAGCTCTATAAGACTCTTAAGGCTTTTAAATTCTCTCTTTTTTAGTAAGTCTCTTATACTAATAATAAGCTACTATTATTACTATAATATCTATTATCTTAGACTTCTTTTTAAGTGCTTCTCTAATATTATAATTATATACTCTAAGTAAGATTTAATAACTAAATAACTTTAATAGTACTATAATAAGTACTTCTATTAAAAGTAATTCTCTTACTATATCTTAGAAAATTAACTAAAGTTAGCTTTATAGCTATATAGCTATATTATAACTATCTAAGTAGTTAAAGTTATTTATTTACTTCTATAGTAGTTATATAAAGTTAGAAATAAATAGCTATTACTATTAACTATATTATATATATTATAATTAATAACTATTACTATACTAGCTAGATAGTTATATATATTACTATTCTTTAACTTCTTTATTAATTTACTACTTATAAGAGAAGTACTATATATAAGATTCGATAAGATAGATCTTAATAAAGTATCTAACTATTATAGAATTATAGGTAGTATATAGTATACCTAACTCTTACTAAGCAGAGAGTAGATATAAAGACTAAAAGCTACTATTTCTAATCTATAGTAGATATACTATATATATAAGGGAAAGTTTAGTATAGAGATAAACTACTATAGATTAAGTAACTTTATATACTATATAGACATCTATATGTTTAAACTGCTATGTCTATAGATTCTTATAACTATCTCTTCTTCTAGATAGAGATTCTTATCTATAAATATAGATTCGAGTCGTTTTAGATATATATAGTATTATAAGTTCTAAATAGCTATAGGACGAATATATATTATATATATTCTATACTTAAAACTTTAGACCTTACTTTATTATATAGTTCTAATAAAGTGTTCTAATAGATATAGTATATAACTAGTATATATTACTAACCTTATATTATAGCTCTCTATAGTATATAAGTATAGTAGAGTAGTTTAGTAAATAGTTAGTAAATTGCTTCTTCTAAGTTAATTACTATTAAAGTGAATATTATTATTAATAAGCAATATATATATAATAATACTATAATATATTAGTTATCTATTTACTCGTATTCTACTTCTATTATAACTTATTACTTAATTTAAGTTTTTCTCTTTTCTTTAACTTATTAGCTATTACTATTAATAATTCTAATCTACTACTATAACTTATATTATACTTCTACTCTATATATATAATTGCTATTATAAGTAAGAAGCAAAAAACTAAGACTAAGAAGGCTACTATTACTTAGAAAGCTAAAAATACTAAAGCTAAGAATAAAGCTATTAAAGAGGCTGCTATAGCTATAGCCTAACAGAGTACTATATCTAAGATGCTTATTAATCCCCTCCTTAATCTATTTAAGCTAGATACAAATTATACTTTTAATAAGCAGAATTAATTAAATACTTTAACTTCTAATAGCAAATATAAGTATACTATAGAGGCTAAGAAGAATAATAGTATAAATAATAATACTATAGAGAATATAACTATACTTATTATAGATACTATTACTTAAGCTAAGAATATGTTCGAGATAGATATAGATCTAATAAATAATATATCTTAGAATACTTTCTTCTCTTTTAGTAATAAGTCTAAGAATAAGAAGGCTAAGAATATATCTTCTATTACTAAGTATTAAAAGAAGAAAAGTACTAATAAGAATAAAGCTCCTTATAAGAGCAGTACTAGAAAGGCTTATACTACTACTCTTATTAAATATAATAGATATACTATAGCCTAGAAAGCAGTATATAATATATTTACTATAAGTTCTTACTTCTAATCTATTTATAATAGTACTATTAGTTATATTAGTAACAATATTATTAAGCAGTCTACTTATAATAAGACTAGGTATATACAGACTAACTATACTTCTATCTAATAGGCTTACTAAAAGTGCTTAAGCTATCTTAAGGCTAGTATATATATATAATATATTCTTAATACTTCTAACTACTAGCTAACTCTTAGTTTAGGAAATATATACTTTAGTAGAGAGCTTAAGGCCTAAGCATACTATAAGTGTATCTATTATACTAAGAGTAATAGCAAGTGCCTATAATTAAAGCCTAGCTAGGCTTAATTCTTATTACCTCTTCTTAATAATATTATCTATACTTAGTATATATAGAAGTTATATAGCTATTAAGGAGATAAGAAGGCTATAATAGCTGCCTATAATATATTTATTAAGTATAATAAGAGCTAGATTTTTATTTTCTGCTAGTATTAGCTAAATACTTCTAAGTATATAGGCTCTAAGCCTACTTCTAGCTGCTATAATAGTACTAAAGTATCTACTAATAGCTCTAGTATTCTCTCTAATATATATATAGAGATCTAAAAGCTTTATATCTCTTTTAAGACTCTTACTAATAATACTAATATTATATATTACTTCTCTTTAAAGAATATATTCTATATATTAATACTTCTATTTAGCTTACTACTCTTACTCTAACTATATATTTAGAGCTTAAGCCTGTTTTATTTAGTTTCCTTAATTACTTTTATAAGTACTATAAGTTCTAGCTTAGATTACTTTTCTCTATAATTAATTCTTTATTATTTATAGTATCTTTAGAGTATAAATATAAAGCATCTATTCCTAGTATAAATACTATATATAGCTCTTTCTAGACTTCTCTCTATACTAGTACTTTAAATATCTTTAACTTAATTAATAGCTATATCTCTATAGCTACTTAGTATACTTATACTCTTAGTTATAAGTTAGATATAATTCTAAATACTATAGAAGATAATAATCCGAATATATTTAATACTTCTTCTATACTCTCTAAGCTATATAGAAGTGCTTATAATACTAATACTATTTCTATTACTAATAAAGACCTTAATACTAATCTCTATACTAATAATACTAGCCTCTCTAAGCTTAACTTTAGAAGCAGTAATTTAGCTATTATTATAGCTTTTAAGAAGAAGAAGAAGCTTAAAAAAGAGAAGAAGAAGTATAACTATAAAGCTACTAAAGTAGAAATATCTTATATAAGTAATAATAACTAAGAAAAAGGTATAAATAACTCTTAGTAATACTCTAATACTTCTTTAGTAAATCTTTACTAGGCTAACTTAACTATTCTATTAGATTCTTTTATTAAATATAATTATAACTCTTTTAATAAAAGTAAATATTATATTATTTATAAATAGTACTTTACTAAGAAGGAGGTATTTAGTATACTTTACTTTATTAAGGAGTTTAAGTTAACTATTCTTAATAATAAAGTAATACTTATAAATATTAGAAGATCTTTAAGAAGTATTATTAATAGTCTACTATAGTTTAGTAGCTCTTATATCTTCTCTTTAGAGCCTTTACTTAGCTATACTCTTATACCTAATATAATTAAAGATTTTTTTTAAGTATTACTTGTATATATATTTCTTATCTATATTACCTATATAGTATATATATTTTATTTAAAATTCGAATTCCTATAACTTTTAATTTTTCTTTCCTTTATTATTTTACTTAACTTAGAGCTAAATAAGATAATACTCTGCTTATATAGCACTTACTTTTTAGTTGTTCTATATTTGTTTAGATAGTATCTATATATATAATCTATATAGAAATCTCTTAGTACTTGCTTTTATAATATTTCTATAATATATCTACTATATCTTTAAAGTAGTTATATATTAAGTCTATAGTATCTTTTAAATGTTTTTCTAGCTTCTATTAATTATAGAATAGTAGTTATCTCTTTTACTATATAAAATACTTCTTTTATTCTTTATATATATAGTATTTAAGAATTACTTCTATCTTCTATTTAAATTCTTCTTTCTTATTAAGTTATACTAATATAAGAAGCTCTTTAAATTTATTATAGCTATGCTATAGTTCTAATAAGGACATATAAAATATATTATAAATTCTAAATATCTCCTTTAGGAGTACTAATCTATAAGCCTATATATCTATTATATTAAGAATATAGTATAGACTCTATTACTTAAGTATTAGCTTCTTTAAAAGTACTTTAATCTATAGATTCTTTAGAGATAGTAGTACTAAATTATCTACTTTATATAACTTTATAGTATAGATCTTATTATAGTACTTTACTTACTACTTCTATACTTAATACTATTAAGACTCTAATGCTTTATATTTATTTTATATATATTATATATACTTTTCTATTAATAATATTTCTCTCTTAGTAAGCTTAACTTAAATCTAATTACTTTATAAGAATAAGTAATAATCTATTAGAGTATAAGCTAGACTTATATATAATATACTCGAAATAAAGTTATTATTTATAAACTCTATAATTAATAATAATATTATTTAGTTATTTTACTCCTTTAAGTAATAATATTTAAAGTAGTATTTAAGTATTTAATTCTGCTTCTTTATTTAACTATTAATTTATAAATAAAATATAGTACTTAGTCTATGCTTTATATATATCTTATAGCAGAATTATAATTAATATATACTTATAAATACTAATTCTTAATTAGAAATAATTCCTTTAGGAATACTATATTAGTATATTATCTCTTTAAAGAATATTACTAATAGCTATTCTATAATAATAGTCTTATTATAAGGAATATACCTTATAACCTTAGTATATTTATTAACTACTATAAGAATCGAATTATATATATGTCTGTTATATATACTAAGTAGAAAGTCTATAATAAAATCTATAAATAACTTCTTAAAAGATCTATTTAGTAATAGTAATAGATATATTTCGCTATAGAGATAGTGCTATTATATATGTGTTCTCTAGTATACTTTATAAGTAAAAGTATAGTTCTTTATATTCTATATAATAGTAGATTAGTAGTACTTTCTTATAATTAACGAGATAGTTTTTAATATACTAAAATAGTCTATAAGAAGATTATTATAGTATAGTTTTAAGATCTAAGCTCTTAATACTAAATCTTCTAGTATATAAAGAGTATTATCTTTATATAAGATACTATTATATAGTATATATGTCTCTTATCTATTATGCCTATATTAGCTATTAACTAAAGAGTTAATCTAATCTTTATTAATTAACTATAATAGTTCGATTATTTTAATAAGATTCTTAGTTAAAGCCTTATAAGGCTTTTCGCCTCTTATAATTAATACTACTACTATTCTTAAGATTGTATAGTTTATAGTAGCTTAATATATATATCTTATATATATAATAGAGTTACTATATATAGCTTATCTTACTATAGTAATTATTCTTAGTATATTAAAATTCTCTAAATTCTATAACTTCTCTATTTAACTTTTTAGCTTAGCCTATAAGATAAGAATAAGGCCTATAAATATATTCTCTTTAGATATATAGTTTAGCCTTCTTAAAGAGGTATTTATAGAATTAATCTTCTCTAGTCGATATTTAATCTTAAAGTTAAAGGTAGCTAAGAAGATAGCTTACTAAGCTTACTTTTTATTTAGCTACTTTAGAGTTATAAACCCCTTTAGATTATTATAGTTAGTAAGTATATATACTGCCTTTAAAGTGCCTTTAAGATAGTACTACTAATATTTAAAGATACTTATAATACTTAGTATTTTCTAATTATAGATCTTATAGTTCTTCTTTATAGAAATAAAGTTTTAAGATTAGAAAGTTATAAAATACTACTAAGAGTTCTTATAGCTAAGTTACTATAGTTATAATAGAATACTAAAGTATATAAAGTTAGAGGTATTAATTTCTACTTTAATTAAAGTACTTAGATTAAAGTAAATTAGTACTAGTGCCTCTATAAAAGCTCTATAAAGAGTATAAAATGCTTTCTTCTCTATATTTTTAAGAACTAACTTTCCTAGCTTCTAGCTATTAATTAATCTCTTTAGAAGTAATATAAAAGGCTTTATAATATAAGAATAGCTTTTAATAAATCTCTAATAGAAGTTAGTAAATTCTAGGAATTACTAAACCTTTTTAAAAGTAGTAAGTAATAGCTATATAGTAATAGTATCTACTTTATATAAGTCTATTAAGACTCTTTAAGTTCCTATAATAAATTCTAAGAACTTAACTAAATTTATATAGAAGTTATACTTCTTATAGTTCGTATAGAGACTATACTTCTTAAGCCTCTTAAATATAAAATATAGGTATTTTATATACTTCTCTATTATCTTACTATAGATAAGAATATTATCTAAATAGATAATATAGAACTTATCTAGATAATCTACTAATACCTTATTAATATAGGCTTAGAAGGTTATAGGAGTATTAATTAGGCTAAATAGTATAACTATATACTCGAAGTATTTATAATATATATGAAATATAGTCTTTTACTTATTACCTTACTTAATTAGAATTCTATAGTAGGCATTCTTTAAGTTAAAAGCAGAGAAGACCTATATACTACTTAGCTTATTAAGTATCTTACTTATTAAAAGTAGGAGTATTCTATTCTTAATAGTTATATTATTTAGATCTCTATAATTAATATATAATTATAGGCTGCTATTCTTCTTTTAAGTAAAGAGAATAGGCATATCTACTTTAAATATACTATAGCAGATTTAACTATTTAACTCTACTATAGTAAGATAGTTCTTTAAAGTAGCTAACTCTATAATAGAGAGATTCCTTAATAGCTAGAATAGAAATACAATTTCTAATTATAGCTCTATTATATATAAAGAGTTTATAACTTAAGAATATATCTTAAGAGTATTATTCTTAAAGATATCTTTAAAGTCTATAATTTACTTAGAGAGTAGCTTAATAGTATTATTCCTATTATTTATATATTAAAGATCTATTATAAATATTATATAAATATAAGCAATATTAATAAAAGACTTCTTCTTCTAAAGCTTAATAAAGATCTTAGCTTCTAGAATTTTAATACTACTAGAGTCGAAACTATAATACTATTAGTTTATAGTAGAATTAGATATAATATTTTACTTTTGCTATTAAGAGTACCTAAAAATAATATTAGAGTTAGAGAAGTCTACTATATAGAATATTCCTTTAGTTTCTCTTATTATTCCTAGAGAGTCTTTAATATAAATATATAATATATATATACTATAAATATATACTTTCTTCTCTTAGAAGCTTTTTAAATTTAGAAGCTTTATACTTAATAAAGGCTTTATATTAAGCTCTCTTATTAAGTATTAAGAGACAAGATTATAGTTAGTACTATTATTAAGTAGGAACTCTACTAAATATCTATACTCTATAAATATGCTAGTAGTACTATAGAATAGTAGCGCCTATAAGTACTTAATATAATAATTTAGATTAAAAAGTAAGCTTTCTCTTAACTCTTACTTTTTTTTAATAGTTCTTAATATAAAATATTAAAAGATATTACTAATAGGTTAGTTATACTTACCTTATACTATATATATATAGTAGGTCTATTTAGTAGCTAATTAGAATACTCTTATATATAGTGCTCTTTCTTATTATAGCTATAATAAGTAATATCTAACTAATTAGGCTTAGAGATAGTAGAATCTACTCTATACTAATTAGAAAGTAGTATCTAATATTATAAATAAAATAATTAACTCTTCTACTTTCTAGAAATAGTATATATATTATAGTTACTTCTATAGTCTAAATTTTTAATTATAGTTCTATAATAGCTTCTTCTCCTTATAGTATTCTTAAGTTATTAAGTTATTACTACTAGATTATAATAGTTAGTTAGAATATTAGCTTTAAAAGTAATAGCCTCTCTTAATAATAGCTATAACTTATTTAATAAATAATAGATATATTATATCTCTATATAGGAGTTATAAAGCTAGTTCTCTATTATTATTAAGAATATAGTAAACTAAGTAATAGTCTTACTTTCCTTCTACTAAGCTTTCTTATAGCTTTAATCTATATTAAAGCTATAGTTTATAGAGTTAGCTATATAGTTATAAATAAACTCTTTAAAGTCTATAAAGATAAAGATTATTAGAGGGATAGTACTATAAGTATAGCTCTATAATATATACAGTTTAGATATAAGCTAGATACTTATAAAGAGCATCTTCTTATAATCTATCTTATAGATTATTAGATTAATCTAAAAGATAATCTTAAAGGAGATAATAAAGATTATAGCTTCTTTAAGAGTCTTCTTCTTAAATAGCTTTAAATCTTTAAAATATCTATATTTTATATCTATATTATTAGTAGAATATAATATATCCGCCTAAGATGCTAAGTTAAATAGTATAATATTGTCTATTAGAAGCAATAGAATTAGCCTATAAGTCGAAGGGGCTATAAGTCTATTATAGGCATATTATATTAACTCTATAACTCGCTTATATAACTTAATTAGCTCCTTCTACTATAATATCTCTTATTATAAGTACTCTATTGCTTTCTTATTTACTTCTTCTCTTTTAAGATACTTATATTTAGTATATAGCTCTTTAAGCTAGGCCTATATAGATATAGTATCTAAAGTAGATATATTAAGAACATCTTATATAGCCTACTTAGAATCTATAGTATACTATAAGCTACTACTAATAAGAGAGCTTTCAGAATTATAAGATTTAATAAAGTAGGTCTTAATAAAGTATCTAACTATTATAGAATTATAAGTAGCATATAGTATACTTAATTCTTATTAAGCAGAGAGTAGATATAAAGACTAAAAGCTACTATTTCTAACCTATAGCAAGTATGCTATATATATAAGGGAAAGTTCAGTGTAAAGATAAACTACTATAGATTAGGTAACTCTATATACTATACAGATGTCTATATATTCAAACTGCTATGTCCGTAGATTCTTATACTATATTAATAAGAATAGCTAAATATCTATAAAATTATAAAGAATTATATAGTAGATAATTTATAAGTTTAATAATTTATTATAAGAGAGAAATAATAGAATATCTAACTTCTTAATAGCGACTTTTAAGATACTTCTTATTAGATTATTTATTATTAAGTATTTATTCTTTATTAAGATAGATTCTACTACTTTTAGAGAGCTTCTAAAGTATTTATAACTATCTCTATAAGGCTATATACTATACTAGATAAGCCTAATATTCTATATTAGTATTACTTATAAAAGGTTACTATAGATTATTAAAAATATAGTATAAATAGCTTAAACTTATATTAATTTATTTTTTAATTTATAGATATCTTCTAACTATTATTTATTACTTCTAAGAGTTATAGTATATTATTTTAATACTACTTATACTTCTATAATAGTACTTTTTATCTTATTATATATATATAGTATATATATAGAGATAATAATTACTAATTAAATTTAAGTAATTTTATATTATTTCTAACTTAAGAAGTAGTTTAGCTATACTATTACTAATAATACTTCTAAGAATATAAACTATATAAATTATTTATTTAAAGCTCTTTAAATAGACTTAGAGAAGTACTATATTATATATATAAGCTATATTATTAATCTAATAGCTTAGAAGTGCTTCTTTAGCTTTAATATTAAAGCTTTTAAAGAAGAGCTTATAAATATTACTATTAAAGAAATTAAGCTATAAAGCTAGTATAAAAAGAGATTTATTAGAAAGCTATATAATCTAATTTAGTATATTAACTACTTATTTAAGTAGTAGAATCTATTCTATATAATATAGTACTACTAGTATACTAGCTATAGTAATAGTAATATAGAGCTACTATAGATCTATAATCTTATTTATAATAATCTAATATAGTAGAATTTATAGTATAATACTACTATATAAGCCTTTATACTTTAGCTATTAATTAAAGACTTTATTAACTATAAACTTAGTAATTATTATATAGTAGTTATATAGTATATAAGTAGTTACTTATAAGATTATAAACTACTAAAAGTACTATTACTTTTAAGTAATATTCTTACTATAGATAATTAGTTAATTATTACTAAGTATATAATACTATTATAGCTAATAAAATAAGTAATAATAATACTTTAGAGCTATATTAATATAATAGTAAAAGAGAAGTAAGCTATTAAAGAAGCTATTTAGTAAGTACTTTCTATTTTCGAGACTATTATAATAATCTTTAAAGAAGTATATAAGTATTACTATCTAGCTAAGATACTTATAAATTACTACTTATAGTAAGTAATTACTTAATTATCTACTCTATTATAATTATTATTTCTACTAATCTCTAGACTCTTCTATATTACTAAAAGCTCTTAGAGTATATTTATACTTTAAAGCTCTATATCTAATAATAACTCTATTAGCTAAATTAAATTTTTAATAGCTATAGAGTAAATAAGTAATTAAACTAATACTCTAAGTAATAATTCTAAGAATATTAAGTTCTAAAAGTACTTTACTACTAATATTAATCTCGAATAGTAAAAGGCTTATATCTGTTATATTAAGACTAATTTAATATCTATCTATTATACTATTATAGTTCTTTACCTTTATTTAAAATAGTATTAGTTTAAGTAGTATTAAAAGAATAAGCTCTAATAGTATATAGATACTATTACTATAGTAATAGCATTATAGTATAAATATAAGTATATACTAGTCACTTTTAATAATATTATAATAAGTAGCTTCTCTTCTATAGTAATTTATAATAAATAATTATTACTTAAGAATAAATAGTTAGATTAGCTTAACTAATTTACTACTTATCTTATAGAGCTATAAGTATAAATAAGTAGTAATTAATCGCTAATCTCCTACTAGATTAGTAAGATAACTATTTAGCTATAACTAATATAAATAGTATTAGATATATATAGTACTCCTATATATAGTAATAAACTAAAGCATATCTTTAGTTAAGCTAGTAATCTTTTATAGCTATAGTATTATCTAATAATGTTAGATTATATTAAAGAAATAGTATACCTATAGAACTAGTAAGTAACTAATATTATAATACTTAATAGTACTCTTTTTAATAAGATAGTTAGATAGAGCGATAGTAAGCTAATTAGTAATAGTAGTAATACTAATAATATTACTAAAAGCAATAATAAGCTCCTATATTATGAATATAAATAACAATAATAAGATCTTAATACCTGTAGAGACTCTTATAGCAAAAAACAATACCTTTTTTCTTCTATATTATAGTCTTAGCAGCTTTATTTTTGCTACCAACTAATCAAACAATTACCGATTATTTGTCAAACAACGCTCTACTAGTTAAACAAACAAGACCTCCCTATTAATCAAACAAACAAGACCCTATCAAATCAAATAATTTGATTGTTGGCATGTCTGCCATACCCGTTCGATTGCGTGTCAATAAACTAGGCATCATTTACCAAGAATGATTGTAGTGAGATTGTTGGTATCAGAGCACAATCAAAGGTGGTCAGGAATAATCTTGATATTGTCTCGATGGTAAAAAAGGGTGTTGCAGAATCATGGCTACTGGTAGCAGGTCTGCTCTCAAGATACTCGCATCGAGCTCATCGAGCCCACAATTGTCTCAGGTAGGAGAGCCTTGTATTTCCAATTCAGTTACCTCTAGTAGTAGCTCTCCACGTGCACGAGTGCATGCTCCGACTTATGCAGCTGGACTGAACCAATTTTATCGTCAATGTCTCGCCGAACAAGCACTCAATAAAGAGTGTCAAAGCTTCTTCCACATCTGATAGAGTACGGAGCCCAGCTCTGGCGGATAGTAGTATGTCTCCACGACCTTTTCGCACAGATCGCTCCACTCCTCTGATGACAGATCGTCATATCTTGCGACGATCTCTACCACGTGGTCCAGTCTGCCAAACACTTCGCACGTGTAGCGGCGAACTTGATGATTCTTGAGACCGGCTTGCACAATGTTTTGTTCGAGCTCTGCTACTTTGTCGTCTGAGAGGGGTTGCGAGTACGAGAGCTTGATGGAGCCGAGCAATGTCGGGGTTGTGGACCTTGAGTCTACCATGAAGACGACGCGGAATTGAGCGTTTACTTATGCCTGAATACGGTTCAGCAACACCAGACATCTCTATGGTTTTATGAAAACATGCGCTGCCGCCTACTGTTGCCTAGCGGCGTCGATCGCCCGATCATCGATCATCGGCTACCTAAGTTCGTAAGTTAATTCTCATTCGTCATTAGTAAAGTAAGATGCGCTAACCTCCCTGTATACCCCATTAGGAAGGACACCTTTTGCCTCTGCGTTTGCGCTGCTCGAGAACATATCGTATGCAAGCTAGGCTCAAAGCAAACCCAAGCAGCCCAATGTTGACGGCGAAAGCACGTCGATAACGTGGTTTGTCATCCGCTTGGAAGATCTGCGCACCATAGATGGCGCCGATGTTTGCAGCCATAATAATCCTGTGCCAGTTAGTAAAAATTACAACGTCAACACTGATGGCCAAAGGACTTACATAGCCATAGCTAGCGAACGCTCTTCTGGATCCCGACATGCCAAAGACATCCAGGCGATATTGAGAGGGTGTGGAAAATTAGCAAAGACTTGAGTCCAGATAACACCAAAGTATCGAACGCCGCGGCCGTCGAGTTCCGTGAACCCGCGGTTGAGCGCATACCCGCACATGTGCAAGGCGATGCCAGCAATGACTGTCTCGCCTCTCTTGTCACTGCGATGTTGTTAGCATGGACCAGGGCTGGAAAATTAGTACACAAGCTTACTATCCGTCCGATATCCAGCTGAAGAGGTATGATACAGGAACCTGGATGAACAGGCCCACGGCAGCGAGTGCGTTGCTTGACAAGCCCGGATAACCAAAGCTTTTGATGATCGTTGGACCATACGTATCAAATCCACGGAACGGACCATTGTTACCTAAAGTGATGGCGACATGAATCCATAGGATCCAATTAGTGAACTGACAAGCCTGAGTTAGTACGTGTAAGTTCTGAGGCCTCGGCTGTGATCTTACCGCTTTTTTCAATGCCTGCATATTGATATGTTGTTTCTTCTGGGCCTTCTTCGGGTCGTCGATGTTTACTCTTGTTCTCAGGATATGAAGCTCCCTTTCCGTAAAGAAGCAGAATCTTGGCAAGAACCAGCTGTGCGGCTTGTACAATGAATTGGGCAGGAAGAATGCCATGAAGACACCACTAGCCAGTGTGAAAGCTCCCATGATGATGAACAGCCAGAACCAGCCAGGATAGCCTGCAGTGCCCCTCATATGCAAGATTCCATACCCAATTAGTTTCGCCAGGGCTTGCCCAAACATGTTTCCGAAGAAGAAGACCATAACTCGCTTTGCCGTTTCTTTCTTGGTGTACCAGGTAGACAAGGTCCATAGGCCGCCCGGGATGTATCCAGATTCTGTTACACCAAGCAGGAATCTTGTGACAAGGTATCCAGAATAGTTGTGCTGGAACGCTTGGAAAGTGCTCACGAGGCCGAATAAGAAAAGCTGAAGAGGTAACCAGACGCCAGGACCAATCTTATACAGCGCCATGTTGGAGGGAATTTCGAACAGAACAATTCCAAGCGAGAGTAGTTGCTGGCCAATATTGAATTGGAACTGCGTGATGCCAACATCTTCCAGCATCGTGTCAGTGATGGCGTTGGCGATGTTGCCTCGATCAAGTTCTGTTGAGAATCAGCTATGTGTCGGTATTGTTTAGTTGTCCCATCACTGACGTAGGCAAAAGAAACCAAGTACTAGCAGCGGCATCAGGATCAAATCTAGTCTTGACAGAAGTGGTCAGCATGCTGGTAGCGTTTGCAACAATGCGATATACACACTTTCTCTTCGCATCTTGCTCCTCTTTCGAAGACCAATCCACCCATAGTGGTTGATCATCATCACCAACAACCTTGGTGCTGCCATTGTGATCCGATGGCTCGATTTCCTTCACATCGAGGCCTTTGGTGGTCGCCTGCATCCTGATTGCTGGTGAGTCTGGCTGACTGGATCAATACAGCAGAACTGCAAGAGCATAGGTCTATGAGTGAATCTACTAAATACGTTATGGCGACAGGGAAACTCCGACGCCTTGCCAATACGTTAAATGGGTTCACTTCGGACGAAAGATTATCTGCCTCTAGGATCCTGCCGAGCGAGCACGCCATCTCATATTATATAGGCATTATGGTAGTTGTATGGCCTGGATAGTATGGTGTTTGGTGCAATGCGAACATCGATGCTGCAACTCTGGGTGTGTACCACGAGCAGCCAGCTTGCGTTCACAACAGGCCAGTCACATCCCTTTGGTATCTTCTGTATTATTACAGATGCATAAGTGACGACCAGTTGCACGTTCGGAAGTCGGCCAACCACGACTACAGTTCTCATCTCGAGAAGCGGGTCCCTTGTTGTGGCGTGATCGAATACTTTGCACTAGCGCATGATACCATCGCCTCCACGAGCCAGCCACGTGCCGACAATCTGGAAGCCGATGATCATCCTTCTGATTAGAGTACGCCAAGTACAGACGTCGCTACCGGAAGTATCCTTTTGGTACAATCAGTCTCCGCTCTCGGACAATATCGGTGTCGTAGAAAATGAAGTGGGATGCCTGCGAATTCGATGGTAGCAACACTGACATAAGCACCTCAACTCCAGCGCGATCACCTTCTAGATCGTCTAGCTCTCTATCACAGCCTCGTTCCAGGAGAATCCCGAATTTTTCTCGACTGAGTCGCTTGCATAGTGTCTCCTCCGCTTTTCCGTGACCCTTTCAATGAAGGCACTTAGCGACGCCGACCTGCGGGCTCTTGCCGGCGAATATTTCGCACCCCAGGGCCTATACCAATACACAAAAAGTCTGCCATTCTTGGGATCTCTGGACTGCAATACTCAACATCTCACGGCTGGCCAATGGACCGAGCTTCTCGTGACATACACGGTCGGAGGAAGCGGTCTCGCAGACGGAGCTTGGATTAAAGGCACCTTCAAATTCTACTCTGACTGGGCACTATTCCAGACCTCAGATCCAGCGCAAGACAACTATGTTTCCGCCGAATACGTTGCCGGACCTCTTGTCGAAGGCCAGATGCCTGCTACGGTGCAGTCATTGTCGGTTCGTTTCGATCAGAAGGGCCACGAACGCCCGTTCCAAAAAGCCATCATTATCGATATCGTTGATGGTTACTTGAATCCAGGCGACAAAATCCTTGTCCGCATTGGCGATCGCAGATGGGGCGCCAAAGGTACTCGCGTGCAAACTTTCGTGGAAGACAACTTCTTGATGCGTTGGTACATCGATCCTGTGGGAACATCTCGGTTTGCGCCAATCAAACCAGACATCGCCATCAACATTGCATCTGGACAGATCCAGAAAGTCAGGCTTCTCACGCCGCGAGTTGTCAGACCATACGAAAGCTTCCCTCTCCACATACACACCGAAGACGAGTGGGGCAATGTGACAACGCACCAGACAGGTGTGGAAGCGCATCTTGTCATTCGTGAGGCCGGCGCTTCGGAACCGCTGACTGATGAAGTGCTCGCATTGCCAGGTCAAGGTTGGACGACTTTGACTCGTACGCTGTCACTGCCCGAGAATGGAGACTATACCCTGGAATTTGAAGTGTTCGACTCTACGAAAAGATCGTTGGCAAGAGGTAACGACTTCATCTCTGCATCGTCTTCGCTGTGTATCCCACGACCCTTGTTTGCGGACCTTCACGTACATTCCGACGATACGGTCGGCACGAACTCAACCACGTACAACTTCTCCTACGGACAGCAAGTCGCTGGCTTGGACATCATTGGATACACCGCCAACGACTTCAACGTTACCAAAGATGCCTGGGATGCTACTCTTGAGATCATCAAGAAGGTCAACGTCGAAGGTCAGCTCGTAGTGTACCCCGGAACAGAGTGGTGCGGCAACTCTTCTGCCGGCGGAGACCACAATGTGGTCTTTCTTGATGATCCGGACACTAGCGCCCCAGAGTTTCCGTTTGACAAGAATGGCAACGTCGCTAGGAGTTTCGAATGGAATGAACACGGCCCTTCTGAGCTGAAGCCTGGTGCTTGGCCATTAGATGAACTTTACGCAACATATGCCCACTCTCCGTCCAAGCATCTATTGATCCCTCACGTAGGCGGAAGACGAGCAATACTATCACACCATCATCCTCAGCTCGAGCGCCTGGTCGAGATCGGGAGCGCGTGGGGACTGTTTGAATGGATGTTACGAGATGCCGTTCAACGAGGCTGGAAGCTTGGTGTATCTGCCAACTCTGACGAGCACCGAGGCCGTTGTGGCGGCGGTGTGCCTGGTACCGCTGTGTTCGGGACCAAGGGCGGCTTGACTGGCGTGCTCGCTGACAAGTTGAACCGTACCACCGTTGCAGAGGCGTTGCGGGCACGGCGAACATTCGCAACAACTGGTGAACGGCTTGTAGGGATAATCAGTACCGAAGATGGACATCTTCAGGGTGACGAACTCTCTGTCAAGATCGGTGCTCCTCTTGCAATAAACTACAGCTTTTTTGGCTCCAGCGGCTTCTCCTCAATCGAAGCTTGGGATGCAAAAGGCAAGCTGTTCGACCGCAATCTCCAACAGGAAGCTTCCGAAGCAGCTGCAAATAACCCAAGAAGCAAGCTTCGCGTCCAGTGGGGAGGCGCTAGACTCTACGATCGATATCGTGAAGCTGTATGGCGAGGATCTATCCTCGTCAGCGGCGCCGAGATCCGCTCGATAGCAACGTTCGGCGGCATTTCAGACAATCCGGAAGAAGAGATCCTGCACGTCTCCTCGTCTCAGGTCAGCTTCCACACGCACACTAGCGGTGACTATGATGGTGTAGACATCTACTTCGAAGGAGATGCCGTACCGGCTAGCGTAAGCGTGACAGGCTCGCTGGGAGGCTATGTCAAGGTCGGCAACGTGCTTAACGGAAATCCTCACAAAGCACAGCCGAACTTCAGCTTGACAAGCGACACAGCCGGTCTACAGACCATAGGCGGAACATCCATTGAGATCGCAGGAGGCGCGGACCTGTTCGTCTCTGCGGAGATTCTGGCTGATGTGGAGCTGCCGAGAAGGGTCGAAGGCGAGTTGCAGATGTCCTCTACTTTCGACCCTGGTCATGAGCAAGCGGTATATTTTGTCGGGAGAGAGTACAGTGGCGGCAAAGTCATCACGAGCCCGATGTTCATCACTTACGAATAGCATGCAATGCAAAATCGTTGGTGGGGTGATGGAGAAATATGGTACTTTTGTTTTCTGCACGATGGATTAGGAACATTGGGAGCTTGTTATTTTTGAGACGCAAAGTTTCATTTTTATTTTGAGTCAAAAGCAAAAGTACTTATCCGTCTCTGGGTCAAGGACCCAAAGACGAATTACCACCAATCAGACTACCGCGAAGACGAGACTTTCTTGGAAGTTCATCAGAGCAGTGTCACTCATCACTCAAGGACCACCGTTAGCGATGGTGACTTCAGTTCTTGGTTCCACAACGCGAGCACTTACGGCCGTTGGGGACAGTGTTACCGCAGTTCCTGCACTCGACGCCATACTGCAGCTCGTTAACAGGCTGAGTGGAGACCGGGGCAGTCTGGTGGGCAGTGGTGCAGGCAGGCTGCGAGACCACGGACAGAGAGGAAGAAGCAGTGAATCCGGCCATTTTGGCTAAGCTTGACTCTTTGAGGATTGTGGTGGTTAGACTGTGGTCCTGTTTGGAGTGTTTTGGTAGCCTTGAAGGATTGTGTTTGCTTGTGAGTTGTGTTGCTGGTGTTTAAAATGAGTTTTGATGAGCTGTGGTTATGGGCCGTTTTATAAGCGATTCGGTGTTCGTAGATGAATGTCTTATGCCTAACAATGGCTTTATTGACCGTCTACTGGATGAAGCGAGTGTTGGTAAGTTCATTGACAAGCGATGATCTTCCACTGTTTCTTTGTCGGAATTTCGCACAATGTATTCAGACGCCAGGCCTTACACAAAGCATCATCTCTGATTGGAAGTTGATGCGTGTCACATCTGGAACACACCTATACAATGCGTTCAGATATCGGGCTTTCTATCGAATCATCGTTTCTGATTGGAAGTCGCCACAGTATAGACGTTGAGATCATGACCTTGTGAGCGACTACTGATCTCGTATGCCATGATGGACCTCGCTCGCATCAATATTTGAAGAAAGCACGAAGACACCATATTATGGAGTCAACTTCGAATAGCTAAACATCTCGTTATAGCATTTTACATCTTACATCTTCAGGGAGGCACGGGAACATTGAATCATAGAATGGGATATTGAATGCAAATGTAATTTTCATTGTAGTAGATCTCAAAAGCAAAAGTACTCTCCGTCTGCGAGCTGAGAGCCCAAAGACGGTTCATCGAAACTGTATCTCTCATGTGCAATGATGGAACCCTTTTAGAAGCCCATCGAAGCAGCGCGTATCATCAATTAGTTCTTGGCGCCGCAGTACTTGCACTTACGACCGTTAGGAACGGACTGACCGCAGTTGTAGCACTCCTTGCCATACTGCAAGTTGTTGACGGGCTGAGCCGGAACACCACCGACCTGAGGGGTAGTCGAGGTGAACTGCAGGGAGGCAGAAGAGATCTGGGTGGACTGACACATGATCGCGGTAGTGCTCAGAGTTTGGATGGTTCAGAGATGTCCTTGATCGATGTTCGGAATGGGCTTCTTGATGTAGTAGCTTTTGTTCCGAGTTGATGTGTCTGTGTGGAGAGAAAATAACAAACAGTAGTGGCATGGGCATGCCGTTATATACCTCTCTTGGGCGAGTTCGAAGGGCCTAAGGGTGCTCAGCCTTCACAATCGACACAAGGGCATACTTACTTCAAAGCTTTTGTCGAACATGCGTTCATCGGCCATTAATGTTTAAACAAGCGTCTGTCTTAGCTATCCACTTGCTAGGCTGCTGCAGGATCCTTCCACTGCCCATAGAAGCGCTTCATTAGATTGCCCTTTGTCTTTGTTGTCAATCGGTTTCGAAGCTTTGTGAACAATCACCACCGCGCGCGTTTGCTCTATGACAAAGAGATTGTGAGCAAACTTCAAAGCCACAGCCAATACAAGTAAGCTTCGCTAGGAACCAAGAAAGGGAGTCCATACAACTCTTTCCGCAAAATCCGCTACACGACTTCTCTCGAAATTGCAAAAACTGACGTTGAAGACCACAAAACTTGCTGCCAACATGCCTGAACTCGGCAGCGATGCTTGGCTGAGAGCTGACGACTTCGACGCTCCGAGCCACAACCTTTTTTGAGGTCGTCAAATGGGACAAGGTCATCTCAATCGCTTCAGAGCTCAAGGGAGCAGAGTGTGAACTCAGCGAGAAGTACTCAATCGGTCACTACAACCTCGTGCGACGCCTCACGTTCACAGATGGCACCAGCTGGATCGTTCGCCTGCGGCTTCCATCCCTGCCAAGCGTCTTTGGCACTCGCGAGGTAATGAAAGGCACAGACTGCATGGGCGTAGAAGTTGCCACCATGAACTACCTCAGGCTGAATACCAAGCTACCTGTCCCAGAGGTTTTCGGGTACGACCTGACTTCTGACAACAACGTCGGAGCTCCGTACATGTTCATGTCTTACATCCACGGCACTGTGGCCCGTGATCTGCGGTACGCTCGCGATTGCGATCAGGGCATGTTCGGGACACCGGAACAGAATGATCGCTTCTGGCGCAAAATGGCTGAGTATCACTTCCAGCTTGCCAGCATTACCTTCGACAAGATTGGTAGCCTACACCAGGATGGAGACAAGTTCTTCATTGGCCCTGAGATTGAGACTGGTCAAGGACCATGGGCTACGCCAGAGGAGTACTACACAGCACTCATCAACCACAGGATGGAAGTTGCTCAGAACGACGCAGAGCCAGAAGTAAAGGACAGCGAGAACTTCTCGTTCCCTCTCAGACTCAAGGAGTCGATGCAGCACTTCGAGACTTCAGGCCTCACCCGCTTCGGTCTGGCCAACCGTGACTTTGGCGCACACAACGTTCTGGTCGACGATGAGTTCAACATCGTTGGGTTCATCGACTTCGACGGCGTCATGGCAGCTCCGCCAGCCACTGTGGCCCAGCTGCCAGTCTTCACAGACGTCTGGCGTCCGATTCCCGGTCACGTGGAGACCAGAGAGCTCGCTGTGGCGCGTATGGAGAAGACTATCCACCTGCTTCCGCAGTACGTTGAGCTAATCCGATCAGCAGCCGCTAAGCACGGGCTGGAGACCGGAAACGGCGATGCGAGCAGACTTGCGGACGACATTGTCTCTGGTCCTGCAAGCCTTGTCCAGGGTTTGGATGAGTTTGGCCAGCACTGTGACCCCATCAATGAGAGGTGGTCAACAGCGTTCGATTTGCTCTTGCAGTCGTAAGAGGAGAATATCTTGAGGTGGGAATGAGCATCATGTTTGCTCCCACTCATTGCAATTATTGGGAGTTACGGCGTTGCGGCGTTCTGTGTTTCTGTCATTTGGTTGTATCGCATCATCGAAAACAAAAGGAAATTTAAAGTATCTTAACACATTCTTACCTTCAACTGTATCATTTGTCCCAATTGTGTCGACATGCTTGACGTTGCGAAATTGTGGATTTTTCTTCCCGGAGGGCGCGACCATGCTGTCCTGCGGAAACCTACCCTCCTGTCGCTGTCGCAGCCACGTGCATCATCATATACCACGTGGTTGGAAGCCAATGCTGTCAACTCATGCGATCATCTATATCTGAAGTCCTCTAAGCCAAACAGTCTGCTATGTCACCAAAGTCGGTACGTATATCGGTTGCTAGAGTCTCGGCACTCCGTCGTGGTGAATCAAACCCGCTCGTTTGATAATCGCTTGATTCGCGTGAGTCGACATCTCGTGAGTGGATGAACGGCTGGTGCGCATCTTCGAAGCCGTGTTCATGTGCATAGCCGAACCTGCCAGCGGTAAGTCCTACTTGATGTCCACCTAGCGAGATACTTTCATGCCGGTGATGGTGTTGGCAGTCTAGACAAGCGTTCGACTGCCACCTGCGAGTTGACTGCTCCGTGAGGCTGGCGGACCGAACGCTAAGGAACAGATGGATAGTGCTAGTGAAGGTAAAAGTCAGTGAGACTTTTTTTAGGAGGTGGGACGAAGTATCCGCACAAATTGAGCATCATCGTGGCGGTTGCATACGTCCCGAGAAACCCCGGTCCTCCGACATCTTGATGACTGTCCTGTATCCAGCTGCAAAGACCTGTCAGCAGGTGCACTCTAGCACGTAGGCAGTCGCTATTCACTTAGGCATCAGGAGGGCGAGATAAAACACCGTTAAGGTGATGTCGATGATAGCTTTCTTGCTTGGGGACCGAAGCGTGTTGGTGTACATCAGGCTCCCCAGTACCGCGGAGAACAACATCGGCGCAAGACCCACGATCCGAAAGAGCGATCCGAACATAATAAAATATGGCACCATGAGCCCTACTCCCAATGGAAAAGTAAGGATTGTTATCGCTCGAAGTTGTCTGTACGGCTCGCCAGACCGTAAAGCATCGTGTGGATGTCGCATCTCACGCCCCATCTGCTGACTTCGATTAGCAGAGACCAGACAGAATCGTGCCAAGGCGCTGTGAATGCTTGATTTATATCGTGTGACTGTGGCGGACCACAGAGAAGAGTTACCGGGAGATATGGCTTTGTTCAGGGCAGCACTGTTCACAGTGCTTGTCACCGTTGATGTGCTAGGATGTGGCTGTCGGCGGATTTCAGGGGGTACAATATTGAATGGTCATTGGCGCTGCGGCGCTTGCAGGATTGTCAAGGGTATCGGCCCACAATAAATTCAGCTCCTCCGAAAGGTGGATCTACCTCCGTTGGTCTGTAAAGATCCGGAATTCAAGTGTAACTCAGCCGAAGAATTCGTGCCTGTTCTGCTGTACGAACTGTAATTTAAACCTATCACTCTGTTGTTGATAGAATTTTTAGGCTACACTGTCATGGGCGAGTATCGGGGTCACATTGCGATATCGCATGCAACTTGTCACGACCAATTCTCGGTCTACAATCTATCCTTCTAATCTAATCATATCAGATATTGCCTGCCGAAGCAAACAGCCAAGCAATGTTTGTACGAGCTACGGCTGAGCTTGGCTGAAAATAGTGGAGCCGAAAGCAAGCGAGCTCCTTTGTTTGATCAAAGGATGTGTTACACATGTTGGTTTCCCACGCTAGCAAATTGTCGATCCAAGCTCTTTGGCGAACAATTCCGTCCAGCTGAACGAGCTGAACGGAGATTGAGTCCATTCACAACAATCCGTTTGCGCAGGATTCCAGCTACATCGACCGTGCCGAATACCGAACAGGACCTCCAGCCATCGATCGCTTAGATCAGTCGAAGGATCCAAGTCCGCGACGCAGCTACATATATGATAGAGTTCTGCGTCCTCGAAACGCTTCCTGCAAAACAGACCATTAAAGCAATCCCTTACAGACACGAACCTCTCCGAGTCCTCCCATCATACTCCAACGATGAAATTCCTCAGCATCACCTCCATCGCTGTTGCAGCCTTGTTCTCGCTCGCTAGGGCCGATCAATATGCTTTTGGCGTTGGTCTTCACATCAGTCGCTCGGTCTTCTCTGATACTGACAGACACTTTTGCAGACTTGTGGCTTCGACCAGCTCTGCCATCTGAAACTGGACAATGGCAAGCCGTATTACTTCAAATGCGATCCTGCAGCACAGTGTACTTGCAATGGATGTGGGAGGTGCACGCTCTCTGATATCAATAACGGATATGCGAATTGCGAATAGATGCTACTGGTATGGTCAAGCAGTGAGACCAGCGAAAGGTTTCAAAAGAGGAGGGGGAATGAGGAAAGCGATCAAGGAGATGATAAGGAAGTTGAAGTACAGCAAAGCGCATGAATAATTTGAGTAAAACTTTCCGTCGTGATCTCAGACTCTCACTACTGTTGACTGCATTTGCTATTACTTTGAGCACAAACAGTGCTTGCCTTCCGTGCCTATATTGTTCTCGATAGTTCTTGACGCTAATATACAGCTTTGACCCACGCCCAACTCCACTCCGCGCCTGAATTCTTGAGTAATTTACAACGCCACACTGATTAGAAGAATCTGGTGTTTTAGGATCTCGGCTGCATCAGCCGAGCTTAGGGCTTTACAATAGCGAGATGTTGTATGCAGTTGTCAACAGATCAAGTTAGTGGACGAATTTAGGCTCACAATGTGACCGTAAATAGACAATGCCACATCCTCAAACTGCGACGTTAGTAAAAAAAGCTTATTATACTTAGATATCGAAGACAGGCAAAGCTTTTCCCTCACTCTTCTGCCCAAGATGGTGAGAGTATAAAGTGGGCTTCGTTGAACACAGGCATCGCAGATCGTCACAAGCTCGCAGAAACACTCTCAAGATACAACGATTACAAGAGGAACACGGTCCTCAAACATCGACGGCCAACACGGATCCCACAATCTCCCTCGACCAGCCATCAACTATGAACCTCCTCACCCTCACCTTCCTCGTAATTGTTGCCTTTTCTTCCTTCGCCAAAGCCGACGAATATGCCCACGGTGTGAGTGTCCCTAATCCTTCCCAACACAAACCACCTTACTGATGCTGCCATCTCAGACCTGTGGCTTTGATCAATTCTGCCACCTGCGATTAGACAACGGCGACCCTTACTACTTCCAATGTGACCCTGCAACAAAATGCACCTGCAACGGCTGCGGTCGCTGCACGCTTTCGAACATCAACAATGGCTATGCCAATTGCGAGTGAGATTTCGAGCTTTGAGTCAACTTGGGCAGCTGCAATTGGACAATGCCGAGCCTTGCTGCCACTTCACACGCGATCTTGGAGCACGATGGACTTGCGATGGCTGTGGTGGCTGCCCCAGCTCTTCTCTAGTGGGCGGCCCCGACATCAGAATCCGCCAATGTGCTTGCGCCCACCAAGCATTTATTGACGGCGGCTGAGATATTTTCCCGCTCAAGGAAGTCTTGGTGCCGCTGTGGATCTTATTTTACCATGTCCGGAGACCCGGTCTGCACGCTGCCTCTTCTCAAGGGTGGCTATGCTGGAAGATGTGATCGGTAGAGTCAGACACTGGGCAATCAGATTGAACCTGGAAAGAAGGGTTGAAGCAAGTTAGGGAAGAGAACACATGGGAACAGCTTAGGGGAAGCTACAGCACAGCACAAAATGTCAGCAGAAACGTTTGTCGCGGAAGCTAGCAATCATAATCGGTTTGTTTGGATCATAATAGTTTCTCGAGTATCGACCAATCTAAAGACGAATAAGCCAACATCGATTTAACAACACACAGAACTTCCTCGTTGCTCGAATTTCGACCAATCTATGACGATTATGCCGAAGTCGAGCTAATAATACAAAGAGTTCCCCACTCCCACTCCTACTTCCACGTAATGCTCAACTCCCCAATCCTCGCTCTCAGCTCCCCCTCCCCCTGATCCAACAAATGCTGCTCGCGAACATCCTGATCGATCATACGCATGCCCTCTTCCACCATCGCATCGACTTGTTCTTCAGCCTCTGCGAAAGCTGCATCCAATGCATCTTGCTGCAAGTGTCGATCTGTGGGACGGTGGTAGAGAGCGTCTGCCTCTTTTGTCAGGGCCAGCAAGGTCTTGTGTGACGTAGCAGCAGCGCTGCTCTCCTTCTGCGCCTTCTCAGCAAGCGAGACGGAGCCGGACGTGCCGCCTTTGAGCAGGGATTGGTTCCAGCGACCTTCAATCTCAGCAGCTGAGGCGATGGGCGTGTCCAGGCTGGGCTCGGTGATTTCAATTCTTGTCCTGGCAGTCGGTTGGTCTTGCGGCGGGAGTTCAAACTTTTTCTGCGTGCGAACGGCGACTTTCGCCTTCGCTGTAGCAAGTCTTTCTTCCTCTGCGATACGGTCTTCTTCCTGCTCCCAGTCTTCCTCTTCGGATGAAGATACTTCTCGGTCACGCCATCCAGGTCCTGGGCGGCTCTTGACCTTGGTCATGGCCTCCTTCTCGACCTTCTCCTCTCTCTTCTGGACCTTGGCCTCGTCGGCTCTCTCACGAGCCTCCCTGATGCGAGCAAGTCTCTTGTTCTTTGCCTTGAGCTTGGCGTTCTTCTCCGCGTTGGCGTGCTTGACCTCCGTCGCTCTGTTACGCTCCTTCTGCAATGCTTCTTTGAAAGCCACATTGCGAGCGTGGAGAGCAGCGAGAGTCTCAGGAAGCTGCTGTGGGGGAGGTGAAGTGGCGGAAGGGTCCGCAAGTCTCTCGTTCAGCAACGCATCGTAGGATGACTGAACCTTCTGAAAGAGCAGAGTGTGCAGTTCACGGACACTATCGTCTGGCGCCTTGTCGGGATGGATCTTGAGAGCAAAAGAGCGGTAGGCATCGCGAAGTTCAGCTTCGGTTGAAGTGCTGTCGACGCCCAAGACTGCCTCTGGGGTGTCGCCGTACTCTATACGCAGGTACAGAGTCTCGAGAGGTTCTTCGGAAACTTTGGAGGCCATCTTGTTGGTGTTGCTGTCTGCAGTCGATCGTTTTGCTTGGTCGGATCCCGGAGCGGTGTTGCTTGGTCGTTCTTGCTTGAGTTGTGTGGTGAGAAGATGGGAGTTCTCCCCTTATATGTTCGCGTGAACTGGCAAGTGTCGAAGAAAGTGAATACGAAAGCTCGCAAACGGACGATAGATCTACGATTGGTTGGAAAGCAGCGAAAAGTGAAGGGCGCAATGGCAGTGAAGAGATAGCACGTAGCTGACCACTGATTGCTCCAGCTCACGGAGCATCCTGGCTTCTTGAACAAAGAGGTTGAAACAATGGCTGTACTAGACTGGACGAAAGTGTTTGCATCACATGTAATGATTGGCGTTTGCCTAGAATTTGTTGATGCAGGTTGCCGTCGCTTGAGACTTGGGTGCAGCGATCAGTCGTCACCGCATCTTCATGATGGAAGTATATCGCATACCATTTCGTCGTGGCACAAGAACTGGCAGCCTTCAGCTTACCTGCGTTATACCTTTCGTACAGCCCACTTGTTCGTGCTTTGTACCTTTTGATAACTATGCATGCAGAGCGATTGCAATCTGCAACAAACCTGTCGGGTTGGAGCAAACAGTGGCCCTGGTGGGCGTTGCCACCTCACCATTGGCCAGGGACCGCCACATCATCGGCAGTCCGCAGGTCTACGGCATTCTCTCTACGATGGTGGAGGGACTGGTGCAGCGGGAGTATTGAGATTGCCTTGATCGTTGGGTGCCTTGCAATCTCGGAGCTTCTTGTAATCGTTTCAGTGCTGGTAGCTTATTAATGCACCTGGAGATGTCTGCGTCTGGTAAAGCTATATCAACCACCCTGGGTAAGCATTTTCCCTGCTATATCGATGTCAACAGCATTGTAGAGTAGTTGTAAGGAGGAATTGACAGTGTGACAGAGACCGTAGTCCAGCATCTGTGGTGTGCTAAGTCACAGCATTTTCCCAATCGGGAAATTCTCCGCAAGACTTCCGCCGCCTCGACGTTCACCCTACCAGCACCCAAAGTATAGAGGTTCGCTGTCGCATTGTCCATTGCACATCACAAAATGGCGAAGAAAGGTACGCACTGCTCGTCCCAGGATGCGGTCACTAGATACTGACCACTCCAATAGCGAAGTCAAGAACCGTGGCGGTGCGCCTTATGTCGATGGCCATGACCGGCTTCTTCATGACCTTCCGCCGCCCTCGTACCCACCGCCCTCTCAGCATGCTCAAGTACGACCCAGTCGGTAAGTCTCGGCTGTTTCCATTGTGCATTGTTTGATGCTCGCAGTAGCTGACAACCCGGCCATCAGTCAAGAAGAAGGTGCTGTTCCTTGAGGCAAAGCGCGGTGGAAAATAAAGAACTCTGGCCATTACTACTACAACTATCATACGAAACAAAGACGCCAAACAGAGAGGCTCCACCATGCAGGCGAAGGGCTGGGAATGCAGGCGATCCTCGAGCCGATGCATGGGCATGTAAGATATGGACGAAGAGCATGGAGGGACAGATACCAGAGGGCACGCACAGCTGCCGTGGTGGTGTCTTGAGCAACAACAGAAGACGCGGTCACGCGGTAGATCGAATGCGCTGCGACCGCATCGTAGCGCTTCCGAAACGCGCAGTACAAGCGGCATAAGACGAAATGTACAATGGCATGTATAGCACTGAGGTATGCCAACCTCAAAATACAAGGAATATCCTAAGGAACCAGCTCAGAAATCGTAAACATAATACCCAAATCAGACATTAGAGCCGGAGGTGCCAATTAGCTGGTTTCTCCCATCAACGGCCAGGCTAACGAGCCCGGTGGTCGGGACTGCACTAGGTATCGAATTACGCACCAGGGGAAACCAAAAACAAGGGGTTGCCAGGAGACAGCGACTCGATACCATCTGCTGACATTAATGCCGACAAAGCTCGCAGAGCCACGACGCTCCTTCTATTTCTGTTCAAGAGCATGCTGAGCATACTGCGATGCCACAAGTCTTGGTCCTTGGGTATCCCACACGGGCTGCGGTCGTCCACCATGTGGTTGATGTGTCAGCTTTCGCTTGCACGTGGGGACAGAGCAGTAATGGTCTATATCCTTGTCGCTCTCATAGCAGAAGAGCATCGGCCAACAAACCAGGCAGATGAGACACTGCATCATCCTGCAGCGTACATGTCATGAGCTGATGGTCATACCCATTTGCTTCCAATGGAACACTCACCCGCTACCATCTGAGTCGACCTTCTCAACCCTTGTTCTGACTACTGTCTTGCAGTATGGGCAGTCGACATTGACTGGTACATCTCCAACTTGCTCCAGCGGCGTGACCATTTGTGGTCCAGGCTCGACGACCGGTTGGACTTGTGCTACGGTCGCATTGTATTCGGGTAGAGAAGATGGCCTACTCGAAGTCAGTGACGGAGACTCTCAGATAGCACGGACTCGAAGAATCAAATGCGGCTATCGGTAAGACTTGCTTTGTGAAGTCCATCTCCACGTCACCGGGAGGTGCATAGCGCATTTCTGGCATGAGTTGCGATTGTGATGCAGGAATAAAGATTGAAAGTTTGCTGATATCGGTAGACAATGTAGGATTGTGGC
Source organism: Cladosporium sp. VS III D KN 1 (assembly GCA_019775635.1). Classification (NCBI taxonomy): domain Eukaryota; kingdom Fungi; phylum Ascomycota; class Dothideomycetes; order Cladosporiales; family Cladosporiaceae; genus Cladosporium; species Cladosporium sp. VS III D KN 1. The sequence goes on from JACWFN010000018.1 coordinate 136,863, forward strand.
AGCCTCTTAGACAGTATGGCCATCTTTATCTATCTGGCAGGCTGCATGGCCAAGAAGATGCTGCGGTCGCGTGAAGCCTGGTAGCAGCCTTGGTATGTCGACCCCTGCAGCAAGTTGCAAGCCATGGCAATATAGTCTGCAGATCAAATTCCAAAGATAGGACAAGCTACCAGGGCTGAGCACACCGGTGTGGCTGCCCTGCACACACGTGACGCTGCACAGCATTGGGGGCGAAAGCGATCCTTTGCGCCTCAAAAATCGCGGGATGCTACACAAAGATTGCGACATTGTCTCAGTAATTTGTGGCACATGAATGAATCCATCCCATCCTTGAGATGCGTCTACTAAACGCCAAGTCATATCAACGTGGCAGTAGGACGCTGGAGATAATTGAACGATGGGGAGATGGAATCCCACCCTATGCAATCTTCTCGCACACCTGGGCTGAATCCGAAGTGCTCTTTGCCGACGTCTTAAATGGCACTTTCGTCAATCGGTACGGCTTCTTCAAGCTTGAAGCAGCTATAATGCAAGCGAAGGAGGATGGGTGGGACTGGCTTTGGGCCGACAACTGCTGCATCGACAAAACGAACTCAGTCGAATTGAGCGAAGCGATCAACTCTATGTTCCGATACTACAAAGACGCCCAGATCTGCTACGCCTACCTGGCTGATGTCGCCACTGCAACATGGGAGGCCGAGATTGCGCAGGCTAAGTGGTGGAAGCGTGGCTGGACCTTGCAAGAATTGATAGCGCCTTCCTCCCTGCAATTCTTCTCTCAGACATGGGATTTTCTGGGCACCAGACAAACGCTTCGCAAGACTATCAGGGACATCACGGGCATCGAAGACGAATACTTGATGGGCTATCCGATCGAGCACGCCAGCATTGCCAAACGCATGTCTTGGGCAGCATCCCGAGAGACCACGCGCGATGAAGATATCGCTTACTGTTTGATTGGCATATTCGACGTGAACATGACCATGCTGTATGGCGAGGGTACACAACGCGCCTTCGTCAGATTGCAGGAAGAAATCATGAGAAGCAGTGAAGACCAGTCGATCTTCGCGTGGACCAAATTTGAGGACGATTCTACACAACACGGGCTGCTGGCAGATAGTCCAAAAGATTTCAAGAACACGGGCTCTACTACAGCGTACTGGGCAAATGCGAACTATAGTCCTTCCACCATGACAGCACGAGGGCTCCATATCAGCTTGCCGTTGACCCAGAAAGAGGACGGCACGTCTGTCGCTGCTTTGCTATGTCCTGGACTCAGCCATCGAAGCCGATTGGCCGTCTACCTGGAGAAGTTGCCCACCGGAGACAACCAATACGCCAGAACCAAGTGTAAAGAGATGGCTTCGATAGCCAGAGTCGGACTGCCGCAAGAAATATATATCCGTCAACGCTTTACTTCTTATGACTCCCGCTTCGATCGTCCTCACTGGTTTCAGCTTCGTAGACTCGTCTGCACGACTGCGTATCCCGTAGCAAGCTATGCGATCACCGAACAACAATCCTTGCCACCTGCCGAAAGCGATTCACAAATGTCTTATAGCAGACCCATTCCACCGCCGCAAGATTGGAGCAGCGTACCACTGGTGTACCGGATCCAGAAAAGCCCTAGAGTCATGGCCGCAGCGCTTCTGATCCGACGAACATTCGACGACGAGGGCTTTGTACTCATGATGGGTGCTCATTCGGATTTCTCCGTGGGGTTCAGTGTCAGTGAGATCGGCGACAGAACATCCTTGCTCAGCTACTTGACTCTGCAGGATAACTTCGTGCCTCAGCCTGCCGGGACGGACATGGTACTGGAGCTGCACACTGTTCGAGTGAGCGTCGAGGAACGATTGGAAGAGAGCATGCACACTCACGATAAGATCTACCTGGTCGATATTGAGATCCAGGCTAGGCCGAAGCCTCCAACTTTTGCTCAGACTATAGACGATGCTTTCGATGCTTTTTCGGGGAACAGGCGGGCTGTCAAGGCTACTGTTGTTGATAGGGTCAAGCGTATCTTGACGTGACATATTGCGGATGCGAGAACATGGAAAATCATACAAGTTCGTGGATATCGATGACCTTTGAGTCGCATGTCAACAATCGATTTCCCACCCGCCAAATTATCTGAACTTTGGGAGATGAAGCCCTCTTGATCATCCGAACATTGTGTTACATCTTTTGACACTCTCAACGGCGTTCCTGCAGGCTCTGCCAGCCGGGTGACGTCGGGCCTCCTGGGCGAAGTCACGAGTCTGAAGCTGTGATGCATTGCTGTCTGCAAGCGGGAGGGCACGTGTCTAGACCAGATCAGTATTCTTGTTCTGCTTTTCGTATTTGACGAGGAGGAGCGTACCTGGTCGACAGCCGTGCTGTAGTCATTAGTGGATCGTCGCAAGGATCTATACTGCTTGAACCAGTCAGGGTTCGAGCGTCTTTCTCTGAAAGCTGCCTGCGTCTGCTTGATTGCGGTGTCTGCTGCTGTCTGATGCATCTCGACAATGAGATCCGCGTCATAGGCTTCTTTCGTATGACCGACGATTCGATACGGTCTTCCGTGGGGATGCGCATAATTGGAATCTTTTTGCATGAGTCTGGGTCCTGTGATGTTCCAATTGATGCTTTGGACATCATGGGTCTCAAACATGAGTGTACCGTATACACCTATCTCTCTTCGAACGTTGTCTTCCTCAGGGCTTCTGATGACCTGTATATAGTGCTCGAGTCTTCCGGGCCTTCGCAGAACAGCGAGATCTGTGCCGCTTTTCGTTGTGAAGGGTTTGATCAGCTTGATGTTGTCATCGTTCAGCGTTATGAGACCAACGCATCTCTTGACCATAATGATCATGTTGTTCGGTCCAGGTACCCACCTCGTAGCGCTCTCAGCCGGTGGCCTAGTGTCTCCACGAATGACTGGCATGTCGAATTCCGCAATCAGACCGACTTCAGAGGCGCCTGTCGCACGACTGTCGGTAGCATTAACGATCCAGCCATCACCGGAATCGTGCGCGCCTGCAGGACTACGATTGAGAACCATCTGCGTCAGGTCACGGGCGACTTTCAAGGTCCGTTTGCCGTGGTGAGAAACAATGGAGTCCTGTTTCCGCGGATCCTCGAGGTATGTCAGTGCTTGGAAAGCTGAAGGATCAACACGATGACCGGCAGAGGGTGTTTCAACGACTGCTTTGTTGGATTGGCTTGCAATTGGAGCATTGTGGTCGTGGAAAGCCTCTGAATCTGAATGCACCTGCCCATCATTACTCGGTACTTGGTACCGGCCATCAGACTTCGCGCGCAAAACATCCATGGACAAACTCGTCCTCTCTTTCGAAGTGCGGGAGCCTGCAACTTCACTTGTCGCATTTGGGAACCCCAATGCCGCTTCGAGGGGTGAGAGACTGGTCAGGTCACGCGAAAATGCGCTCCGATTGTCGAGATGAGTTTCCTCTGGCCTTGCTCTGGTGCCAGCTCCAGTCAACTGCATAACCATGCATGAATCATCTTTGGCGGGTGGATCAACAGATACGGCACTGATAGATTCATCTCCAGTCTTCATTCTTTTGCTGGGTCCCAGATCATAGTGACATTCCCTTTCTCGCTTTGTTCTACCCGAGGGTGCAAGACCCCGAGGCAGATTGGAAGAACGCCTGGGACTTGCAGGAGTAGACAGATGCCCGGAAGATGCGATGGCATTGATCGGCGTTGCAGGTTCGCCTGATATTGTGGTCTTGGATCCAGAAGGCTCATCTCTGGAACGTCGATGGGAGTCCGAGACCACAAGCTCACTGTCTTCGATCCCAATTTGCGGTCCAAGATGTTTTGCCGTTACTGAAACTCGCTGATTTACGGAGGAGGAAGCTTCGCTAGCCGCTTGACGGGCGATTTCAAGCGAATCTAGTGAGGAGTGCGAAGTTGCGATACGAGGCTGACGAGGAGACCTGGAGGAGGCATCGGTGAGTCGCAAGAGTTCTTGGTCCGTTGGACTTGTTTCTGCGGATAGTCTGTATGGAGTATTGAAGCGACGAGCTCCTAGAGGGACCGCATTCGCTCCACTGAGCGGCGGGTTGCCGTAGACGCTTCGAAGAATGCGTTGATCTGACATGGCGATGGAGGCGAGAACGACTTCACATTCTAGGCCGTCAAACAGTGAGAGCTTTTGCAATGATCGAATAGATTTAGTGTGTCAGTGAGAGTCGTATGTGGTTAATCAGGCCATTGTCATAAGTCTCCAAGGTAAAACCTATGGTGTATGTTGATTGCCGAACGCCAGCGATCGCGGACCGTCACTGTCACCGAGCCAGCTGCAGCCACAGTGCAACATGTTCAATTGATACACTGGTGTATGAGCCATTGTGGTGCTCGTTAAAAGCCGTCAATGCCAAAAAGACCGTGAATGTGAAGCTATTGTGGCTTGTGTGGTGGCGTATTGTTCGACTCCATTGTTGGACAATGGGCATGACTCCTATTGTCAGCAGCAAACCCCATGGAACCACGATTGAGAACAAACAATTGCAGGTATTGACCGTGTAGCAAGACTTGGTTTGCTTGACAATAATCGAGCCAACGCAACACCGCAGGGACGCCTTTGGAAGAGTACAGACCGCACGCTCTCCCAACTGTCAATTTGAGACAACAACATCTCTCCCAAGCGAAAAGTCGGAATCCAGGCATCAGACAACATTGAACACTCTCATAGTTCTTGCGGACGCTTTCGCCATGTTAGGATCGCGACGCTCAGCTCGCCTGCAGCAGAAGCACGTACAACAGCAGGCGCTCGCAAATGCTAGTGCTGGAGCCTCAGGCTCGACCCCAAGCAAGGAGGCGCATCCCACCACACAAACAAGCGATTCTCGCCAAAGAAAGGGGAAGCGACACAGCAACGCAGATCAGCCAACCGAGGCGGTGCAAACCCAGGAGGACGCCGTCGGCCGCAAAAGACCTGCATCAGAGCCAGCGGAATCTGCTCAGCCTTCGAAGAAGCCGAAGACCCATCTCAGTCACGAAGGACAAGACACCAAGAGCCAAAAGATTTTGAACGGCAAAGAGTCGTCACATGATGGAGACTTACCAAATGGTCGGGATCTTCCAGACGCAGCTCAGGCGAATGCTCCGCCGTCTTTCGAGGAAGAGGGTATAAATTTCCTCGAAGCATTGATCTCGGTCATCTCAGCACTACGACTCCTGGATGAGAAGCGTGCCGCACAAGACAAACTCAACGTCGAGAAGTCCCAGCTTCACTTTCTACTGGACTGGACGCATCCAGTGCTTCTTAACGTGCCGGACACCGAGGAACATCGTGCAGAGCAGAACACGCTCCGTGCCGATATTCAAAGATACAACCGACACCTTGCGCAACGCGAAGAGCGAGAGCCGAGCATCAAGAATGCCATCACGGCTTCCATTCGATTCGTCGAAAAGTGCAAATATCGACTTGATGCATATTTCCAGCCGTCAGCGGTCTTGCCGGACTTACCTTGCCTGGAGGAGAATTTCGAGTTCCAGAATGCTTTCGAACGCTGTCAATTCTTCGCTCGAATGCTTGCAGATGCAGAAGCTGAAGTTAAACATCTGGAACATGACATGAGCTTGATTGAGGACAGAGTCCGAGACCACAACAGATGTCTGGCAAGCCGAGCCCAGGAGCTGATGAAGCAGCCCGTTTTCCAGCAGCCAGCCTCGATCGCCGAGATGCACAGCGAGGATCCCACTTGTGCGCAGGACAGCGAGAGATATCTGGAGCTATCGACACAGTTGCAAGAGCTCGAAGCCGAAATGCAGGAGACCAAGCAGGCCTTCTCAGATCACAAAGAGATTTTGGCGAGGATCGGTGGAACACAGATGGAGGAGGTTGGACTACGCATTCCTCCGGTGGCAGAAGAGCCAACGGCGCCGTTCGAACATCCGCAGCAGCCAGAATCACCGAACAAAGATGTCGAGAAGCCTGATGATCACGCGAGCGCGCAGATGTCGGAAGACACCGCCAACGACCTGGGTGAGCTCACTGAAGAGGAGAAGGTTGAACGAGATCATCTAGAGGCCAAGCTCCTGCATGCTAAAGAACAACTCGAGAGAGCACGCCGGGAGTTTGATGACGGGCGAAAGTTGACCGCCATTGAGGCAGCGCTACTTCTGCCACCATACACCGAGGACAACCTTGGAGCTACGATGGCCCTGAAGCTCAGCCGTGTAACAACGAACCTTATCGACGCTGAACAAAGAGTCTCGGAACTTCGTGCGGCCGCGCGTCTTGCGGGCTTGGTGGAGAAATATCCCGAAGATCAGACTTGGGACTTTGATAATCGAAGCGACGATGGCTACGCTGACTCAGTCTTCGCCGCGAGAGCTGAGAAGGCCAGACCGGGTGTAGAAGAGTGGCTCCCTCATCTTGCTGAGCCAGAAGACATGATGGCACCTGCAAAGCACCCTCAAGCACCGAAGAGTCGGCCAGATGTTGGAGATTTCGAGCTGGGAGAAGACAGCGCAGATGGATTCCCGGGCGTTGCACACAGGCAGCGCATTATCGATTATCGGGAGAAATGCGAACAGCTCCGTAAGACAGAGCATTTCCCGAGGACCGAGCCCGACAGAATCATACCGCCACAACAGTCACGACACCTGAACAGTCACATGATCTGAGCTGTCTTTTGGGGAGTTCATGCAACATCGCAGTGTGTATGAGTCTTTGCCTGTCAGACGCGTATGGTCAGCGCTCCGGGAGGTGGTCTTTGAGTTTCCAAACCGAGAACATACATGCCATATCCATAACTTGTGCAATGCCAGATGTGCGGAAAGGAATGCTAGAGCAAACTGCATACTAGAATGTAGTGAGCTCTTGGATGAAGATAGGTTGATCTACATGTACAGATGTACGGATTATGTCTCTCGTTGCGCTTGTCTCTCCGTACATGTAGTTGCAATGAATGATGCACCATTGAGCGGATCGAGGGTTAGGGTGTTCAAGAGTGGCAGTCCGGTACGCTTGTGCCATACACGAGTGCAGCCACAGTGGATGCATGATAACACCGCGTCGTGCGGCTGAATCTCAGCCTGTAGGATTACAAAGCCATGTATCTGCGTCGTCTGCCTTGGTCTCTATCATATACACTCCTCGGACCGCCGTTTTGATCTTGCTGCTTCTCACAAACAGTGCTTGTTTGTCATGCCTCCTCACCAAACTCCATGGCCCGAGCAGACCGGCGTCTTCGCCACTTATCCACTCCAATGCCACTGCGGCGCAATACAATGGACAATGAGACTGTCTCCGCCTCTGCTAGAGTCTGAATCTGAAGGAAAGGGTGTGTACACAACGCTCGAGTGCGACTGTACGCATTGCGAGCGCAAAGGCTCCATCTCTTGTCACCCGAAGATGGCGGACGTGAAGTTCACACAAGGTTTGGTGCGTGCACCCATCTGCCTGGAGAGCGGACGATCGCTCCGAGACAACTAGGATCGCTGACATAGGTGTTTTCTAATTTACAGGAACATCGCGGTGAATACTACTACGCCGCCAAAAAGAACCCGCACTGGTTCTGCAAGCTTTGTGGTCAGTCTGTTACAGCAAGATGCCCTGCTTATTGTAACCCACCACTCACTCAATACTAAACAGGATCCACTTTGGGTACAGACCTGACATGGCTATCTAAGAACGTGTTCCACGACGAGCCGAGGTGCACGATTAATCTTCGCATGCTGCGGGACATCCGCCCGAGCGAGCTGCATAAGCGGCATGAAGGCTTTATGAGGACGCAGTAAAGACGATTCGCCTGTCGATTCTTGCAGCATGGTGAATATCGCCGATTGAGCTCGCGGATGAGACCTAGGTAGTACCTGTGTAAGGTTGAGGGGAAGCAGGCATGAGCGTTTGTAACGTTTTACGCCAGGACAGCACCGTTACGCTACCAGCAACAAATGCCACAATGCGTCGGCAATTAGCTTATCCATTGGTTCACCAGATGCGGACTTCACTAGCTGTCCTCGTGTACGTTCTGTAGACAATGTGTCAAAGACCGCCCATGGATCTCGACAGCATGGCCAGAATCCAAAGCATCACACATCGATATCTACGCCTCTCTTTTTTAGTATAACATACTCCACACTACAGACCAATGGATCATAATGACGATACATACAACAGATAGTATCTTCTAGCACTTCTTCGGAAGTCGGAATCTGTGAAACATACGCGCTAGGGAAAAGTGCCAGCCACGTGGTGACACTCATCACAAACTTTGTGGGGATCTCGTTGTGATTGGAGCCATCAACATCACCCTACTCTGACCTCCGCGGGATCAAGCACGCAAATCTTGGTCAAGGTTCGTTCAAGTTGCGGTAGATTCTCTTAAGCTTCTGTCGGGCAGCAGTCCACGTATGCGCTGCCCCAGTATGCGGACCACCGTCTCGAAGACATTACCCTTCGAATGGCAGCCTATGATTCGAGCCAAACTGCACCCGTTGGAAGCCATGAGGCTAGAGCGAGGAGTTGATGAGAGATCCTGAAGCTGACTTTCAAACAGAGTCTGTATTCGTCCACACGAACGTCCACGCTATGGCTCCGACCTGACGGCTCATAGGTTGACCGGTGTCGTAGCCTGGTGCACACGAATGCGGTGCATTAGGTTACATGCTCTGGCATGGTACTTGCCGGACTCTTTGCCAAGCATCAGTACACGGAATGTAGAAGCGTCGTAGTCCAGGCGATGCCATTCCCTCAAGCAGTTCCGTTGGCGACGCCGCCCTATACATAGCACCCGTGCCCTCCGGAACCATCGCTGGACTGCTGTCTGCTTCGCCGCCTGACAAAACTACATAGTCACACTTCACAGTATGGCACCACAACGCCGACGTTCTGCGGGTGACACAGCGCCAACGAAGTGTGCAGCCTCGCCCATCCCAAGCCGGCCCCTCAAGCGTCGTGTGCGTTCTCATGCTTGTGTACCATGCAGGAGGAGAAGATCGAAGGTCAGACAGGGTAAATTGCGATCAGAAGAAACACTAGCTGACACTCCAGCAGTGCGACGGTGTGTACCCGTTTTGCTCCACGTGCAGCAAGGTGTATCAGAATGAGTGCTTTTACGAACACGATCGAGACTGCGGTGTTTGGAAAGCATCAGCAAAAGAAGAGAAAAATTCACAGCAGGCCATAAATCCTTCTTTCGCAATCGCTACCGAATCTCATATGCTGCAAAAAGTACCTGCATCCGTCAGCGTCTCTGAAGTGGAGCCAGATAGCGTCAGTGCAGAGATACTGCTGCCCGCTGTCGAGATGCCATTGCCTCAAGTCTTCGGACCAGAAACCTTCGAGCTGGAGTTTTTGAGACATCGAACTCAACATCGGGCGCAGCATTGGCCTCACTGCCCCCCAGAGGATCTGGTTGCATGCACGACAAGTCCGCAGCCATCTTCTCCAGCGGTTGTATACGAGATTGTGAAACGCATCACACCTCCAGAGGTACGAAAGTGGTTCCGCCGGCCGTACGACGCAGAGTTTCTTGCACACTTACTAGCTCTCTACTTCAGCTGGATCCACCCGTCCTACCAATTCTTCTCACGGGAGCAGTTCCTGCTTGACTTCCAAAGTGGCAAGGCCAATCACTGCGGCAAAATTCTGGTGAATGCAATTGCGGCCTTTGCATGTCGCTACTCTGACAGGGTAGCAGCGCTGGCGAATCCAGACGACCCAGGTTCAGCTGGCGATCAATTCTTTGCTGAGGCTACACGATTATTGTATTCCATTGATCAGCCGTCAACTACGCTTGCACAAGCACTGTGCGTGATGAGTTCTCGCGAACTTTCCTACGGGCGCATCTCGACAAGCTTAATTTATGCTGAAAGATCTCAAAACATGACGATAGTTTGAGTCTACTCCAGAAGACGGATCTACGATCTTCTCGTATTCGCAACTCAGCCACACTTTCAGCCGCTGGGAGGACGCCAAGGTGGCTGGCGCGGCAGCTTGCGCGTGGATCTTCAGCGATACCCGAATCCAGTGCAACCCAACGTCATGTTCTTCCTCTGACACACGAAGGATCACCTAATGCTGCCTCGAAATGTATGTTTGCGCTGATGCCTGGAATTCGATGGATTTACACGGCCGTAAAATCTGCAGACACAATAATACGTCCGTAACAATGTTGCTGCGGTGTGTTGCGACTTCAGCTGTGCCATGGCAAGGAAATATAAAGTCAAGTGGCACAACGTCTATTGATGAGGCCTCCAATCTCTCACCATCAAAATCTTCCTCACCAAAATCATCACCAGTCCAGGCAAATTACATTGGCGGTCGAGGAAAATTCATTAAGTACCATGTTGTCCCATGTCCGCACCATCCTCCTCTGGCAGGTCCTAAGCACTCTCGCCGCCGCACAAGAGGAACCAGTCCTACTTCTTAACAAAGATACTTCCTTCCACTTCTCGATCCTCAATACCTTGGGTGGAGGCATCTACTCCGGCGCTGATATTGCCCCTGTGCTCGGTGCAGCTCAACGCATCGAACCCGGCAACTTCACCAGCTTCAGTGATGCCTTCTACAATCTTGCGTACACCACCAAGGCCGCAGCTCTGGACACTGAGAGTTCCTACGACGCGACCAATGTTCGGGACACCTGGTTTGCTACCTCGTCTTACTTTCGAAGTGCCGATTTCTATCTCCATGGAGATTGGAGCGACCCTCTCATCAACGAGCTCTGGGAAGAACAACTCTTCGCTTTCGACAAAGCCATTGCCGCACTTCCTATCCCAGGCAAAAGATTGCAGATCCCAGGCGACAACTTCACCGTAGAAGCTATATGGTACAGTGCGTCCTCCGAAATTGCTCAGCGTCCAACCCTCATTCTCGGAAATGGCTACGACGGCTCACAAGAAGATTTGTATCACACGATCGTTGTGCCTGCTCTTGCAAGAGGCTGGAACTGCATCACGTACGAGGGACCCGGTCAGCCTCTAGTGAGAAGACGCCAGGATCTGGGGTTCATTCATGACTGGGAGCGTGTCGTGACACCCGTTGTCGACTACGTTCTCGGCGCGCAATCCGCGGTTGTTGATCGAAACCGCTTAGTTCTCTTTGGCTTCTCATTCGGTGGCTACCTCGCGGCTCGCGCTGCCGCGTTCGAGCCTCGCCTTTCAGCTGTTATGCTCGACGGCGGCATCTTCGATACATACGAGTCTTTCTCCAGCCAGCTGCCTCCCGAGGGACTTGAAGTCCTCGAGTCTGGCAACAAGACCGCTTTCGATGCTCTGGCGGCTTCTCTCGCTGATGCTCCTGACGCTCCGACAGGACTCAAATGGGGCATCGAACAAGGTCTGTGGTCTTTCAACATGAAGTCTGCCTATGATTTTATGCAGACCACCAAGCTGTACAATCTCAGCGATGTGATTCACAAGATCTCAATTCCTGTTTGGACTGCTGATGCGGAATTTGAGGGATTCTTTGTCAACCAGTCGATGAAAGTGAAGGAAGCGCTGGGTGAGCAGGCCACTTACCATCAGTTCAAGGGCGTGGCTGGATATCATTGCCAGGTTGGTGCGTTCGAGGAGCTCAACAGGGTGATGTTTGCTTGGTTGGCGAAGACTTTTGGGGCCAGATAGTGAGAACTCATGCTAGCGTGAGTATGAGTGAGGTTTCCAGCGCACACTCCTGCCAATACCACGTACGAGAAGAGAAAAAATAAGATGGAGATTGATAAAATGTGCCACAGGCTCAATAATAACGGCTTTAAGATCTTTCTTCACGTCTAATTGCGTGCATGTCGCACACCTCATCCCATGAAGTTACGTCACTCGCTCCTCGACGGTCGCGCATGTGACAAGTGCGCGCGACCAATTGAAGCCACACGCACTCTCTGCTCACACTGTTCCTCACAGACTCACCACGCTGTTGCGGACATATCGCTCGTATATTGCAGACCAAAACCACAAGATTGAAGCAATGATGTCTTCGCTGGCACAGTAAATGGACAATCAATCCACCACTTGACATCACGCGCACGATGCTGACCTCATATTAGTACACCCTCCTGGCCGGACTTCACCAAACAGCTCACTGTCGTCATCAACGAAGCGGACGAAGAATTGACTGCCAGCTTCTCCGTGATCGAAGATCTATTGATCGAGCATTCCGAGTTCTTCAGAGCCGCCTGTCGCAAAGGGTGGGAAGAAGCTAGTAGCCGCGTCATTAAATTGCCCGACGTGGACCCCGATGTCTTTCACAAGTACCTGTACTGAGTCCATCGTGAGAAGCTGCATGCGACTCTTGAGATGCCCAAAATGGGCCTGGATGGCTCGAGGATCGACGACGACACTGCCGCAGGTCTCTTCGACAGTCTAGCTAAGCTTTGGCTTTTCGCAGACAGGGTCGCAGATTCCATGCTTCGCAACACAGCCATGGAGTCAATGATTTGTCTCAAGGGCCAGGTACCGATGGAAAGCAGGGCTCGCATCGTTCCACCGGCCATCGTACACCTGATATGGTCTACCACTACCAGTGGCCGTGCAATTCGCGGCTTCGTGCTTGACTTCTATGCAGCGTTTGTCTCACTTGAAGACATGCCCACATTCGTCGATGAGATTGAACCTGATTTCAAGGAAGATCTCATGTTGGTGCTGACGCGCAATCGGGAGGGTCGCTGGCTGTCCATTCTTGAGCACGCCCCTTGCTACTATTGCGAGCACGACGAGTATCACCCAAGCTGTCCTCTCAAGCCTGCGCCATTTTCAGGTGGAGATACTCTCGACCCAGCTGCCGATGACTCAGAGTATTCGTCCGAGTCTGATTCTGTCGGATACGGATTGAAGCACATGCCATGTGTCTCCCATCGAGACCATCGCGTACACCACTACACAATACGCCTCTACTACTTCTCTGTTGCGAAGAACAATTCTTTCGGCTTCTCCCGCAACATCTGACACGAGCGTTCACAAGAGATAACAAGAAAGAATGTCACGGCAGGCAGGTCCTTGATCTTCGGACAAGTACAATAGCAAGACAAGAAAATCAAAAAGAGATACATTTCATAATCGGAAGTCTCTCCTCAAGACAAACATAAGCCAAGCAGAAGCAGAAGAACAGGCATTGAATAGTCTAACAAGATCGTTGTGATAGAGACACAGTCAACGGGAAGGGATAGGACAACTATCTTATTCTACTATGGCTGCTCATTGCGATACAAGATGTATTCAAAGACAACAATTGTTCTCAGCCTCCATTTGAGATCCAAGACATACACTCGTTGCTCAAAAGTCTGCACATGGCATCTCAATGGCAACTATCATTGTCACATGTATCGAGGGTGATGGTACGACATTACTAGTACTTATGAGTTCTGAGAGTGTCTTCCATACTCTCCATGCTATGCAATATGACGACCATAGCTGTGGCCGCCGGTACTGGCGCGATGCAACATCCAGGCATGTGCAGACTTATGAGCTAGTACAGTATATTCACTGCTATCATAGCATTATGACGAGACTTAGGAAGCCCACTTAAAAGTGCGAGACTGCTATGGAAGACAGAGTCTTCACACAATTCACTGCTTGCAGCAACATCAGTCACTTTTCGATACCCGGGCCTGAATTCACTGCATTCGACCAGCGTAGGCTGATTGCAGGACATTGTTCTTAAAGGCTCCTCCAACCACTCGCCTTCTTCGGCACAAACCTGCACAGAACTGCAAACAACCATGAGAATGCTACCAACGTGGCTGACACCGTGGCGGGCTCCAATGCACATAGAACCCCCAATCCGACAAGCCTCCACCTCGCAGGTCACAATGCCATTGATCGAGAAGTAAGCAGCCTACACGCCCACGCCAATAGAAAAGAAGCTATACTAACAAACTCCCAGCCTTCCCGACTTCACCAAATCCCTCACCATAATCATCAACCCAGACGACCCAAACCAGACTGAAGAACGCTTCACAGTCCCTCAAGACCTCCTAACCTCAAAGTCATCCTTTTTCGCTGCCGCCTGCCGTAACAGCTGGAAAGAAACCACAACCCGTGAGATCAAACTCCCAGAAATTGACCCCACCGCCTTCCGTGCATACCTCTACTGGATCTACAGAGAAAAGTTCCCCATCAAGATCCCCGAGTACGACGACGACGACGACGAAGAAGAAGAAGGCGAAGGCGAAAGAGAAGGCGAAGGGGAAGGCGAAGGCGAAAGAGAAGGCGAAGGGGAAGGCGAAGGGGAAGGCGAAGGGGAAGGCGAAGGGGAAGACGAAGGAGAAGGAGAGGAAGAAGGGGAAGACGAAGGGGAAGGAGAAGAAGAAGGAGAAGGAGAAGAAGAAGGAGAGGGAGGAGAAGGAGAAGGAGGAGAAGGAGAAGGAGAAGAAAAAGAAAAAAACGACATAACTCTCACGCCAGAAGAGTCCATCCCCATCATTACCTTCCTCATCGACCTCTGGATCCTCGCAGACCGCCTCTCAGACTCCTATCTACGCACAGCAACCATCCACAAACTGATAACGTACATCATGGAAGCCAGCTGCGCATGGGAGAACGACGCCGAAGTCATCAACCCCTCCCTGATATCGATAATCTACGCCTCGACCACCCCCGGCCGCGCCTTACGCCGCGTGGTAGTCGATTTCTACGCCGAGTACGTGGGATACCCAATCGAGGGGGACTTTGATGCAGAGTTCAAGGAAGAGCTTCTGCTCGAAGTGACGAGGCGGCAAGTGGACGGTGAGAGAGAACTGCTCGAGGGCTGCGACAATTGCCTGTACCATGAGCATGATAAGAGTCATCCGGTCTGCGAATTGCGGGGGGATTTCGTCAAGCTGGACGAGTTATAAATTGTGCTCGGCTTCTGGGAGGAGCAATGCTTGTGAAAGGTGGCTGGCAGGGAACATGTGAAAAGTGAAGCAAGACACGAAGTCGAAGTGGTGAAGCTGGGGGTTCGCAGGAGTTCTTTATTCTGTTTGAGGAGAGAGGTTCGTTTGTGAGGGCTGGAAGGCAAAATGAATTACATGTACAGTCGTTACTCGAAAATTTGCAAACAGCATCTCAGCGGCAACATTCGTCAAAAATGGGCGGAAGCTCAAGGTAGGACTATATATTAGCAGTCAAGAATCTTTGGAGTGTTCTTTATTATTTCTATGGGAAACAGACCGGGCTTTGATTCTGAGATACCAAGACATTGAGATGTGCGCAGAATTATGAGCTAAAACTGTAAGTGTCCCAACGATACGAGATCGTGGGTGTTGGCGAGGGAGGTGATTTCGTGGCGCGGAGAGAGAGAGAAGATTGTGCGCGCAAGCACAAAGACCACTAGCACAAAGACACGTGTCGGCCGACAGAACCAAAGATCGAGAATCAAGACTGCCGGCTTTTAGTAAAGACGTTAAGCAGACATATCTACTGCACGTCAACGCACCCATGCACTTCAAACTCACACAAGCAGGGAATGAGGCCAGGTAGCTGTATAAGGTAGATCCACCATTGCAATCATCTATCATCACCATAAACACTTGCACATCCCGTCCCCAACCCCAGCCGTACCCATCCCCCAGGTTCAGCCTCGTAAAGCCGCTGCCGCATCCTTATGCGGCATCCCCAGGACGTTTGTAAGATAGTCGAGTCTGCAGAAAGAGAGAAAACGTCAGCCATGATTCAGCGTCAAGCAGATATCATACAATGAACAAAGGGGGCAAAAGCTTACTGCACACTCCTCTTCACCCTCTCCCTGACCATCTCAAACTCACCCACACACTTCTCCCACGCCGGACCTCTCTTGCTAGGCTCAACACGCTTGACACGGACCCTGAACCTCGCGCTCACAGGTCGATGATCACTCACCCTGACCTCCCAGCGTCGATACTCGTCGCACTTGACCTTGCCCAGACCTCTGAAAAGAACGCGGTCGCACCAAGCAGGAGCGCGCTTCTTCTCGCTGGTGTCGTATTCATCGGTATTGACGTTGTATTTGTACGTGGGAGCGAAAGTGATGGGGGCTTCGGCGAAAGCGCGGAGTCGGAAACCAGGGTTCTTCTTGCGGGAGAGGAGAAGCTGGTCGCGCTCGAGCAAGCGGGTGAGGTTGTTTTCTTTGACGTGTTTGATGACAGTGTCGCGGCCCATGGTGTCGATGCGGTAGTTGAGATCGCCGTTGATGATCGCGATTTCGTGGTCCATGATCATGCTGCCGTCGCCGCCGGAGGTGAAGATGTCGGCGTGGGCGACGGGGGAGTCTTGGGTGAGAGGATTGGAAGGGAATGGTTCGGCTTCGAGAATGGCGGCGATGTCGTTGTTGCGGTGGATGGTCTGGGTTTGGCCAGCTGCCAGATGGCAATTGAGGAAGCAGAGACTGCTGTCGTCGAGGACCATGCGTAGCATGAGAGCACCTTTGTTGCCGTGCAGACCGCCCATGCCGCGTTTGACTTCGGCTGTGTGAACGTGCTTGATGCGGCTTCGTAGAGAGCTCTTGACGAAGATGCATGTGAAGAGACCGACCATGCTGGCAGTGTTAAGCAGCACGTAAGTAGTGTCTTCCGGCATGAAGTCCTCCACGCAGCGAGTAAGATAGTCTCTCCAAGCACGATACTGGTGACTCATGTGCTCTTGTTCAGCTGGATCTTTCTTCTTGCTCTTGAAGAAGGACTTGGCAGTCACTTTCTTGTTCTCAAGGTCGACAAGCTCCTGGAATCCAAAGACAAGAATATCGGTCGAGCCCTGCGCAGCCATGTAATCTCGAAGGAAGTTGTTATCCTGACTCATATATTGCGAGTGAACATGGCTAGGTTTGCAAGCACCAGCATTCCAAGTCATGACCCCCACGCTTAGCTCTCGGAACGAGCAGAACTCCGAGTCTCGTTCATGCATTCTAGAGTCGAGCCAGTCCTCCTCCAGCATACCGTCCCAGATACGCAACATGTTGTCCGTACCCAGAGTAATGACTTGCAGCCGGTTCAGAGTCCAAATCGCAGATGGCTCCGCTACAATGCTGCATATTTGCTTTTCGTGGGCGTGCCAATCCTTTTTGACTTTCCATGGCGTACATGAAGTGTCGTACACATAAGCCATGCCAGTGTTGTATCCAGCCCAAAGATAGTCGCCGACGCCAGCTAATGAACTGATTTTATACACACTGACGTTGACGACACTGGTACATGAGAAGTCTCGTCGGTTATATATGCTGACTTTGCCGTCCGTATGTCCAAAGTATACAAAGTCTGCATGGCTGCTGATCATGGCTCCAGAAGTGACATCGCCAGTGTTTGGTTGGGTCAAAGGACTGCGCAGTATCTGAAAGTCGGCATCCGACTTTGCACTAGGTCTGAAGACACGGATGTCCTTGCCGGTAGCAATCCACAGTTGCTCGCCGCATGCTATGCTGAACGTGTGACCCTTCGGTACACGGAAACTGTTGGTTTGCTGATCTAAGCTTGGCATACCAGACGAGCTCTTCTTCCAGATTATAAGTTCGCCGCCCTCGTCCAATGACCATAGTTCAGATGCATAGCGAAACAGTTTGATGACCTCTCGTCGATGTGCACTTTTGGTCTTGACCAGTGCCTGATTGATGATGTCAATTTCGTGGATCTCGCCGCTGCTGGTACCGAGCCATATTTGTGTTCCTTCTTCTTCCACAGAAGCAGTAGGCTTAAATGCGATCGAGGTGACCTTGACACTCTCACTGTGTGCCATGTGCAGGACTCTCTCCCCTGTCCGTACATTCCAAACTTTGGTGATGAACCCGGTCGTACAGACGTACTCGCCGCAGGCTGCTACCAGACGAGTATCGTACTCCGTGGGGATTTGATGTGGCCGCTGCCTATATCTAGGAGGCCTTCGACTCGCCATAGAGGCATCAGGGAAATCATTTGGCGTCGAACCCTGGCCAGGCGCAGAGGTGAACGGGGGGATATCCTCGACATCATCATGGGAATGGCCCACATTCTGTATCACAGGAGCTGCCTGGGGTCTTTTGTCCATCGACCGTCGAGGTGGCGGGACTTCAGGCGCAAGTGCTTTTGGTGCGACCACAGGCTGAGCATTGGTTCTATCGAAGCCAAGAGCCAAAGCGCTGCCTTGCACAGGCTTGGTGGCGGCAGGTATCCGTGGGGGCGCTTGATCATGAAAAGTGACCGGGCGTTGACCGATCTCCACGGAGCGTCTGGAAGTGATTGAATGAGAAAGCTTGCTTGGGCTAGTCCGTCCAGATCGCGCTTTTGGCGGGCTGTTCCTGCCAGAATTTGGACCCATTGGGCTTGTTCTTCCGGATCGAACTTGCAGCTCTGGTCTAGCAGGTAGTCTCGGTCGGTCTGATTGAAGGTCACCAGAGGGACTCATGTCTCTGTTGAAGCGTGGAGAGTAGCGTGCAGGAATGGTGGTGGCGCGCGACAGACCATTCCTGTTGTCGCGCCTTGGTGCAACATTGTAGTGCATTGGAGGTGAGTCGAAATGGTTCTCATTCAGTGAGAAGTGTTCTATGCTTGACGTATTAGATTCTGACCGATCGCGGTTTGCACGAGAAGACGCGTCAGAATCTCCTCTGAGACGTTCTACGAAAGAAGCATCGGACAGTGCCCTTGCGTGGCCGGCTGGTGTCTTTTTTGGCGAACTAGCTGCACTGCTAGGAGGCGTACTGAATGGTGAGACGCTGTGGTCCGTGAGTTCAATTGGATTAGGTTCGGGGGCTGTAAGTCCTTGTGGCTGTTTTGCCAGATTTGCAGGTTTCACTGGAACTTTTGGTTTGCCGGCGCGGTTGACAGGAGGCGGACCATTCGACTTTTGTGCTGTTGACTGTGGAACCGAGGCCAGAGGGACACTGCTACTCACCGTTGCCGAAGGCCTAACGGGATCGCTATCGATCAGGAATGCACTCATGCGTTGCTCAAGCGCAGGCGTGGTGGACCGACTGAGATTTCGGGAATGAACTCTGCTGGGAGATCCGCTCGACGGTGGTCCTTGCTGTATCGTTCTCGCCAAACGAGATTCAATCGCGAAATCCACGGGAGGCGACTTTGGCGAGTCCACTGTGACCAGAGGAGGAAAAGGCTGAGGTGGTGTTCCAGCAGCCATGGAGACTGGCCTTTGTCGAGGAGGGCTCAGGGGCCGCGCCCGTGGCACGGCAATAGGCGCAACATCATTCGGGCGCGATACTGGTGGCGAAGCACTCAGCCTGCCAGCAGACTGTGGCCTTCCTCCTGACACAATCCTATTCCCTAGAGAGATCTGCCGCTGACCTGGCAGAGGCGTTTTGGGAGCATCGGGTTCCTTCTGGAGGTTCTCAAACTTCGACAGCAGTGACGACACAGGCTTGATGGATGAATCGTCAGGGCCATTGCCCTGCGAATCCATGATATGTGCCTATGCTTGTCCGACCAAATTCCTTCTTGCTCATGTGCTGTGTAAATTGCCAATAATGCCTAGCTCGTGATGTTCCATTGAAGTCGGAGTTGGCCGCTCCGGTGTAGTCGAGGACCAGTGTCGTTCGTTGTGTCTGCGGGAGTGGGTGGTATCGGCAAGGTGGTGACAGTGGTATTCCGGATGTTTCCAGCAGCAAGGTGTCACGAGGTGGCCTTTTGAAAGTCGGATCCAGTGAATAGGCGACAGAGGAATGCCGCCTATAGCTTACTGTCCCTCGCTCCGGCTGCGCAATGCTTTATGCGAGTTCGTAGTGGGATATTGAGACCATCCGTTCCGTCCAAGTGTGAATATAAGGTTGGCGACAAAGCAGTTCGCAGGGTAGCACGGCGGTATTTTGTTGTTTACGACGCAGTGGGGTCGCTGGCGGACACGAGCTGGATGGGCAAATGACGGCCGCGCGCCTACCCCAGACTTTTGAATGTGGATCAAGCTTTCTCGTGGCTTGCACGCTTGCCATGCCCTGCTGATGAAGGGTCGCGAAACAACACTGCATTATTGTGAAACACCTACCAGACGTTGCATATCGCTGGAACACTCCAGCACCAGTGAGAACTACTGCCAATATGTGGTATGTCCAAGCTTAATTAAGAAGAACACGCCGAGCACAAGCTAACAATCTTCCAGCAAACACATCCTCAACGCCCAAGTCTCCATCCGCTCCCCCTGCTGCCGGCAGTGGTTCGACTGCGCAGAGTGCCACGCCGAAAAGCAAGACCACGAGCTCAAAGGCGCCACCGAGATGATCTTCGCCTGCAAAAAGTGCAAGAAGTGTTTCCGCAAAGACATGGAGACTTTTGAGGAGAGCGACGAGTACTGCCCTCACTGCGACAACCACTTCCTGCTCGAGGCCAAAGAGCCGCAAGCTCGCCTTGAGGTCGAGGGCGAGGATATCAGGAAGGACTCGAGGATGATCAGGGATGATCGTGTTAAGAGGAAGGAGGAGCTTACTATTTGGGATGATGAGGGAGAGGCGGCTAGGTTGGGCTGAGGGGGCGATGTGTGGACACGTGAAATTGAAGATTATTCACATTGGAGTGATGGGTGCTCACTCGCGACGAGAGTATTTGCGAAAAAGACCCTTGAGGATAGCGTGGGAGACCTCAGCAGAGTCATGCTTTTCTCTCCCAAGAAGACAGCGCTATGCATGAGCTGAGTGCTGCTAAGGAGAGTCGCGAGCACCGAGGGCGGAGTGAGAAATGGCCAAAAGGCTTCGGAAGTCAAGGAACGAAGCATGGTATGACAGGAAGAAATGAGGCATGACCGACACGTGTAGATGCGAGCAAACAGACGAATTCACTTGGCCCAACAAGTTCCAACCTTGCCTTTCACCTTCCGCCTCCAGCCATATTGTTCTCACATAGCCGACTGCACACGCCTCGCCATGCCACCATATGCCAACTTATGCATAGCTCTCCCAGTCTCATAGCTAACAAACACTGGACAGGCTCGCATCCTCAACGCGCAGCGCATCGTTTTTAACTTCAGCGCCACTGTATTTGCCACCCCGACAAGCGAAGCTCGTCGAGAAATCAAGAGATACGACAAGACCGCCAGCTCGCGCTGTTTGATCCAAGCGACGCCATCTGAGCAGCGGCTACACCGCGGAAACCTCAAGTACTATAGTCATATATCGTCCTTCCAACAACTCGGACGATAGATCACAGCGCAGCTCAGCCAATGATTCGAATTCCCGGCAGCGATTCAATTCATCAATTGCTGTCGCATTGGTAATATACAGATTGATTGCTCATGCCCTTCAGACTCATAGCACAGTACTAGCTTCCAAGACGATGGCCAGCGAGATAAAGGAAAGCTCCAATGCCAACCCCAGGGATCTACACTTCGACCACAACCTCGACTTGGATCGAGAGGCCACAGAGCACCAACGACGCCCTCCAAAAAAAATTGACACCAAAGGATCTTCAACACCGCCCACAAATCTTCACTCGCCACCACGCACTCCCACACTGCCAGTGCTCACACACTCAGCACCAACCTCACCCCTCTCTAGCACCAGCAGGGCTAGCAGCACCACTTCCTCGCCACCTCCCGGCCCCAATTTCAGCAGCCTGGAAACAAGCAAACACTCCACTTCCTTCACCATGCGCAACCAGTCCAAGTTGCTCAGAATCAACACGACCCTCTCAGACCTACACCTACACATCTCCTCCGCCTATCGCAGACGCGACCAAGCGGCATTCAACGACTTACATGCCCGTATTACGCGAGCGGGCGACGGCCTCCCGAGCTTCGCAGCGCCAGTGGTGTGGAAGAAAGTAGATGCTGAGAGCAGAAGACTTGGGCCGAGGGAGGTGAGGGATGTGGATGAGTGTATGCATGGAGGGGAAGGGTGGTATCATGTTCAGCATGAGAAGAGAGAAGAGCAAGGAGGGGAGTATGAGGAACTTTGTGACGAGAGGGTGAGGAGGGCGAGGGAGGAGTATGAAACAAGGATCCGTTGGAGTGAGAGCTCAAGCGGTGACGAGGACGAGAACGAGGTCCAAGGAGAGGAAGATCGAGATGGAGACAATCAGAGGGATGATAGTGAGCTTGAGTGGGAGGATGAGATCCAAACACCGACCGTCGCCGCGAGCGAGAGTCTGTCGGACAAGGAATCCGCGTCGCTGGGTCCGAAAATCTCAGCTATAGGGCTTGATGGGTTGAGCATTTGACTTGAAGAAAAGGGCGGCAAATCCGGCTTTGATGAAATGGCGGACCCGGGCGCCCGACGATCAAAGGGTGGTTTGCTTGTCTAGGCAAGGCATAGCTAGACGGCACAATGAGTTTGGCGAGCGGTCTCGAATATTGGGAGTCAAGGGCCTGTTTTGAAAGGCTCGGTAGCGGAGTGTACCAGGTCGCAGCAACACATGACTTGAACTTGACATCCTCGCATCGCAGACGTTTTTTTCCACGCGTTTGTTCGTTTGGGAGACGTCAGTGTAGGCAACAGATATAATACAGACAAAGTTGCAAGAAACATTCCTTTGATCTCTCAATAGAACGCCATGCTATGCCGTTCGTTTTATAGCTTTCGTGTAAGAACCGTTCCCTTTTCGATTAAGTCGTGAAAAGCACCTCCTACTCCGAGCCCGCCGGCCTCTCGGCTAACACCTGCTCGCCGCCTTGCGCACTGGGAGCAGATGCGCCAGCGCCTCCTCTGCCGCCTCTCCTTGTCGCTGCCTCAGCATCCTTCTCTGTGTTGATCTTCTCGACAATCTTCTCGATCTCCTCGGCTTGCAGGTATGCGACCTCGTTGCCGGGTGTCATGACTGCGATTTCGATGTTTTTGGCGCCAGTTTGCACGACTTCGAGGAGAGATTTGATGGTCAGCTCGATGGTGCCGTCGCGGTCGAGGCCATCGGAGTGGTTGCGCTCGAGAAACTCGCGGACGGTTTTGGAGGAGCGGCCGATGGCGTTTGCTTTCCTGCGAAGAGGAACTTGTTAGCTAGCTTTCTTGTAGAAGTCTTTGGGAAAAACATTGAGCTTTGTGCACTGCAACTCTCAACTTACCACGCGCTGTAAATACCGCTAGGCTCGGTCTGGTACAGCCTAGCCTCCTTGCTACCCGGGTCGAAGCCAACGATGAGCGTGCTAATACCGAAAGGCCGCACGCCACCGCTCTGAGTATATCTCTGCTGCACGCCGGCAACGTATTTGGTAATGTACTCGATGCTCACGGGGTCCTCCACGGTAAGTCTGTGGCTCTGGGCTTCGAGGCGGGCCTTGTCGATGAGGATGCGGGCGTCGGCGTTGAGACCAGCGAAGGCCAGGCAGACGTGGTCATCTACCAGGCCGATCTTGGAGGGAGTGATGCGGGTGTCTTGCAGCTTCATGGCGGACTTCTTCTCGCAGCCGAGGACGACGATGCCGTTGCCTTTGACGGCGACGGCGCAGGTGCCGCGCTTGACGGCTTCGAGGGCATATTCGACTTGGAAGACGTGGCCGTCGGGAGAGAAGACTGGAGGTACGTCAGTTGGAGAGGTTGTGGTAGAGGCGAGTGTGTGAGTGACGCCATACCAGACAATGCGCGATCGTAGCCGGACATGATGGGCGGTCGAGCTCGCGGGCTCGGGTGGTAGTGGTGGCGGAGCTGATGTGTTGTTACAGTTGAAGTGCGGTCGGCAAGGGTGTATGTGGGTGGTTAAGGTAAAGCGGTGGAGGTGGTATTTGCAATGGGTGGTGTTGTTTGATGGTGTTTCCTTGAAGCTTGAAGTCACTCGCCTTGAGCTCACCACGCCGCCAGGCTACGGTTGACGCGCAGCCGAGCTATGACCTACAACTAGAGCGGCGACTGCGCTTCAGCTTCCATACCACTGCCTTAACTTGTAGACCAGCTATCTTCCACGACACAAATCCTGCTCGAGGAGAATCCTAGCACATGTGAACTAGAATAGCATAGCTTTATGAGATATCAGGAAATCAAGAGTCCAAGTCTGCGGATCACTGGAACGCACGAAATTGACCCCTCAGCGTATCCAAACTTTTATCGATCACTCGAACGCATAGGTATTGCGTCCGATATGAGCGACTCTATCGATCAAAACCGTACCAAGTTTGAATTAATGCCAAATACCATATACCATGTCACAAATTCACAAATCCCATGACGTCTCTCTCATCTTTCGCCAGGACAGCCATAGCACCAGAGATGGACCCTAGTGCGATCCATTGTACAGATCGCTGGGAGGTAGTCCTACCAATATCAACAGATATAAGCTCAAACTTGGAGTCATATTCCATAGAGATGATAGAGTGTACTTCGGGAATTCTGAAGTGCTAGTACATTCCTGCCTTCAGCTCTCATCTACTTCAGGGGATGGTCACCGCTGTGACGCTATGCACGGACTTTTGGATAATGACTGTATCAGCTTCACATGAACTGTGTAGAGACACAAACAACTTTCTCAACACAAATTCTGCAGGTATCATGTGATGTAGAATTCAGCCTGCGATATCTTGATCCCAACAGTATCTGCTTTGAAATGTAAGTTGCAACGATTACCTACAAAATGAAGGCGATGGTTGAATTGCCTTCGTGATTGA
Source organism: Cladosporium sp. VS III D KN 1 (assembly GCA_019775635.1). Taxonomy (NCBI): domain Eukaryota; kingdom Fungi; phylum Ascomycota; class Dothideomycetes; order Cladosporiales; family Cladosporiaceae; genus Cladosporium; species Cladosporium sp. VS III D KN 1. Next base: position 161,274 of record JACWFN010000018.1, read on the forward strand.
GGTACCGTTCCTTCCTTCCTCTGGTCGTTTCGTCGTTCCTTCCTTGTACTTGATGGCATAGCCAAGCCAGATAAGATTTTTTTATATCATTCCTGCTGTTTTCAACGGTGATACCATCATGCTCGTTGATTTTGCTTCACTTGGCTCTGTTCCTATCCCGTTCCTTCCTACTCTAGTCGAAGGTAAGATAAGATCCGCCCGAATGTCTCCTTCCCACTTTCGTTCAACGATGCTCTGACATTAGCGTATGCTTCTTCGTTGGCATACATGTATCTTCCTGTGGGAATCAAACTGAAAGATATGTAGACCCTTATGCCATGACGAGAAAGCGTAACGTGCATCAGACGAAGAAGAACAATGAGCGTTCTCGGCTTCACCATGAGTCGAAAAGACGTCGTCTTGAGTCTCAGCAAGACGAGGCGCAGCAGCAGCTTCAACAGGCCGTCGACAATGCAATGGCACAGCAGCAACAGCTATTGACGCATGGTCATCAGAATGAGCAAGCCTTCCAAAGCCAGCGGCAACAGGTGTCAGCATCGTCATCTAGAGATACTGAACAAGAGAAAATCAGTAAAACTGTCAATGACAAGACAACACTCATTGCAGAGAGCCATCTCGCCGGTATACACGGAAACGAAGTTGCAGGAAAGGTAAGAGTACAGCTTGGTGTTAGAAGCGGCACGGCAAGTGGCACAGGCAGCGGCACAGCAAATGAGAATCCACCCGAAAATGAGACTACCGAAGGACTTTCTATAGTCCGCCGTAGCGATATCGCGCCGTTGCGAGGAAACATTTGGAGGAGCATTGATTGGTAGTAGCAAGTGTTTTTGCTTACTCGCCACTCTCTCACAGATACCCAACACCATGTCGCCTATACACAGATGTCTGCCCGTCGCAAGGCGGCTGCGACTTTCCAACGCAACCTTCCAGCAAGCCTCTCGCCTGCGTACCACATACCAGCTGCCGCAGCAGATACGATACCAAACCACCGAGGCTCAAGCCACCACTTCAGCCTCCGGCGTCGACCACGCACCCCAATCGCAGCCCGACCGCTCGCAAAAGAAGATCAAATACTCCGCCGACTCATACGGAATCAAGCGTGACTCGCGATTCAAGGAGCTCACTGCTGAGGATGTCAAGTTCTTCAAGGAACTGCTCGGAAGCGAGAGCGCCGTCATCGATGGCCTCAACCAGGATGCGACCGACGACCTCGAGGGCTTCAATGCCGACTGGATGAAGAAATACCGCGGCCAGGCCAAGCTGGTCGTCAAGCCCCAGACTACAGAGCAGGTCTCCAAGATCATGAAATACTGCAATGACAACCTGCTTGCCGTCAACCCGCAGGGCGGCAACACTGGCCTTGTTGGCGGCAGTGTGCCTGTCTTTGATGAGATTGTCCTCAACCTCGGTCGCATGAACAAGATCCGTGACTTCGATGATGTCTCCGGCATCTTCGTCGCCGACGCTGGTGTCGTCCTTGAGACCGCAGACTCCTACCTCGCTGAGCGCGGCCACATCTTCCCTCTGGATCTCGGAGCAAAGGGTTCATGCCACATCGGCGGCAATGTCGCCACCAACGCAGGAGGTCTTCGTCTCCTCCGCTACGGATCTCTCCACGGTACTGTCCTCGGCCTCGAGGCCGTCCTTCCTGACGGTACCATCGTCGATGATCTCTCCAAGCTCCGCAAGAACAACACCGGCTACGACCTCAAGCAGCTCTTCATTGGTGGCGAGGGCACCATCGGTGTCATCACTGGTGTCTCGATCCACTGCCCTCAACGCTCACCAGCCGTCAACGTCGCCTACCTCGGTCTCCCCTCCTACGAGCACGTCCAGAAGGCCTTCCGTGAAGCCAAGGGCCAGCTCTCAGAAATCCTCTCTGCCTTCGAGCTTATGGACAACCAATGCCAGCACCTCTATGTCCGCGCAACCGGCAAGACCCTCCCCCTCGCCGACGAACACCCCTTCTACTGCTTGATCGAGACCTCCGGCTCCAACTCCGACCACGACAGCGAAAAGCTCACCGCCTTCCTCGAGCACGTCATGGCCGAAGAAATTGTCACCGACGGCGTCGTCGCCGAGAACGAAACACAAGCGCAGAACCTCTGGGCCTGCCGTGAAGGCGTCTCCGAAGCCAGCCAGCACTTCGGCGGCGTGTACAAATACGATCTCTCCATCCCCCTCCCCGACCTCTACCAGCTTGTCGACGACTGCCGCGCCCGCATGCACGAGCTGAACCTCATCGATCCCGAGGACGAGAGCAAGCCCATTCTCGACATCGTTGGCTACGGCCACATGGGCGACTCGAACTTGCACCTCAACGTAGCCACCCGCAGATACGACAAAGAAGTCGAGGCTGCGCTCGAGCCATGGGTGTACGAGTGGGTGCAAAAGCGCCAGGGCAGTATCTCCGCCGAGCACGGTCTTGGTCTTGCGAAGAAGGCTTTCATCGGCTACTCCAGGAGCGAGACGATGATTAAGCTTATGAAGGGATTGAAGAACTTCTTTGATCCGGTAAGTGGACTCATCAATTACCATCATTTGTTTTTCTGGTTATCAATAACTGACAAACGCTGTACACAGAACGGCATCATGAACCCATACAAGTACATCTAGACTGAGGCGAAAGCCTCGATGATGTATACCAACCTTCCGAGTCACAATATCAGGCTCCAGACACAATTTCGCATTTGCATTTTACGATATATACACATAGTTCTGGCCCTCTTAGAGGCCGAGGAAAGCAACAACCATCGAAATGTACACAATTTTTTCCCACGTAATTTCTGGTCCTTTTTTCTTAACACATTCGTTCTATGTTTCTCGTGTCATAACAAGAGGCAGTAATGCGTGCAGAAACGAGTACATATACAGTGCAGGGTATCTACATTTCTCGTGCGTGGAAAAGGAATAACAAGAAGAGGAATGAACGAGGAAGGATAAAAGCCGAAAGAAAGAAAACCCGAGAAACAACACCGTAAAGATGCGTCTCAAACAAATCCAACACCGTTATTGCCTATTGCTGGACGCAGAGGCTCGACAACGTCGTTCCACAGAAGAAGTCCTCACTATCCTTGGCCTTGTCCAAGCATGATCGTGTCTCGACTTCGAACGTCACAATGCTCATTCACGCCGTTTACGAAACCTCAAAGGACGATCTCATCTCCGCTCCCTTCACTATCCCCAATGACAATTGGTTCAGGCGGAGGACTCTTTCTCGCCTTTCCTTTTCCTTTGTCATTTGCTTTCGCGGTTTGTTTGGTGTTCGTGTTCGCTTTCGTCCTGCCGGGTAAGGGTGAAGAAGGTTTTGTAAAACTCCTGACTTTGCGGAATGTCGGGCGCCGTCTTGGTGGAGATGCTTTCTTGCGCCCGGTCGCAGCTGAGATGGGAGGAGGGAGGCTGGGTTCCTCGTCCACTTCGCTTGCGCTGGAAGACAGTTGATGCCAGATTTCCTCTTCCAGTTCGGCATCCTCGTCTGGTAGGTCGAGCTCGCTCTCCTCGTCTTCGCCATCCACGGCAGCGCCTGCCGGCGCTTCTTCGCCGTCTTTTTGTGCTTCGCCTTTACGCTTACGCGTTCGCGGGACTTTGAATAGAGCGCGGACTTCTTTCTCGCCTCGCATTCGTAGGCTGAGTTCTTGAACGAGAGTTTGCCATTGAAGTGGTGTGGAGCAAGATGGGCATGAGCCTGCTGTTGGAAGGATGGAGGTTGTGGTTGTTGAAGACTTTTCTTTCTTCTCGTCATCAAGGAAATGCGTAGCGAGACATATCAGGTGTGTTGCGCTGCTGCAAGCTTGCGAGGGACAGACGAGAGTGCTGGCTCCTGATTCGGGAAGGGCAGATGAGCAGATGGTACAGGCGTGGGCAGTGGTAAGGAGTGTTTGAGATTTTTTGAGGTGTGCTTTGAGAGGTGCGTGGGTGACGTCTAGGGCGTGAATCCCTTTGACTTGGTCTTCGCTTGGAGCAGGTTCTGGTGCAGGAGCGTCCTTCTTCGTTTTCGCCACCGTCATACCCTCGGCCATACCAACCCACAGTCCTTCTCGGATGCCATTGCCGCCCTGCAACTCAAGATGCTGCGCGATCCAGCGAGTCCAAACGCGGTAGACATCCTCGGCGTAGAAAGTGACTTTGAGCGGCCAGCGCTCGAAGCTGCGGGCTCGGAGAAGGAGGTGCAAATTTGCCAGACGGTCGGTGAGACATAAGCGTGGTCGAGGAGGGCGCCTTCGAGGTCGGCTGGATTTAGGCGAAGCGCGTGCGACAGCGGCGGCGTTTTGCTGCTTCTTGGTCGTGCGGTTGATGCGAGCGTCGGCGGAGATGTGGCGGGTGATGTGGGTGTTTTGCCAGGCCCATCTGTGGGTAGGTCAGATGAGTGACGTTGATGATGAGATGGAGGTAGCATGATTGGGATGTGAGGCGGATTGCAAAAGTAATAAATATTAATTGGGAGTGGTAAACGATGAAAGGTAAAAGGTAGGTGAAATAATGGACTCGGAAGCAAATTGCACCTACTCGAATTGCAACGCGGCAATCTTGCTTGGGAAGCCTGTGACCAGACAAGCCATCTCCCAAGGCCGCAATGAATCTCGCGATGTTCTTACTGCACCGCCCTTGGACTCCCCATTATGCTGCTTCAAGCGACGCACGGGATTGGGCGTGCTGCCGACATATAGAGAAGCATGGCGAATGGTGGATCGCAGCAAGTAGCACGCATAGAAAGCTGGTATTGGTCTGTCCATTGCCGTATGACTCTGGAAGTCTGGAAAGCTTCAAGTAGGGCTTTTTCGAACCGGTCGCCTGAAGTGCCCGTGACAGCAAATCAACAGTATTTGAGATCAAGGATCGACATGGCCTCGGTGGCTGTGGTTTTGCGTGTCCGGTGCTTCTGCCCGCTGACGTTCAGTTATTTGGATGAACAGATCCGACCAAATCACGACGTCCTCTGAGCTGGCATGATTTTCTTTTGTTGTGATTGTATTATCACAGACTACACAGCGTGATTGACAGAGGAGGTCGAGGAGTGGCTGCGGTCGCGATGTTCTCCGCGTGTGCTAGCACGGCTTGGTTCGACTTCATCGTCCGTGCACTCTGCGGCTACTCCCGATCGAGGCAAGCGCGACTGCTCGGCTTTCTCGAAGGCCAGCATGCTTCTAAGGTATGGCCACCGGTGGAGGCCTTTGCTCGCTTCTCCTCCATCTCACACACGACACCCAACCCGCCGCCCAATATTCATCGCCTATTCCCGCTCGCATCACTCATCTAGCCGTGTAACGCGCACGCCGACTTTTCAACACGACCGAATACGACGATATATCGCGTGCCCGTCCAATATCACGAATTGCGCCGCCGAGCCGCATCGATCCCGTCGCACCTCCCCGATATCAGCGACAAACCACCGCGTCGCCCACAACCATCGACGCGAACGCCCCAGGCCCTTCGCCTCACCACGTCCTGAGAACATCCGACACATCTGGGCCTTCGCGCCCACTGCCTAGCAGATATGGCCATTCCCGCTGTAGCCCAAGGGCCCACATTCCAAGCCATGCCCATGCCCATGCCGCCCGGGATGCGTGACAGTCCTTCTTCCTTGCCCATCGCACCGGCATCGAAAGGGAAGACACCTGTAATCTCTGCACCTGGTACCTTGAACGGACCACCATCGGGCAACAACCATGCCATTCCACTCAGCGCGAGACGAGCTGAACCTCTGGATTTGTCGACCGTTCCCCGGCGCGGACAGCGGGGTCTGCCCAACGATGAACCAAAGAAGGATCGCTTGTTTGGATTGTCGGATGCGCCGACCTTTCGTCCGACTGAGGAAGAGTTTCGCGATCCGATGGAATATATGCGCAAGATCAGTCCTGAAGGAAGCAAATACGGCATCTGTAAAATAATACCCCCGGACAGCTGGAATCCGACACTTGCGATCAATACGGAGGTATGTGGCATAATGCGGCTAATCGTAACAGATCGCAGGCTAACATTTCCAACAGCGTTTCCACTTCCGAACTCGTCGTCAAGAGCTGAACTCTGTGGAAGGTGGCAATCGCGTCAGCCACGACTACCTTGACCAACTTGCGAAATTTCACAAACAAAATGGCCACTCTTTGAACCGCTTCCCCAGTGTCGACAAACGCCCGTTAGATCTGTACCGTTTGAAAAAGACGGTTGAGCGGAAGGGTGGCTTCGACACTGTTTGCAAGGCCAAGAGGTGGGCTGAAGTCGGACGCGATCTTGGTTACAGCGGCAAAATCATGTCTTCGCTTTCGACTTCACTCAAGAATTCCTACCAGAAATGGCTTCTGCCCTATGAGGAATACCTGCGCGTGGCAAAGCCAGGTGTTCAGCATCATCTGGAAATGATGAATGGCGGTCCTCTCACTCCTTCACCGGCTCCATCTCCTGCCAAGAAGCTTCCACCTGGCACACCTCTTGACATCAAGCAAGAAAACCCAGCCGTTCAAGCTTCCAACGCCCTAAACGCTTCTATCGATGGTCGCAGTCCACCGACGTCACAACCGCCGCCTGATTCGTCTCGACCTGCAATTACAGGAGGATTCACCGCTGTTAACGCTGGCGGAGGCTTTACTGCAGTCAATACGAAGTCGCCTACTCCAGGCTTCACATCAGTCAACGGCCACGGGAATACCTCGCATCCGAACGGTAGTGCGCCAATCACACCCATGCGAATGACACCAACGACAAATGGAAACGGGAGCGCTGGTCCTCCGTCGAGCGGGGTTGCTGCTTTCAAGAGGCAGCATGGAGATCTTACTCCGGAAGATACCGACGCATCAGGACGCCGTAGCAAGCGATTGAAGCGGGACACTCCAGTAATTCCCGGAAGCAACATGTTCCACTCACGAATGGGCGCGTCGCGTCCTCAAGCGGCACGAGAAAGAAGCAACCACGCACCAGGAGAAGCCTGCGAAGGATGTAGCAAATCGGACCAGACCAATAAGCAGCTCACATGTGAGGAATGCGAACAGGTATGGCACACCTACTGTCTCGATCCTCCTGTAAAAGACATGCCTACAAATGGCTGGATATGCCCTCAGTGCTTGGTTGGTAACAACGAGTATGGGTTCGAAGAAGGTGACGTGTATTCGCTTGCTGGCTTTTTGCGCAAAGCGAATGAGTTCAAACAGCATCACTTTGCCAATCTGCCGCGCCAGTATACCCCTTTCAACGACCAGAAACACGTGCTTACTGAGAACGACGTTGAGCGCGAATTCTGGAGATTGGTCGACGATCACAACGATGCAGTCGAAGTCGAATACGGCGCCGATATTCATTCAACGACACACGGTAGTGGTTTCCCAACCATTGAGAAACAGCCGCGCGATCCATACTCAACAGATCCTTGGAATCTCAACATCTGGCCGCTGGACAAGGAGAGCTTGTTTCGCCACGTAAAATCTGACGTCTCTGGGATGACGATACCCTGGTTGTACGTTGGCATGGTGTTCTCCACGTTCTGCTGGCACAACGAAGACCACTTCGCTTACTCAGTCAATTACCAACATCTCGGTGAGACTAAGACTTGGTACGGCATCCCAGGCGAAGACACCGAGAAGTTCGAAGCGGCTATGCGTGCTGAGATGCCGGAGCTTTTCGAAAACCAGCCCGACATTCTTTTCCAACTAGTGACACTCGCTAAACCGGAGAAGCTGCGAGAAGCTGGAGTCAATGTGTATGCGATCGATCAGCACGCAGGGCAATTCGTGATTACTTTCCCGAAAGCATATCACGCTGGCTTCAACCACGGCTTCAACGTTAACGAGGCAGTCAACTTCGCACCAGCCGACTGGGAGCCTTTCGGCGAAGAGGGCGTTCAGAGATTACGTGCCTACCGAAAACAACCCTGCTTCTCGCACGACGAGATGTTGTTGACCGCGGCCTCAGGATCGTACTCAATCACCACTGCCAAGTGGCTTGGACCTGCGCTAGAGCGTATGCGTGAGAACGAGCAGCACGCACGCTCCTTCTTCCGACAGCCAGAGGAAACGGACGCAGCGTCAACAGCAATCCAGCCCTATTCCGGTCCACGATATCAGAAGACGGCGGAGATCATCAATCCTGAAATGGAAGAGGAAGAGATCATCTGCACTTTCTGCAAGTGCTACTGCTATCTTTCACGCGTGGTATGCACAAAGACTAACAAGACTATGTGTCTGCTTCACGCGGGGCACTTCGAGTGTTGCGACGCCCTTGAATCAGAGCGCTACTCTGGACAAAATGGTGAGCATGTGCTGCTTTACCGCATGACGGATGCAAAACTTGATGCTCTTGTACGCAAGGTCGTTGACAAAGCCAACATTCCGGAAACATGGACGGCGAAGGTCGACAGTGAACTAGACGAGAACCCACGTCCTTCGCTCAAGCACCTCCGCACGCTTCTGGCCGAGGGCGAAAAGATCCAATATGACCTGCCTCAGCTAGCAGATTTAAGACGCTTTGTCGAGCGGTGCAATGAGTGGGTTGAAGAGGCCACTAGCTACATCACTCGCAAGCAACAGAAACGCAAAAGTGAAAAGGTTTGGCGCAAGGGCAAGTCACAGGCAGCAGAACAAGAGGAACGTGAAAAGGAGTTGCGGAATGTTGACAACATCCATCGTCTGCTGGCGAGAGCGGACGAAATCTCGTTCGATTGCCAAGAGATCACGACGCTTCGAGAGCGCTCAGACAACATCAAGGAGTTCAGACGGAATGCAACTCACGCTCTCGAGAGTATCCGATCACACACCACAGAGGACTTCGAAGAGCTTGTTCAGCGCGGCAAGGAGTTCCATGTCGATATCCCTGAGATCGATCAGCTTGAATCGCTTCTCAAGAGACTTCGCTGGGATGACTTGGCACGTGCGAAGAGGCCCAATCCTGAGACGATGCGCCAAGATCAGACTCTAAGCGAAATCTCAAGCTTCATCCAGGAAGGTCTCGAGATCGGTGTTCCAGAGACGAATCCGGACATTCTTTTCTTCCGCGAGCATGTAGCCCAAGGCGAGCTGTGGGAACAGAAAGCCGGCGAACTTATGGCTGTCGAGCACGTGCATTACCAGCAGCTGGATGCACTTTCGAGACAAGCAATCACACTGCCAGTCAGCGCCGAGACCCTAGCACGTGTCGACAACATTCTCAGAAAGCAGCGCGAAGTGCAAGAGAAGATCGTGTCACTCTATGAACGAACGAAAGATCCAGATCTTCGCAACAGACCGTTCTATCGCGAGGTGCGCGATGTCATGCAAGCCTTGGAGGAGCTTCAAAGCAAGCCTGCTGGCACCATAGATCTCGAGAAGGAGCAGAAGAGACACGAAGACTGGATGAGGCGTGGCAAGAAGCTCTTCGGCAAGGCAAACGCACCTCTTCACATACTTGGTCAGCACATGGACATTGTGAACGAACGCAATGTGGCCTGCTTTGATCTTGCTGACACTCCTCGCGGTCCTGTCGAACCATCTTCGCGCGCCAACAGTCCGACTGCAGAAGGCATGGATCGCTCAACAGACGGAAGCAACTCTAGTAGGGATGTATTCTGTGTCTGTCGTCGTCCGGAAGCCGGCATGATGATTGAGTGTGAGCTCTGTCATGAGTGGTACCACGGCAAGTGTCTCAAGATCGCCAGAGGAAAGGTCAAGGAAGACGACAAGTACACCTGTCCCATTTGCGATTGGCGTGTCAAGATTCCTCGCGATGCGGCAAGGCCAAAATTGGAGGATCTGCAGGCTTGGTACGATGAGCTTCCGAACCTGCCCTTCCAGCCAGAGGAGGAAGCAACGCTTACAAGCCTGTGCGATGCTGGTCAGGCGTTCCGTGACTTCTTGAGGCCGTACATCAACCCAATCGTGACCTCTAGCGAAGAGGTCGGCACGTTGCGCTTCCACTTGCGTAAAGTCGAGGGTGCAGATATCCTGCTCGCATACGAAACAAATTACCTTCGACAGGAACTGCACAAGTGGGCGCCCGTAGCACCGGAACCCCCACCATTGATTGAAGCATCCTCTTCAACACGCAAACCTCGACCTACAAAGCAGCAAAAGATTATGGCGCAGCTCGGCATCACTAATCCTGAAGATTTACCGCAGCAATACAAGATCAAGCCTCACATTGCCCGTCGCAAAGCTTCTGAAGCCTTTGGTAAGAATCAGCTTCCACTACAGCCTGCAGGCACTGGTTCCTCTTCGCCAGCACCTCATCCTCTTGGACCTCAGACGCTTGGCACATTCCAAGCTGCTCCTAAACCAGGTCTCACAGCTCTCGCAATTCAAGTCTTGGGCAACCTTGCCAGTATCCCAGTTGCCCAAAGAATGCTGGCTGCCGAGCCTCACATGAACCGTGAAAAGCTCGACAAGATGCGTCGCTTGCTGAATGAAGACCCCAACGTCCCCGACGACGTCGAGGCTTTCACCGCTCGCATGTCGACCCTGCCTCACATGCCCGCATTCGGCTACGACATCAATCACAAGCCTTCACCAGTTGCTTCTTCCGGTCGTGAGTCTGCGTTCAGAGAGCAGAGCATGTTCTCGAACGCTGGCGCATCACCCTCGGCAGGCGGCAATGGCGCAAGTCCGAGCTTACAACACCCTCGTCTCGCTTCACCAGCGAACTTCTCACCAGCGCCTCACTTCGCCGGTCGTGGTTCCCCTCCCTCTCCCAACTTCGGCACAGCCAACATGTTCGACAGTCCCGATGCACACACCAACGGAGCGGTCGAGTTCAGACCAACTGTCACATCACCCGAAGACTACCCCTCGGTATCACGCATGGGACCGGGCATGGGAATGAGCATGTTCGAGAGCCCTCGCACTTCGGGCGCCAACGCCAGTGGCCTGGCAAGTCTCGCGCAAGCCAGCCTGCAAAGCCCCGGCTTCGGCGGGAGCCAACACAGCGCCGGAGGCCTTGGCATCAACGACGTCTTCGCCGACTTGGTCGACCACGACGCCGCTGGACTCGACAGCACGAACGAGGATAAGAGCGCTGATGCCGACATAGACGCCGGCGTCAGACCTTCCACCGAGTCGAACGTCAACGGCGTCTCAACCATGGACCCGCAGTTGACTCACGACCCTTACAAGTCCCGAGTCGGCGAGACGCCGATGCTTGACGATCCTTTCATTCCTACGACGGAGGCGTCTCCAGGTGCTCAGACGGGGGATATTGCGCAACAGTCGCCTGCACCCGCGACTACATCCGCTGCACAAGCCGAGAACACCATCGATCCTGGGCTTGAAGAGGCCGCGAAGGACGGTGAACCTCAGTGAGAGGGCTGCGATGACTTGCTTCCCAGCTTCTGGTCCGCAGGCGTCAAGACAAGGAACACTGTGTTTTTATTTTTCTACTCTTATTTTCTTATCTTGGCTTTTTTTTATACCCTCAAGAGTGTGTGGAGACTGGGACTGGGACTCCTTGGGCTGGAATGAATGAGACGTAATGAGTGAAGAGCGTAACAGGCGAAAACCAGTACAGGTATTTTCTTTTTACTTGACTCAGAGTCGAAAACTGCATCGCTCTTCTAGCTTGGCTGCTATGTACTTTTATGTACGAGAATCAAAAGCTGTTGGCCAGCTATTAGTACTTCCTACGTTTTACCTTCGGCTTGCGACTTGCACCTTTTGCCTCCTCGTTCATGCAATCAACGAAAGTCGTGTATGCGAAGTTGACGAATGATGAGCGGCGGTGTGCTGAGTGTCGCGGCGCTTGGCATTGGAGAGAAGTGAAGTCAGAGAGCATGGATGTACGCTATTGTGAGAGAGCCTTTTCATGCACGACAGAGAAATCTGCTCGTGTGCTGAATATACGCAAATGACGAGCTGAAAACCAAAGTTCGAGACTCTTGGTGTCCAGACTACTAATGTCGGCGCGCGTGTGAGACGTTGATGTGCTGTCCATCGTCGAAGCCCGAACGCGTTCATGTATGTTATGTCTGTCTTGTGACGATTCTACGACCGTTTGCATGTACACATACATGTACTAGGCAGACATGGCTCGTGTGAGAGTGAATACATGTACGCGTATACTGGAAATTAGGGTTTGGGGTTACTACGTCTTGCATGAGAGCGACATTACAACGAGTCCAATCATGTCCATGTCTGCATGCAGTGTCCGCCGATTTGATGTGCATAAATGTAGATTGGCATGTAATTCTACACGAAAAGGCGTGAAAGTCATCGAGCATTCGTTTTATCGTGCCGTGTGCGCCGGCCGGCGTGTTCTTAAAGCGCAAGATGGAGGCTCACCAGCTGCATCCATAGAGTGGTACGTTGGTACGTATTGGACGACTGTATCCAGACCTCATGCTCCAAGGCTTAGATCGGCTGTATGTGATTCGTGAGCGGGAAGAGAACACGGTACACTGGTGAAGAAAGCGAGGACTCGTCGCGGACAGTTTGGACAGGACATCTCGTTGGAGCCTTTCTTTTTGGTCCCCTGGATCATCGTCATAGCTGAGTTCTTTCCCTTCGGAGTCTTTGTGTAGGTTCTGATATTACATTCGTTGATCTCGTTACATAAAGTCTTGCCTCGTCGAGTCTTATTACGCGGCATGCATGGTAGCTGGCCGGCAATCATCACCCACGCTATTACGCAATGGGCGTGCGGTTTCAAGAGTTTGCCAGACCATCCTTTTCACGGGATGAATATTGCACAGCGCTTCTTCTGCTCCGGCTGCGTACATGCATGACTTTTCATGAGTCGACTTTCCTTCGCCTTCTCCATCGTCAGTCGTTTGATAAAGAGAAAGAAGCTGAGGCAGTTTTACTTGTTGTCGCCCTTCTCCATGCGCTCCGCTCTCTCCTTCTCGCGTTGACGGACGTTCTCTTTGATCTGCTCGGGCGGTGAGTCTTCGATCAGATCGCTCTCCTTGTTCAGGCCGGTCCACTTTGGCAGACCGTCGGGAATGTCGATGCAGCGTTGGCCGTAGAACATGTGGAGTCTGAGAGATTTGAGTCAGCGAGTGACCTTCGCTTTCGTGAATCTTGGTATGTGCGAATAACTTACCTAGGTGCGAAGTTGTCCTTGTCCTGCTGGCTCTTGAACTTGATGAGCGAAGGGAAGAGCAAAATCATGTTGCGACCCTCATCCATGATCGGACTGTGGCAGAAGGAGCAGCGGACCTTGCAAGGTAGCTGGTGCTCTGTGGACTTGGAGGATGGGTCGTACCACTCGAGGTCGTGGTGGCCGTTCTTGAAGTTGATGTCTTCCTTGTGGAAGATGGCGGCCCATTGGAAGGGAGCAGCTGAAGCGGTTGTCAGTACGCTGGTGCAGGGAATAACACGCATCACGCGACTAAAGTTGTCAAGACTTACCATGCTGGGTCTGGCATGTAGTGCAGTGGCACAGCTTGCTATCCAATGGCTCCTCTCTGCTGAGCTCGTACTCGACTTTGCCGCAGTGGCATGCGGCTTCGTAGCGGGCCTTGAAGTGCTCATTGGGTTCGTGAATCTTGTAGGGAGCCTTGGTCTTCCAGTCATTGAGGCCAGTCTTGGCCTCTTGGGCCTGCTCTTCGGGAGACATTTGTGTGGCGTAGGTGCGAGCGGCTGCTGCAGCGGTCTCGTTGGAGCAGTCTGGTGTTACTGGAGCGGAGAAGGCGCTGGCGGGGGTGTTCGCGTTCTTGGTGGAGGTGCTGTAGCAGTAGCTGAGGATGGCGCTGCTTGTAGTTTGGCTGAGCGAGGCAATCGTACTCGGAACGTTGGTGGTGGATGTGAGAGCTTGGACGGCGAGGCGGAGGGCTTTGGGTCCGTTGATGGCAGGGTGGTGGAAAGCTGCTCTGCGAAACAAGACTGGTGTTGTCCGAGAGAGGGAGCAAAGGCCGGCCATATAATGGGTGGTCTGGTATATGCAGCAGTAGTTACAACGTCACAGCGACCGTGCAGCTCAGATGCGAGATGTAGTGGTAGTCAATGACGATAGCGCGTGGAGAGCTAGATGCGGATGTGGATATGCAGCAGCGAAACGGGCGCACTAAGGGTCAATGGGCAGCACAGGAAGAGAGGAACAGATTACATGGCAATTATAGCAGACAAGGCCCATCTTTTGTGCCTGCGATCGTGACATCGAGCAGCCAACGTGGCAGATCTTTTTCGCGTTGCACATCTTGCTGGAAACGTTGTAGAGGCTCAGAATGTCGTGTTCATGTCGTCACGAAGCTGCCAGGGCGCCCAACTTTCAGATCGGACATGCGCAGATCGACGTGCATGAGCTCTGGCCGCGTCTCACAGCCTATGATAAGCATATCATCTGCGATCTTCACCGTGAACTCGTTCTTGCCGATAGTGAAAGCCCGTATGGCGTGCCCCGAAGCAGTCAGATAGACTCATAATGGCGCAAGAGTCTTTAACGCCCTCGACTTGCTCCTAATTCTGTTGCTAGCTTCTCGAACACTTTGATTATTGCTTCAATCTGCGCTGATCATCATTATCAAGCGTTTTAAGATCGAGAGGATTGTGGCTTGATCGCTAGTGCTTTCTCCGCATCGCTAGATTTCATTCAAGCGATTGACTTTCGGCCCTGACAAGCAGGCAATAAAGCACGTGAGGCATGTTCGCCGGGGCGATTTTTCCTCAAGTCCATCAACATATGTTCAAGAAATGCCAGTACAGGGTAATGGCACAAACTGGCATAGCTATGCTGTAGAGAGCCTGTCATGTTTGCCACCGCCTATGGCAACAAGACGTGCGTACATGTCGATCGGTTGCGAACGAGATGAGGGTGTCCGTGTCCTGGAGAGTAACCGTCAACATTTGAGTGCAGGTTCACTAAACGTAAACGACAGAAGTACATGGAAATCACATCCTTAACCCGAAATCAGCATCAAATCCTCCCTTCGATCTAGTACATTAATTGCTAACCAATCATAGCCCTCCTGTGCTCACACGATCTTGCAGCCCTCATCGCCAGTATTTCCCTCCAAGCTCCATCTTTCGCTAATAGTCTTCTGGGAGCTTGACAGGAGACTTCACATGCAGACTAGCGATATGAGAAGTAGGAGAAACTGACCACCATCAGTGCTTACAAGACACGACATTAAGCACCGTCACGCCACCACAAGGCTGAGCAGCAGCTCAGCCTTGCTTCTGCAGGCGCCACGGCGGCTGTGTCTGACGAGGCTCGCTGCCCCTCGTCGCAATCATCGAAGGCGATAAGCTGGGTTTGGACCATATTCAGACAATCAAGTTTATACTTTCACATCCGCTTCGCCCTTCAGACGTTCAGGGCTGGAGGCCGATTTTACCACCCGAGCAAAGTGACAGCGCGCAGGTGCACCAGAACCTGCGAGCATGGCTGGAATCGAAACAGCAGCGGGCGTCTACGGCCTCATCACCGGCACAATCACCATCATCGATACCTCCATCCAAATCTATGAAGCAGTTCGAGACAAATCCGGGATTACGAAAGAGTTGAGAAAGGTTTCCGCGCAGCTTCCGTCCATCAAAGAGCTTCTACGAGATGCTACAGCGCAGTACGATGCGAAGAAGCTGGACGATCAGCAATGGGTGAATGCTGCCTCAGATGTCAAGCAGTGCAATGCGGCATGTCAGGAGCTGCAGGATCTCCTCAACAGCGCCTATCCTGAGGTTGATACAGGTCCAGTCGGTCGCGTCTTTAAGAACTTGGGCAACATTGTCAGCCGGAAAGGAAAGACCGCAGAGGAGCTGCTGAAGGAGATTCACAGCTATCTGGACCGTCTGAAGCACCAGCAGATCATTACAAACACTACGCTGTTGCAAGAGATCAAGAATGCAGTTGATGAACTCTTCCCGCAGTCAGGGATCACCCAGAACAATGTCAACGGGCCAAACATCGGACGCGATCAGATCTTCACTGGAGGGACAGGACCAATGTTCAATGGGCCTGGTGCTGCTTATTACGCTGGAGGTAAGTGAATGGTCAGCAGTTGCGGACGGAGACCTAGCGAAAATGGAAGAATCGATTACGACCAAGAAGGGAAGGCACAGAATGCCGTGGCAAAAACCGTCGTTACTATCTATTTGCAATGCACATTTCTCTTTCACTACACGCCAACGAAAGTTGCCTACATATGCCAAAGATGCACCTTGTCATGTGCACGTGGATTGTTGTTGTATGGGGTTGTAAAGATAGGAAACAAAATAAGCTGACCAGTGACCACTTTGTAGTAGGTTTGCCTGACGAGCTTAATGAGGATATCTGGACCAAAAGACTAATGGACTGGCTATACTTTCCGCAGATGGACCACCGTGAGTCTGGAGTCAAGGAGGCTCACAAGGCAACGTTTCGATGGGCTCTGCAACCTCGGGAAGATATGAACATGCCCGGTCCGAACCTTGCTGAATGGCTCCAGAACGGCGACGGGCTTTTCTGGATCCAAGGCAAACTCGGGTCGGGTAAATCCACACTCATGAAGTACTTGTGGCAGAACCCATTACTCGACCAGCAATTGAGGGTTTGGGCTGGCAGCAGACCGCTCTATCGTGCGTCCTTCTTCTTCTGGAAGATGGGTGCGTCTGAGCTACAGAGGTCGCTACAAGGATTGTATAGAACATTACTTTCGCATCTTATCGAGGGCGAGAAGAAGTTGGCTCGGATTGCATTCCCCAGATGGCGCACTCGTGACGCTGACTACGAAGCGACTGCTTCTGTGCTTAGGAATGCATTATTTCGCATCCTGCGAGTCTCTGCTTTCCCGCGCAAGTACTGTTTCTTCATCGATGGTCTTGACGAGTATGAAGAGAAGAATCCTGGAATGCAGATTGAGCTTGCGAACGACATACTCTCTCTCGCTGACATACCAGGAATCAAGATTGTGGCAGCTAGTCGTCCAGAGGTGTCGTTCATGAATCGCTTCGACGCTTGCCCGACACTAAAGTTGCAAGATCTCACAGCAAACGACATCAAAGCCTACGTTGAAGACGAAATGCGACCAAAGATGCGTCCGATGCAACTCACCGTTGAGCATCGTCAAGAGCTATCGTTATTGGCTACCAAAGTGGTTCGTAAGGCTGAGGGCGTTTTCCTTTGGGTCGCGCTTGTGGTAGCTGATATCGTGATTGGAATCGACCAGATCGAATCCTATGCGGAGTTACATGAGAAGCTCGACCAGATGCACGATGATTTGTACACCATCTTCAAGCAGATTCTGCTCGATAGAATCATGCCTAATCATCGCCAGGAAGTAGCCAGGAATCTGCTCATTGCACACTATATGCCAGCACGCCAACATGGTCCTATCAGCGTTCATGCAATCGGTCAGGAGATGGGAACAGATCCTGGCAGTGCACATCCGGATCCATTTGATGTTGCGGAAACCGCAAATAAAGCTTTGCATCTGTCTATGCGCTTACCTGTCCGCTCCCGTGCACTCTGTTCGGTGAGCTCCCCCTTTTCACACGTGGACCTCATCCATTCTTCGATGTATGAGTTTCTCGAAGGCGAAGAGATCCAGGGCATTTTGCAGGATCTGGCCGGCAACTTCAATGTCTATCTGGCAATAAGCATTGGTATGATGGCTCGCATGATGGAGGTGGCCACGGATTACTTCCCTTCCGCCAGACGAAAAAGTCTTAACGAAGAAGCGGTCGACTTGTCAAACAGCTTACTTCTTTACATAGAAAAGGGCATGTTCCGATCAGGTGTCCTTCCGCGCTATACTATCGAATGCTTGATTAGGATGCAGGAAAAAGAGTGGAAACGCTTTCCAGACTTTCCTTGTTTGCACGAAACTCTACGGCACACCATCGGAGGTGGCTTGACCCATTATCTCCAGTATCAGACCGAAAGTCTACGGCAATTGCCGCGGACTGAAGATCGCCCATTGTTATGCTACGCCCTCTCCATGCGAACACTCCACTTGAGAGCATTTCGGGATGAAGAGTTGGATCGCGAAAGTATCCGCTTGGGGTTCGCGAGAGTCGGTCCTTTGGAGATGCTGCTGCAACATGGTGCAAGTCCCAATGAAGTGTATGAGGAGGAAGCTGTCGGCGGAGACACATATGGGGAATCAACGCCCTGGACCGACGCCCTGTACCTTGTCAAAAACCAAGTCGACTTTTGGTACAGCCGATCCAGGGAAGGTCTGAAAATGTTTCTTCACGCCCTGACGAGCGCGCAATATATGCTTCGGTACGGTGCCGACCCAAATCTTGGTCTCGGAGGCTCAGGCATTTCTACACAGATTTTCGTCGACATACTTCGCAAAGAATGTTGCCCATCGAAGAGCTTGGCGGAATGTTCATGCTGTTGGGCTAGAGACCTCAAGCCTCGTGTGACAGAGCTTGTGAAACTTGTGGAAGAAAGGAGGCTGGAAAGATGACACAGTCCACATGCGCACTAAAGGCCGGTCTCTGATCAGGAGATCTACTGAGGTGTTCTCGGTGTTGGCGTACTCTTAGACTGTGTTGGTCGCTCGAATCGTTGCATACTCGAATGGAAACGACGATGACAAGGTATATCCTGGAAGCATCGTTCGTGGGAAACTCGTCAATCATACTGTATCCGTGTATTGCATACGTGGGTCACGAGACAATCAGGACGTGTGCATAGCTCTACTCCATTTGGACAGGTCACGGTGGCGTCAAAAGGTACGAGTTGAGTTGTGAGCTTGATGCGATGTGAGAATCCATCCGGGATTGATTGAAGTATACAGTCGCTACACACAAATCTACGCATGGTATCTCGGTGGAGACCCACGTCGCGACATCAATAAAGGCTGAAGGTAGCACCTTTACTGCCAGCCGACAAACGACGAAGTATGTGGTTCGGATTCTACACCTATGTCCGCTGATACTAGTATAGTACACCACCCAGGCATGAGCTAAGACTGCAATTCGTACAAGCTATCGCTACATCACCCACAACAGCTCATCTCAGCGAGAACTTACGTTAATACATTAACAAAGGCTAAAGCTATCACTACGACAGCTCAAGCCGGCGGCGGTGCTGGCGCCGCAGGAGCAACATCGGTCTTAACCCTCTTACTCTCAGCGCCAGCCTCGCCCTCGGCCTTCCTCTTCTCGCCCTCCTTCTCCCTCTCACGTCTCCTCAATTCCCGCTCGGCGCGCTCCTTCTCCTTGCGCAGAGCCTTGCTTTCGAATTCGTGCCATTCGCCTTCAAGCTGCGCCAATTCGACCGGTCGCTCGGGTTGAGGTTCCTCGGCGGTGAAGTAAGGGTGCTCGAGAACGTCTGCGGCAGTGGGACGGTTGGAGGGATCGTATTGGAACATGGCTTGCAAGAGCTCGTAAGCTTCGGGGGAGACGCGCTCGCGGTACTTGTCTGCGAAAGTGGAGGGCTGCCGTGAAGTCGGTCTGAGAAGCTCGTACCACTGGAGTTCGGTGATGCCGGGCCATTCGCCGCGTGATGGTGTGCCGAGGACTGAGTAGATCTTGTCGAGCTGGTTGATCTCGCTGCCATCGCCGGGAAAGATGGCGTGGCGAGTGAAGATTTCCACCAGCACGCAGGCAGCGCTCCAGATGTCGACGGCCGGGCCGTACTGCGTCTCACCCAGGAGAAGTTCAGGACTGCGGTACCAGATAGTGATGACACGATTAGTGTAGTCCTGCTTCGCGCGTTTTTGATAGAAGCGTGCGAGACCAAAATCGGCGAGCTTGAGGTCGCCTGTCTTGGAGATCAGAATGTTGGCTGCTTTGATGTCGCGGTGCAAAACACCTCGGTGATGCAAATACTCGAGTCCTTCGAAGAACTGCTTAGCAAGATGCTTCTTGTGTGCAGGTGTCAGCTCGAAGGTAGGGTGGTTTATCAGACCAGTGAGATCGTGCTCCAGATATTCAAAGACCATGAAGCAGTCGTTGCGCTCGACCATTACCTCGCGCAGCGCCACGATGTTGACATGATTGAGAGATTGCAGAAGCTTGATCTCACGAATGGCAGTAACGGGGAAGCCGTCGCGCTCACCCTCCATGCGAATCTTCTTGAGAGCGACCATGTTGCCAGTGTAGACATGCGGTGTTTTGTACACCTTACCATATGTGCCACTGCCAACGACAGACTCATTTCCAGGCTTGCGGTAGTAGACGCTTTCCGATTGAGCGTGGTCATCGCTGAGCTGTGGCCTCGCCTTGATACGCTTCTTTCGGACGATTTCCTTTCTAAACCTTGGCGGCGAAGGAGGGTGAGGCGCTTCCACTCGCGTGTTGCCCACGTAGAGTCTGCTTTTGGGAACGGGCGAAGGTATAGGAGCCAGCGGAGAATCGAGCACTGGAAGCTTTCTATCCAGTAAGGGTGATGTCTCAGGCTTCAAGGGCGCAGAGCGCTCAGTTGCTGCTTGCGTGGCTCTGCCCTTGATTGAGAAGCTGATCTTAGGTTTAGCTATGTCTTTCTCAGGTGCATCTTTGTTTGAATTCTTCGGCTCATTCGCAGGAGGAGGACTTAATGCTTTGCGTTTGTTCGCAGGCTCTTCATCCTCGGTACGCAAAGCTGCGGGCGGCCTGAATGGGTTGTCTGAATCCTCCGCTGAGCCTGAAGGTGGTTGCGGTCTTGCGTGTGCTGAGTGCGGTCCGTCGTCTCGTGGCCTGGGCTTCTCACCAGGTTGCACAATATGCCCACCTTTGGTGCCTTCACTCGGAGTCCACGACATATTGGCAAAGTGGCCACGGCCACCACGACCTGACATACCTCCTCGCAGGCCACCGCGAGGCGGACCATCGCGGGGAGGGTAGGGCGGCCTGTTCGAAGGGCCACCATATGTCAAACCTGGCTGTGGTTGATACTGGGGGACGTGTGAATGCTGGGATTGGCCGCCATGATACGGATATTGCGATTGCTGTGAAGGATAGCCGTGATTATGCGACGGCCCTGTGTGTGGTGGATAAGGAGGTTGATTGTAGCCAGGGCGACTGTATGGTGGCTGAGTAGGTGGGCCGTAGTTGTTGTAGCCTTGATGGTATCCGCCGCCACGTGAGTACATCTCCGGATTCTTGTCCTCGTAATGTGGCTTTTCCCGTCGGCCTCTTTCCCGACTTAGGGAGCGCGAGGTAGAGCGGTCCGAGTCACCAGGTCTGATAGCTCGACCAAGGCTATCCCTACTCCGAGGCCGAGATTCCTGAACGGGTGGTCGTGGCAGGTCGCGTTCGTTGGGACCTGGCCTCTCGCGAGAGAAAGGAGGCCCTTGTCGGGAGTTCCTACTGTAGTCGCTCTCTTCCCAATCCCGATATCTGTTCCCACGTTCTTCGCCACGTCCCCTGTAGTCTCGAGGTGCGGGCGAAGCACGATTGTTGCCTCGTTGGTAGCCTGCCCTTGGAGAACGGCGGCGGTATGTGTCCTCTTCGTCCTCTCTCCTGTACGATCTTTCATCCGGCGGCGCGCGCCGAGAATCTACTTGCCGGGAGTCAGTACTATAGCGAGAATCGAGCGATCTTGACCGTGGTCGGCGATGAGAGCGGGAATGCGGTGAGTACGGACGCCTCGTGGCCACACTGGCGTCTGGTTGCGCAGGTCTTGGCGACCTTGCGCGTGGTTCTTCGAGGTTGCGGTGCCGAGTTGGCGGGGTGGGACTTCGGGTGTGATGTCGCCTGTGGTGGTCTCGATAGGTTCGAGATGGAGAGTGTGAACGACTTCGGTGGCGTTTGTGTCGACTGGGCGAATGGTGATGGTGTTGTCGGTGGTGATGGTGGTGCGAGTGACGCTCGGTGCTCGGCTTCCTGCGTGAGCTGTGGTCGTGCGTATCGTGGTCCAGGCTGGCGGAATGCGCACCCGCTTGGAAATGGTGACTGTGTCGGTGGTGTTCGCCGTGATTACGTGGTGGGTTAGAGTGAGGGTGGTCGTCGGGTTGTAAATTGTGTGAGGAACGTGAAGCTGAGGTGCTGCGTCTATCGCGATGCGGAGGACGAGGCTGTCTATCGGAATCTCGCGAGCGGCTGCGACTTCGCGGGTGATGCTGAAGACGCCTTACAGTACCCTCGTCCTCGGATGCAGTATCCAAGCCCAGCAATATTGCTCGTTCGGCCATATTGAGGAGCGCGCAATTAGGATCACATCCACGACTCGCCTTGCCTGTGGAGTGGCTTTCGCTTTAGGAAGTCAGTTGCCCGGCTTTGCCTTTGCCTTTGCTTTGCTGATGACGAACAGCCAGCCAGCGCGAGGCGGTACTCGCGCCGAACACAAATATTCACCTGCGAACAGCGCACTTCAATCAGCACCTGACAGACTACACCACCCGCGAGTAATGCAACGCAAGGTACTGCGAATACTGCCTGATCCTTGGGCAATATCAAACCGCTCCGTGTCTTGCCTGTCAGCCTTCCGTGAACAGTCACTGGTCTGTGCAGCCACCCCTCAACGGCTCTTGGCGAGGCTGTTCGGCTTGTTGCTATCAGCTGTATAACGAGCGAAGCACCGAAGATGTTGTGTACCCCTGTAGGATATGCTTTGTAGAGCTTCTCCCGCAAATGTCACGGGCGTTAGTCTTCCAGTATCTCGCAAGCCTGTTTCGGCAGCCTCTCTGATCTGGCATCTGAAAACGTGTTCGAGCTCGCATGAGTGTAGCACATGGCCGCCATGTATCTTCAGCCTTGCAAGATGCACGTAATGGTCAAAGTGTGTGAGCCGTGACCGACACCACGTTACGCGAAGCCCTGCTGCTCCTTCGTATAGCTAGATCAGTAGCCAACTGTCTTAGCATTGCACCACGCGCTTCTCTCTAGTCATCGCCCGATCAGAACAACGCAAATGGTCTGAAGAAGGAACCTCGCGCCAACTGCTGCATGTTACTTGAGATTACTGTTGATCCAATGCGACTCTGTGGCGCATCTCTGGGGTAGTGAGTGGCTGGCTGCGGATTTGCCCACTGTAATACGCTCGCGGACACATGTCAGGCAGTGGTCGCAACCGCATTGCATGTTGGCCTCCAGAGAAAGGTGCTGCTTGCATGTACCGCCGAGCCAGGGCGGCGCATAGCGAGGCGTCCTCGATGGCAAAGTCGCTCAAAGGAGATCATTTTACCATGATTCCCATCGTCCCAACAATCCAACAATGTATCACGCGACATGGAACTATCTAAAACGAAATAGCAAAGCCGTGGACTCAAGCCAGATGTGCTAGGTGAGCTGAGGTGCAAAGGTGGTAGCCATCCACGAAGCAGTGGAAGTGCATTCCCAGACGAGCAGCGAAGTTTGATGGTCGCGGAGAAATCCAGTGTCAACTGTCGAGAGCTCGCCAGCAGCTTGATAAGTGTCGTGTTAAGTTGATGGGTGACCAGGCGATTCTGGCCATGTAGGAGGTATGCTGGCCGGTAGCGGCCTGAGTCGCGCCGTGGTGCCGGTCAAGGCGCGCGTGCGCCGTTCTGCGGGCATGTGCACCTTTCACTGCGAACATGAGCCAACATGTCTACACAGCGAGGCCGTCGAAGATATTACAAAGAGGAGATAATACGCCGTATCTGAGATGTGGATGATGGCTCTGAAGAAAGAAGCGCTTGGTAAGGCGTGAGGTGCTTAGTGGGGGCTGAAGTCGCGACTTGGCAGTCAGCGAGCGGGAACGCGGAGGAGAGAAACGACACACTGCTGTGCGACGGGAGTTTCGTCTCGCAACAGGGCAGAGAAGGCAAAGCAGAGTACGTATTGCATCCAGACGGCAGCACAAGCAATTAAGGGAGCGTAGCAATAAAAGGCCGCAGTACGACAGGTTACTTTCGCTGAATGGCTCCTCCAAGGGCTCTCCTCTCTTCGCTTCTCGGGAGCCGGAAGACGTCTAAAGCCGATTACGGCAGCAGATGACTTGCATTTTGACTTCAGAAGTCTGGCGCAGCTC
The DNA here is from genome assembly GCA_019775635.1 of Cladosporium sp. VS III D KN 1. NCBI lineage: Eukaryota > Fungi > Ascomycota > Dothideomycetes > Cladosporiales > Cladosporiaceae > Cladosporium > Cladosporium sp. VS III D KN 1. The sequence goes on from JACWFN010000018.1 coordinate 185,001, forward strand.
TAAAAAATCGTTCAGCCCCACGACGGGTGGGGTGTGCCCTTTGTCCTCACTTCGCTTCCACTCCAGCCAATGCAATAATCCTTGTAGGCCTGGCCATGTCCTATTTGTTCTACTGCATCGAAGCCGGTAGCTCCAACTACTACTTGTGAAATATTACAAAATTGTTTAGACTTTATTACTCATACATCTCGGGACAATCGTACCAGAGGCAACTGCGAAAAGCTCAAACACCATTATATTTGCATGACTGTACCCTCGCGCAACGCTATGAACGGAGAGCACCATCCGAACGCTCCTAGACCTAGAGCCATTCCACCGCACTTGATCAACGGCCACTCGCCCTTACAACACGCTTCTTCCGCTTCAATGGCCGACACCGATCGCGACGAGGTGGAGTCTACCATCTCCTCCATCCAGAACTCCATGGGCCCGAAGAAAGTCGCCATGTCTCTTGACGAACTTTCGCTGGACGATTCCAAGGCACCAGGCACCAACGGCGAGCAGAAGAAATCGGCAAAGCAGTACGAGGAAGTACAAGATGAGGACGTAGAAGCATTGCGAGTACAGACAGCCGCGCGCGACCTCCGCGACGAGGCACCGCCAACACCTGCAGCGGAAAGCCGCAGCCAGAGTCCCTTCATCACAGCCAACCCGACTGTCGACTTCGACGGTCTCTCATGGCCAAGTGCTGGAACGCTGGAGCGTCTCCGCGAGCGCGAGAATCCCGAGGAAGCGGCTGCACGTCTGAAAAAGCTGTCCGGTGCCGTGCGCACCATTTTGGAGTGCATTGGCGAGGATCCCGAAAGAGAAGGCTTGCATGGAACACCTGAGCGCTATGCGAAGGCGATGATGTTCTTTACCAAGGGTTACGAGGAGAACCTCCGCGACATCGTTAACGGCGCAGTCTTCAAGGAGGACCACGATGAGTTGGTGATTGTGAAGGACATTGAGGTGTACAGTCTTTGCGAGCACCATCTGGTGCCTTTCGTTGGCAAGGTAAGTTGTCGCGCTGTTCGACACTAGTAACTGGCTAAATCCCTATTTAGATGCACATCGGCTACATTCCCTCTCGCCGAGTGATTGGTCTCTCCAAGCTCGCACGCATCGCAGAAATGTTCAGCAGACGTCTTCAAGTTCAAGAGCGTCTGACCAAGCAAGTAGCGCTCGCGCTCAAGGAGGTCCTCCAGCCTCAGGGTGTTGCTGTCGTCATGGAGTCTGCACACATGTGCATGGTCATGCGCGGCGTCCAGAAGTCCGGCTCTTCGACAACTACTAGCTGCATGTTGGGCGCCATGAGAAAGCGCGCGAAGACGAGAGACGAGTTCCTTACCCTGATCAACAGGAAGTGAGTGACTTGGGCGCAAGCAAGAGAATGGGATTAGATCTTCAGACGGATCTCAGTGAGTGCAGACTTGTAGATGTACAGCACTTGGCGTTTTCGGTTTGGGAAAGGCGATGAGAGGCTAGGCCATTTCAACAGGCCATTGTTTTTATACGCATGGGATGATACCACGACGCTCAACGCAGCGTAAGTAAGAAATTGTACTTGTTTTTGTTTACTGTTCGAACCCCGCCCTCACGTCACTTCACTCTCACTGCTCCAGTCTCTACTCATATATGTACTTCGCACTTGCCGGATCGACGTCACGAGACGCATGCGAAGTGGCGACGAAACTGCGCGCGGCAACGGGCAGTGATCACATGCAACCTCGCTCCTCTTAAGGCGGTCGTAACACAGATTGCCTCCACACCCAACGACAACAAATCGTGCTACCCGCCTCGAGTACATCAACAGCCGCCTCAGAACTTCGCCCACTCCTACAACCTCTCATCTGCCACAGCCTCACCTCCTGCGAACGCCTCGACTTGAGGCGGCAGATGGCATCTCGGACCTATCCTCACAGCTCACGTCTGCTTGTGCATATCGCAATCGGTCTCGGCGCACTTTTCTGTTTCTGCTTCGTGCCCAAGACTTCTCATCCCTTCATCGACAAGAAGTCTCGCGACGAGGTCGAGGCCATCAAAGCAGGCAAGCGCCGTCAACACTAGGAACAATCACACAGCGCAACATCGCAAGCAAGCCTCTGTGATCGACTTGCCCGCCTTTCTCAAACCATCTCACACAACCAATGGGAAGTCGTGGCGATCGCACATTCTACGGCATCTTAATCTCGACACTCGTTGGCTTCCTTTGCTTCTCCATCTACACCGGCCACAGCGGCGACAATCCCAATCACGACTTTAAATCCAAGTCCAAGGCGAAGGGTAAGAAGTAGCAAGCAAGTCAGCAGCGCTGTGTTACTACCGCCTCGTCATACTTAGTACGACCCATGGGCGACGAGACTAGTCGTCGCTTCCTTGGATTTGTTACCGGCACCTTACTTGTACTTTCTTGCTTTTCAATCTTCACAGGTCACATCAAGCCCATTTACGACCCCGCTGAGGACCGTAAGAAGAGAAAAGCAAAGAATTAACGACCACACCCGAGCTGCGCCACACCACAACACCAGCTTAGTAAACACGTGCGACTTTGGTCAACAACCTCACCCACTCTCACACGTTCCCATGGCAATCGGCCGCCTTTACTACTTCACACTCAGCATACTTGCTCTCGGCTTCTGCTGCATCACAAACTATCATATGTGGCCTGAGAAGGGCTACCTACCTCATCAGAACGTCGGTAACAAGTTCCGCAAGGACCCCGAAGAACAGAAGAAAGAAGCGGAGAGAGAAGCGAAGAGAAACGCAGAGAGGAAGAAGCAGAAGAAAGAGCACAAGAAGAAGCGCGATATCGCTAAGGGCCGTCGTGATCCTGATCCTGTCAGTGGAGACGAATCGGTACCCGAGTGGCTCAAATCCAATCCTGCCCACCTACCGCGATACCAGCCTCAACAGAGCGTTCCCTTGACCACTCACCACCCGGGAGCAAGAAATGGACCTCCAAAAGAAGTCAGCTTCGGAGGGCGGCAGCAGCGATCCAACTTTGCAACAGAGCGAGATGGACCTTTCTACAACCCCAACGACTACATCTATGGCCAAGGCGGAGTCAGATCAGATGGACCGACACGAGTCTTCGGTGTCGGATCACCACCAAGAGCCCGCAGACACGAACAACACAATGGCAGTGCCGAGTCTCCAGATAGCCGCGCATGGCAGCCTGTCAATTCGTCAGCCACCAGCAACAAATCCAGGCATGCCACCGTCCAGTCCGACTCCCTCAGTCCTCAGCCAGTCAAACCAGGCTACCTCACTCCTGGGTCTAGGGCTTTCTCAACAGACATGTAACGAAGCTCAGTTTTCGACACAGAGCCAAGTCGTCCCAGCCCAGCAGTCCATGGCTCCTCTAAATCAGCTTGGTAATTTACACAAGCGTCGAGCTGAGGCATCACCTGAGAAGTTCAACACTGGACAATTCGAACCACTACAACCACAAGCACTTACTTCACAAAAGAGGATTCGCACGGAAGATGGCACACCGCGAGATGTTGTGGTCGAAAACGCACCATTGCAGCGGACGCAGCTTACAGCCTTCTTGAGCGATTTCAACTTGACACCGAGGGTGAGCGAACGCTACTCTGAGAAGTCGAGAATACAGAACGCACTATCAACTGGGCACAGCATGCCAGCTACGCCACACTTACGCCCACCATTGACCTCGGAGCTCACTGCTGGGCTAGGCCAGTTCAGCTTCGCAACACCAAAGGCTTACACGATACCTTTGTCTGCGATCCCACCAACACCAAAGGCCAAGCCAAAGAGGACAATCAAAGCTCCATTCAACCTTATCCACGCGTTCTGCGCAAACAACGAATTGCTGCTACTTTTGACGAGCTACCTTACCATCCCATCACTCATCTCACTCTATGCCATCAGCAAAGTGTATCATCATCAGTTCAATTGCCACTACACAGCACACATACTCGCAATTATGCGGACTTGGGCACCACGCTGCGATGTCATCTTCCCGTGGCGCAACTATGCAGATCTGTGTATCAAAGATCCAAAGTTGCGCCAGAATGCCCGCTTGAAAGATGCGAAAAAGACAAGCGAGTATAGTGATCTCCGCGATGTGCCAACCATCCGCTGGTTGCAGATGGTGGTCTATCGCCACGGCGTGTGTACAGACATGCTGATTCGTCTTGCATCCTATGGTCATCGCTGCCCGGCCGGTACGCTGGATGCCCTTCAGGTAAGAGTCAATCACCCATCCACCACTTTCAGCAGTGTACTGACACAATTCCTAGCGCCTCTGGTTCCTCCTTGATATCCCCACCAGTAAACAACGCACTCTCGCAATCCGCTCTTCCAACTACATCTCCAACGGCGCCCTCCAGCTTCTCACACACCTCTTCATCAAAATCGACATGCACTTCACCCACCCACTCGGCCGCATCAACCCTCCCAATCACCCAGACATATTCCGCTTCCCTCCCCACTTCACTCGTCAAGGCTTCGTCGGCTCATCGCTACGCCAGACACTTCTCGGCGAGAAATCCCTCACACCTTTGTGGCGTGTTCTGCGAGGCTGGTCATGGGATCCGAGCGAACCGGCAGTGCACATGGACAAGCTAGACATCCTCAAACTCTGGGTGAGGCACTACTACAAGCCGCCGGCCGACATGGAGCCGCGAGCAAAGATGCTACCCGTCATGGGCTTGCCATACCACAAACTCGGCACCGCGCAATTGGAGCGAGTTAATGAACCTTACACAGTCGTCGACGAAAAGATCCTGGCCGAGCTGATCGCGCACGAAGGCAAAGATGACCCGATGAGTAACCTCCTGCGCAGAACTGTAAATCCGTTCCGGACGGTCAAGCCGAAAAATCGGGCAAGGGGAAAGTTGATCAGGGTTGATCAGCTTGTTATGCGAGAGAGTGTCAGGCGGGAGATGAAATTGTGGGAGAGCTGGTCCCGCATGATGTTCTGGGGATGGTATGATCCCGTTGGAAGAAAGATACCGTTGTGGACGAGCGACGAGCTGTATAAGATTCGGAAGGGCTTGCCGCCTAGAGCTAAGCCGAATGAGCAGAAGACAGGTGATGAGAAGAAGACTGAAGGTGGCGAGCAGCAGAGTGGAGCTGAACAGAAACCGACGAGAAGTGGAGAGAAAGGCGACGAGACGAAGAAGACTTGATACCACCAGGCTGCATGTCGCGAAGTTGTTTTTTTCTTTCTGAAAGCGATCAATTGTCTTTGAGCGAAGAATTCTGCGAGGGGAGGAAACCAACTGGGGAAACAGCAGCATACCTTAGCATTGCGAAAGTATTAAGAAGGAATGGCATCGAAAGCCTTCTCGTAATATCGCTCTACTTCTAGGACGAGAAGACTTCAAACGTCCCACTGTACTCCATGATAGAGAACCATTTCTTACCAAACGCTTCATTAAGACCATCACAGAACTACAAATCGCAACTACCTCGCTCCCTCGCCCTGCCCACCCGCCACACCAGAGGCAGCACTCACCGTCTCCTGCGCACTATACTTCGGCAACCCCTCCCCTTCCACCCCCATCTCCTCATCCCTCCTCGGCGCTCGTCCCCAATTCAACGCCATCTCCAAATCCTGATCATCCTCCGGGACGCCCGCTTCGCCTCTATCCCTCTTAATCTTCCTCTCATGCCTCTCGATGATGGCCCGATTCCTCGCTCGTTGTAACTCGCGGACGTTCGCGTCTACGCCTACTGGCCCAGAAGCTTCGCGCACGTCGCTGTTGACACCCTTTTGCCAGGCGCGCGGGAACCACCACCACATGAAGACTAGCATGCAGGCGATTAGGCCGCCGAGCACGCCGACGGGGATGGCCCAGGTTGGGGTGCCCATCGTGCTTGGAGTCTTATGTTTTGGTCTTTCTAGAGAGGATTGATCTCCAGTCCTTTCAGTGCCTTTCTTTGTGGTTTTCCGTGCGAAGTGGGCCGATTCTCGAAGGGCGATCTGGGATCTGGGGTGTGGAGGCGAAAAGCGCGGGGTGTGGGGAGAGTTGTTGTGGGAGATTTGCGCGCGGGAAAGACAGCGTTGGTCCTTTGTTCTTTGGTGTTTATTGCTTGTCGGATGTCGTGTCGCCCGAGCAGTCAGTGAATGGCGAGCTCGACGAGCAGCGGATCTATGGCGTGTTCGTGAAGCAGCGACTCTGCAAGTAAATCCGCTCGAAAGCGAGACGGGGACGCATTCGCTTTTGGGGCTACATTGCGCGCGGCTGAGGAATGCCGTCTTTGCCGAAGGATCGAAGGTCACACTGCCAGGTCGCACTCGCCTACAGGCAAGCAAGCCACCTACGTACTCTTCGACAGGTGCAGGAGCACGCTTCAGAGGCGTGGGATGGGAGAATCTTCATACTTGGGTGACAAGCTGGGCTCTCTGCCTTTGGATAGCAAGACGAGAAGTCCAAGTAAGAATAGACAATCCACGCGCCCCAAACGTGGCCTCCGTTGTAAAAGCTTAGTATTGCTGGCCCCAGCCTGTCCCGATGCTTGTTTGTACCATAGCTCCACTTTGACTTTGGGGCGACTCCGGCGAGCAAGCAAGAACGACACCATTGGACGACGTGACAATTAGGGCTTGCACGTGGCTTGCCGATAGAAGATCGTGCCCTAAAAATCAATCAGATTCGTGGAGGAGATCTAGGCTGAGCATGTGTGGATCTTTACTCGTGCGTGAGTTAGGATGCCCGACCACCTCCCAGCATCAAAGCTTCCCTGACAACATGTCTTCTTTTGGTCTTGAGTAGAATACTCCCGTGATGGCTCTCGTCTGCAGTGCGTAGCCTGGTTGGTTTCAAAATCACTAAAGCCCTCTAGCAAAGCAGGACCTTCAATCTGGTCTCGGCTGCTGCGAACGTCTCCGCCTTCTTCAACTCAACGAAGACGACATGGACATCCAGAATGACCTATAAAAGGCGCTGGATTGTTCCAACAGACCTCTACAAATAATGTAGTTTAGTTAACAAAAAAAGACCAAGGACGCAGTGCCAACATATTTCCATCAAGTTCGGCACTTGCTCTGATGTGATGTGACCATTTCTGATCAGAGATGCCAACCTCGCCGTGGCACGATTCAACTGGATCCCAGCATTGGCCAGCGCATTCTGGACTTCCTCAAATGGCTTTCAGACCAACCTCTCCTACCTCGCCACCATCGATGCGCGGCATGACATCTTCTGCAAATCCCATCGAGTAGAAGAACTGCTTCCAGTGTTGGCACCCAGGCTGGCCAGAGGCCATGGAGTAGGATGCCGTCCACAGGGCTCTGAGCTTCTTGAAAAGACATCGACTGTTGGAGACTCGATGCCAAGGTGGAGGATCTGCTTCATGAGCTCCGTTGGGGTTTTGGTATCAGTCCCCACCCCGAGCGTAAGAGTCCTTCGTTGGTGATCGGTATCCCGAAACTCTAGTCATGGCATCTGCTCCGTGACAGACTTCACAACGTAGCCAAAAGGCACATTGAAGCCCGCGGCGAGGAATTAATAGTAATCATCCACGTGCTGCCGCCGGTAAGCGTCCAGGTCTTGCGCAAGATACCGTCATCTGCGGACAGCTTCGCGTCAATGAATGGTGACATATTCCGTGCAAAAGCTGTCTTTGCATCCTTGTACACCGTCTCCACGAGATCGAGGCTCGTATACTTTGGATGAGCAGTGATCATTGTGAAAATTTGCGTATGAAGAAGCGAAACACGTTCATCCAAGAAACTCACTGAGGCACTGACTTGCGGGCACATCCATGCTAAACTCGGCTAAGATCAGTGAATTCGAGCTGTAGAGCGAAATGGTGTGGTCACATGTTGGAGCAAACCATACAGCACATGTTTCGATTCATCAGTCGTGGTCCGAGTGATGCTGTGCGGGCATGTGGCAACCTCGCGCATGCTTGTGAATGTGGATGTAGTCCGTGCAAGCCATGCCATCGATGATCCGGTCACTTCGAGCGCTACGCCAATGTTGGCCGACATGGATTCACATTTCGAATGATTTTTCGTAGAGATAATAATAAAGAACACTTCAAATTTTCTTGCTCACTAACGTAGTCCTACCTCAAGCTCTCGTCTGTTTCGGATGAAAGTTGCCACTGAGATGCGGTTTGCCGACTTGTTGAGCAACGACTGTAATAAGTCTGCGCACATCCCATCGGCAATGTCGAGCTAGTTTCTGCCAGTACCAACAGATATAGGTTGAGATTTCGCCGTGCCGCATATAGATCACAGAAACCACTCCAGAAAATCTCGAGCATTAAGTAGAGTCCTACCTTGAGCTTTCGTCTAATTCGGAGAATGGCAGCCGCTGAGACGCTGTGGCGCAAACTTTTGAGGAACGATTGTAAGTCACCATCTATCTTACTGCGCTCCCTTCCACGCCTCATGCAACTTCTTCTGCCTCTCCCAGTCCTTCTTCAGCTTCTTCGCGCGGCTCTTCGCCACCTCCTTGCCCTCAGCATCAGCCGTAGGCAATCCCTCGGCATCCCAAGCACTGAACTCGCTGGTTCTAAACATCTCCAAATGGCTCAGCTTGCCCTTCTCGAGGCGCTCTTTCTCAGCAGCCTCGGCGTCACGCTTCGCCTTCTCTTTGGCAGCTGCCTTGGTAGCAGCGGTCTTTTCGCGGTCGGCGCGCTCTTGGCGGAGAGATGCTGAGAGCGGGCGGACTAGGGAAGGTTGCGATTCGCGATCTTCGAGGTAGATGGAGAGATTCCAGAGGGCGGTGTCGCGGAGGTGATCAGAGGCGGCGAGGTAGTCTTTGGGCGGCGCGGAGGCAGCAGAGAGTTCTTGGAGGCGACGCTGGAAGTCGGCTGCGACTTGAGCGTAGGGGTTGTTGGCCTCGCTTGATGTGCTTGAGAGGGCAAGAGAGTTGACGTCGACGGTTCCAGCGATGGCTTGTTCGCGGACGCGGTCGCGAAGTGCGGCAAGCGGGTAGATGTGAGCTTTGGCATCTTCGGGAATGTCGATACCGGACCAGCCGAGCTGGGAAGGCTCGCGGGCCTGGCTATCAAGACCGAACATGTGGACTTGCTCAGTAAGCCACTGAGCAATGGCGATTGAGGTGGTTTCAGGCACAGCAGATGCAGAGTTGTAAGCTGTGATGAGGTCGGAGATGACGCGCATGGCGGTCGGGGTATCAAAAGAGTCGCAGAGAGCATCGTGGAACTTTTGGCTGGCAGTGCTCAGGTTTTCGAGAAGGTCAGAGCCTGAGCCTTCTTTGGCGTCACCCAAGGACAGGCCTTTCATCTGAGCTTCGGTAGAGCGTTGCTGGATGTCACGAACACGGATGAAGAAGCTGTTAAGTTTCTCCTCCCACGCAACACCAGCCTTGACAACCTCGCCGGTAATCTCAAGACCATCGCGCCAGTTGCCGAGAAGGAAGACGATACGCAGCCCTCTGGGTGTCCAGTCTCCTTGTGAAATGGCCTCGCGGATGGTGGTGAAGTTCTTCAAACTCTTGCTCATCTTGCTGCCCTGGATAGACAAGTGGCCCATGTGCAGGAAGTAGTTGACCCACTGGGCGTGCGGATCCACGTGATCTTTTGTGCACCAGTAGGCTTCTGACTGGGCAAGCTCGTTGTCGTGATGAGGGAACGAGAGATCGATACCACCAGAGTGGATATCGAACGTCTTGCCCAGCACATCGGAAGCCATGGCTGAGCACTCAATGTGCCATCCCGGCCTACCCTCACCCCATGGAGATGGCCAGGAGGGCTCACCAGGCTTCGAGCCCTTCCATAGCGCGAAGTCGGCACCAGAGCGTTTGAAGCCAGTCTTCTTTGTGGACAGCGAACCTTCACCATCAGCCTGCAGTTCCTTGTCGTTCCTGTTCCATGGCTCCAATCGAGCGTAGACACCTCCATTCTTCTCCCAGTTGCCTGTGTCGTAGTAGACTGAGCCCTCGTGCTCGTAAGCATATCCATTCTCCTCAATTTGCTTGACAAAGTCCACAATCTGCGGTCCGTACTCGGTCACTCGTGTGAGCTTGGTGGGGTACTGCACATTGAGTGCCTTCATGTCGTCGAAAAATCGTTGCTCGTATTTCTTCGTAAGTTTCGTAAAGATCTCGTGGTCGTTGCCCTGGACTGAGCTGCCGTGCAGAGAGTCGAGGTATGGCAGCAGAACGCCAGAAGCCTTGAGCCCAAATACGTCCAGATCCTTATCCTGCAGTTGCAAAGCCTCAGAGGCCGACTTTGTCGTGTTCAAGTGCATCTTGACCTTCGCTTCCTTGTCGCCAGGTGGTGTTCCATCGTTCGCAACCGACTTGCCCTTCAAGACGTGTCCGTATGCGTGTTCTGCCTCTTTTGTGTATTCATCGGCTTTTGTCTCAGAAGGAATGAGTGGCAAGTTCTTCTCCAAATATGCCGCAAGCGCCTTCTCTGTGGTGTCCCGCACATCTTGATCAACCTCTTTGTGTTTCGCCAGCCAGTCAGCTAGTAAGTGCTGCTGTCTCGCAGCCAGAATGATCTTGTCGTCTACGTCGGTAATGTTCATGACAAAGTTGACATCAAACTTGAAGTAGTCTTGCAAGATGCGGCGAATGATATCGGTTGAGACGTAGTTGCGGGCATGACCTAAGTGCTGGGATCAGCGAATCAGTAGTTGTCTTGGGAGAAGTTGTATGAAGGATATGCAAAGCCGTTCGACATGTATCCAATGCTATCCAATCTCGAATGACTTACAGCATCGTCGTAAACGGTCGGACCGCAAGCATACCATCCAATCTTCTTTCCTTCGCGATCCAGAGGCACAAACTCATTCTTGCTCCTGGTCAATGAATTGTACATGCTAAGCTTCGGCTGGCCTTGCTGGATTGATTCGCTCAGCGGCGCGGGAGGGCGCCATTCCGCCTGCTGGACTGCGGCCATTCTCTTTGCGAAAAGTGTAGCTGTAGTTGTGTATGTCTGTCCAGCGCGTTTCGCAAGCCGTAGATGCAATTGGGGTGCCGGAGGCAGAAAGGGTGTTGCTCTTAGAAGGGAAGCTGGTCGCGCGAACGGTCGAAGGAGTGTGGTCATGTATCCCGAGTGGAAAGGAAATGCGTGCGGTGTGGAGCTGGATGAATCTCTTCTTACTACACCTGCATATGGGCCCTTCGACTCACATGCTTCTGGTGATTCGCGATTCGAGTCAGGCGGCGGCTAGCGGCCTGAGCCGCGAAGCTTAATTGCCAATTGCCCCGCGATGCGCCCAAACACAATTCAAGCTATCGGGCGTAAAGGTTGATAACGTTGCCCCGACGGCCGTAAGGCTAACTACAACCACACTCTCATTTGATTTAGGAGGTTTGAACACGTAGGCTTGTCCATGTATTTACACTTTCTCTTGTAGGACTCAACTGAGTGTGCTAGACCGTAGTACTACCGTTGCTCGTCCAGCACGATGAGATGGCAGTCTGCCCTGCTGCCCTATTGGGCTGCTGTGAATCCTTCAGAGCTCACTCAGCTGTGGCACAAGCCACCTTCCGTCCAGACCACGTTCCCAATCGCTGGATACGCGGCCGCCGGGAACACTGAAACCCCGTGGTCTTCTGAACCGTAGATATAAAGTAGTCAGCTCGACCTCACCCCTGCGACTCTATTCAGACCTCACATCCTCGTTCGCACTCTTGTTGCTGCTACAATTCAGAGCACTACACCTTCTCACCTCGAACTCAATCTCAACCATCTCCAACCCAAGTGCCACCCGCAAACATCAAAATGGACTCACCCCAAGCCCTCCTCGCCGCCAAAGCCCTCGCCATCCCCCTCTCCCTAATCGCAAGCGGCTACGGCATCTGCGCCTCGCACAACATCCTGCCACGCCTCTACCAAGAGCCCGCCAGCATCTCCACTCCCATCTTCACCCACGTCTTCTACACCGGCGGTGCCTTCGTGGTCCCCACGGCCGTCACGTCCGTCCTAGCGAGCGCGTACCTCGCCTACTCCATCCCGAGGCAAAGACGTCTGTGGATTGCTGCGGCAAGCAGCACACTTTTGACCTTGGCGTGGACGCGCATTGTCATGATTCCGGGCATCAACAGGCTGATTGCTATTAGTGTGGATGCGGCGCTGCAGGCTAAGAGCGAAGCGAGCGGCGAGCATGTGCAGTTGTTGAAGGCTTGGTATTGGCAGAACTATGTCAGGAGTGCGTTGTTCTTTATTGGTGGGTTTACTGGCCTTTTGGGTTCGTTGAATGCGTAGTGTAGAAGGAGGTTGTGAGTGGTTCTGCGGGTGGGTAGGGTAGGAAATGAATGATGGTATTTCTCATAATTACCAAATTGACAAGTTTGGCTCAGGCAGTATTGTCAATGTTGTGGGCCAAGTCGCAAGCTGAAGTCAGGCCGACGATGTTACATGTACAAAGTTCGCTATGATTCCTAAGCGATCAGAGAAGACCACTGGTCTGTGGTGACTGTGTGACAGCAGTTCCTCGAACGAAAACGATGGGGTATGATAGACAACGGTGCGTCGAGACATCGTGATAGGCCTGACGTGGCGACAAGTATCTGGCCTTGACGACTTACGGAGATTGGTGACTAGGCATCAAAGTAGGTGCGTTCAGCTGTGTCGATTGCTGTAGATACACACGCGCGTGGGCGGCGAGAGCTTGAACAGAATGGTGTTTGATCTCGTCACTGGCGCCAATCAAGTGGAAGACGCGTCGAAGTGATGTCTCGCCGGTCGTGCAGATTCCAAGTGTTCCCTCGACGTGGCTTACACTGCCTTGCGTCATCATACAAGCATTGCCGCCTTGTGATCCATTGCTTGTCAAACGCCACAGTGGCACGCAGGTCTTCTCCATCCCCTGCTCCATCTAGAGCTTCCAACATGTGAGACGTTCGTTGGTCTCGAATGGGAAGAAACTGCGCTAAGTGCGCCTCTGGCGCAATAGGATCCAGCGGAAACGAGCGATCAGTAAAGCAAAAGAATGTTGCACGTAGCTACAAAGCTGCTCCTTTAGAAGCGATTGGCGGGAAGCGAGACATCTGTTAGCTTCAGCTGCGAGTGAATACTGTTGAGCCCTGATCGAAACCGATTTCTGTGAGCGTATTCCGACACTCGTAAGCCTCTATTTCTTCGCGATGTTTCAAGCTGTGCTGGAGATCAGTTCCAGGAGCTAAGTTGAGATTTTCTATGGATCGTCGTGGACGGCTGATGAGATTCGCTGGATTGAATTGCGCAACACCTCTAGCGACCGCCGTGGAACTCTGCTGTTAGCAAACTCTGTGCACATGCAGATTGAACCTTTGGCACGAGGGCTCTGCATGTGCTGTCGGTGAAAGAGTTATTCTCAATGCGACGGTAATGCGCAAAATTGAGCAGCGTGTATGGTGAATGACGTGCAAGAGGTTTAAGAGCATCATCAGCATCTATTATATGACGAGATGAGTGGAGGTCTGGAGTCATGCGTGCAATAAAGTTGAAATTGACAAGAGTCTAATCGTACATGAATATGCCTGGAGTCGCTGATACAACTCAAGTTGGTCGAGGTCTAAACACTCCTCGCCAATTGTAGATTCCAAGATGATAACGCCAATTTCCTTCCCAGATTGATGCAAGAAAAGGGAAAACCGTAATGCCGCAGGGTGAAGCTTTGAAAAATGGTGTCGCTAATGGTGGTAAATCGTACAGAGAACTCCTGGCCTCGTCAAATGTCATAACCGAGGCTCAGGAAAACTCGAGTTGGTATTTCGTGAAATTTCGTATCGTGAAGCGTGGTGTTGTGCCCTTAAGAAGAAGTGGAGCTGACTGAGTCGCGAGATTCCTCATTTTTCAGAGAAGACATGGTGCCGCCGGATGAGCGCCTGCGCGATGAGGCAGTGGCGTTCTCGAATTGCTTCTGGGTGTGCTGGTGCATGAGCTTCTGGTATGAAGTCATGGCTTGTTCAGGGCGATTGAGGTCGAAGTTCTGCTGGAAGTGGTTGGCGGCGACGTCGGGGTCGACGTTGAGGTATTCGATTGAGCCAGACATTTTTGAGGTAGTTGATGGGTGTAAGTGAAGTTGAGATTGATTGTGTCTGGTGTTTTGACGTGGAGTTGGCGGATGTTACTGGATATGTTATGAGAAGGAAACTGGTCGTGTGCTTGCTGATTAATGTGAAGATGGAGTAGAAGTGAACCTGGGCGGGAAAGGAGCAACTCTATATCCCTTCCGTCCTTTCGACGCCTGCTACCAGCTATCTCTCGTGTTTAGGCCACAAGAGCCCTGCGTCAGAGGACCACAGAAAGATCAGCGCATGATGTATCTACAATCGTCACTAATGTCGTCAAAGCGCCGGGGACCAAAGCGTTATAGAGGCACGACCCACCAATCCATGCGACCGAGACCCTGCGTCAGAGAAGAGGCGACAAGCCTTGGTGTGGTCCCTGCCGTCTCAAAGGCCGGGACTGCTCGCAAGGCTTCCGATTCACACTGCCGGTCCACTTTTCCATGGCATCGATGTCCTGCAAGACGCCCGATGGGCAACCTCGAGCTGAAAGGCGATGGCCATCGAGGCCTGCAGGGTCCAGCTAGCGAGATGCGGAACGCGGCATCATGCCGATCTTTGGCTCCATCATAGCAAGACGGCGAACGGTCAACCGAATCATGAGAATGCGGGGAATGGCATCTGGTCCAGTGCGGCTCGTTGTTGACCAGGGAGTATAAGCGAATGGCTGGCTATCAGATGTAGTACATGCGCAAGTGTAGCAAGGATGAGACGATTGGTGTCAGGTACTCGATAAGCATGACGTCGATGCTAGATCCTGCGTCCAGGCTGTCAACGTGAACACGACAGAGCACGGTAGACAGAAAATGGTGACTTTCCGAGACTACGAAACATTGCCACTCTCGATTGTCTCATTAGCGGCGGCCAGATTTGTTCAGCATTTTTTGGTGTGCGCAGGAACGGACTCAGGTCCTGCAGCAAGAAGTGAAGTGAGCGTTTGGCTCCACAAACGATGTCATGCACAATCCGATGCAGGGTCCTTTAGCGCCACCTCGCAAACTTAGAGACGCTGTGACGACAAGTTTGCCTCACACTTGGGAATCCTGGCACACGTCCACGCCTTCAGGCCTGCCCATGTTTGCCTCCACATTATCGGTATGCATCACTGATCTATATCAGCAGACTGTTCGATCGAGACTCAAACACACGGGCGTTCAGAGCAGACACTACAAGAACCGTCTGGCCTCTCTCGCCCCGGACATATTGCCCATTGGCCACAATGACGTCTCGCAGGCTTGATGCACAGACATGAGGCGGCCACCTGTCAGCTAGAGATGCGTCCGTACCACCCTTACGGTGCAAGATGACGCATCGCGGGCCAACGCAGGGATTGGTATTGTGGTATTGCGTAGGAGGTAATTCCCAACGTTCCAACTTCACCCTTATCCAGTGTCGATCGTGTCCGCGGCTGTCACTTAGTACTATAGCCTTGCAAACGAACTACGTTCACAGCAAGCAGGCAGCTTCCGAACAATGCCTGTCACTATACATCTCGGGGCCCTGATTCGAAAAAGCAACTATCGCGACTACCCTGAACCACAAGTCATGTCTTCACGCTCATGTTGTCAGTCCCTGGAAAACCGTTGCTCCGCACGTTGTTGGCAATAGTCAACTGGTTCAATTCTCAATCTGGCGCTGACACAATTGCAGCATGCACTGCATCTGCTACAAATCTACCCAACCAGCCAACGCATGTTTCGGCAAGCTGATACCAGTGTCATATCACCTTACGTGCAATCAAAAAATAGGACGAGGAATCGCCATATCTGCACAGTTCCCCGACAGAATGACGCTTGGCAATGTGATCGGTCGATGAGATCGAAGCATCGTAGAATAACCGACTTAGCGCCCTCCAGGCACCTATGGTAGGAGGTACCTCAGCTCGCTCAGGTACTCGAGGTACTACAGAGAATTTGCCTTTTTGCATATTCGACATGCCACGAGTCGAAGATGCAATGCCTGACGACCTGATGCTGGATTATCTCGATGAGCTGATGCAGCGCACTGCGATCTCAATCACAGGACTCACGAAACAACCCTTGCGATCACGTTCCGATGTCATTCTCTCGTTGCCGACTATCGCGTTGAGTCGCATTCAATCACCGATCAAATCGACTGAACTTACATCTCGCATGCCATCGTTGCTCGATTTTTCGCAAGATGATCAGGCATGCGATCGATTTACGGAAGTAATTCGTTGTAAGAGTTGCTCTGTCCTGAGACATACCGGAGTTCTACTCCACGTGACGTACGTTCGATGAATAAATCGTTGTGACACCTCTAGAACGACGCTGCGTCCTAACGATGCGGTCACACTCGTCGATGTCTCGGTGCGCTCGATTCAACTTCTCACGTTCAACATCGGAAGTCGCCTCGGTCGCGAACAATGGGAACAAGGCTGCATGACCAGCTTCCCCAGTGACGTATCTTCATCGATGTCTCGATGTTTTGAATGTTCGATCATCATTCTAACCTCGGGCATTCTATGGCTGGGCCCTTGTCACTCTACCTGTCTTCCCTAACCCACCGATGACCTTCATTGTTCTCACTGGATTGCGCCGTCGGTCGATCGCCCTTATACCCCGATCGCAGGTTTGTACGGCTGGCGCTTATGTCAGGCGTGTACTCGCGTTCGCAACTTGTATAGTCCTCAGGCTTGCATACCTTACAGTGCTTCAGATGATATCTACATTCTCTTTTCGAAGACGCAGTCGTTTCTACAAAACGATAACACTGAGTTCCAATCATTTTCATCTGAATACACCAAAAATGTCCAACGTCTGGCATCCAACGTTCGACACAGGGGTAGGCTCGCGTAGCGTTCTAGATCACCACCACTTCGCTGCTCTGTTTGATCAACAACGGTTCAGCATCCAGGATCCTTACATTCTTCTACTGCCAGAGTAGCCTTCGACATTACATGCACATGTAGGAATTTTGACCTCAAAAATCGACGTGCAAGTTTGACCCAGGGTTAGGGCTGTGGTATGGCGATGTACACGTGTCGACGTGAAAGAAATCAAGACGCTCAACCTCTTTAGTATTAGCATACAATGTGTAAATGGGTGACAGGGTCCAGAGCTAGGTACAATTGCAACCATCACCAGCTTTCCGCGCATGGAAAGTATCGGCCCCGGCAAGCACTAGACAAGGCTTCGAAGTGGTTTAGGGGAGAGTCGTGACTTGAAATGAGGTCCACATGAACCATTCGCATTCGGACATTCGTGTCCACTTTGATACCCTCTTGACCAATGAGGGCCACCACGCTGGATCAAGAAAGGAAGGCAGAAATTGTGCTCCAGTATATGATCCACGGAAAAGAGCACAAGTCTGCCTGTCGTCGTTGTTCTATGTATCGGCGCCGCACCTCCCTTGTCCGAAAGAGCAAGCCTTCAACATTTACTTGCTCACGCAACTGGCAGATCGGACATAAAACCCAAGAATGAAGGACTGAAAACAAACGCCACGCGGCAAAAAACATCGAATTTCCTTCTTTCTAACAATAAAAAGCATCATGCAAGAGCAAGTATTTAACATACACAACCAAAGAACAATAAACAAGCACGGTCTCTAATTCCCTTTCCTCGACACTCCCAACCGCTGGGGTTTTCCGTAGAAATAGACCTTGTGCTGCGCGCACCGCTTCGTCTCGCAAGAATAACAGATGGCTCGGAATACAGCTATAGACGCCTGGAGATGATGACGGGCATGGAGCTCGACGAGCATCCACGGCAACAACAGGAGCGAAGAACATCGTAATCCTGCTTCTACCGAATATTCGTGCTTTGTACCTAGAGTGCGGGACTGGGCGCGCCTAGCACGCACGCCTTTTTCTCCCAGCCAATGCGCGCACAAAAATTGTTCTCATGTTCGTCGTGCCGCTGCCGCGTAGGGTTTTGTTCTTCTAACGGATGTTCAAGCTCTCGTACTTGACCCAGGCGCTGCGGTTGCGGTTCGGGTGCTCGAGGCCGAGGTGGTCGTCGTGGTTGAGTTTCTCGGAGAGGATATCATCTGCAGGAATCAACAGTTAGCATTTAAATCGTCCGATCAGTGTGGATAAAAGTTTACGTACCATCTTCAACCCAAACCGGGCGGCTGTAGTTTTGACCACCCTTGACAATAGCAAAGCGGATCTTTTCGAAGACCTTGCCCTTGATACCGGTGCGCTTGCTCAGGCGCTCTTTGGTCTCCTTGAATACCTCGCCTTCCTTCAGGACAAAGATGAAAGGAATGGAGTGGTGCTTGCTGGGTTCCTTTTCGAAATGGAAGCACCAGAGCGGGCGGTCACCTTGGTCGAGATCAAGCTGCTGCTCTTCCTCGGGTACCCGTTCGGCGTAGATGGTCAGGAACTCGTTGAGCGCGACCACGGAGTGCGAGAGCGGCAGAACCTTGTAGACCTTGCCGCTGTGCACTTCGTAGAAGCGGATCTGGCCCATGATATTATCGGGGAGCTGAGCACGCTTTTGGAGCTGTTCACGAACCTCGGCAAATGTGGACTGCTTGGGGACCAGAATGTCGTAAGAGACCTCTTGTGTGATTCCGTTTGACAGCCAATTGATCTTCACGTTCTTGCGCTGCTCCAGGTCCTTCAGACTCATTTCGAGAACCTCGTAATAGAGCTGGTCAGGTGCCTGGGCAGGTTGATACCCGTATCCATAGCCACTGCCGCCCATGAGGATATTCTGAACGGTCAAAGCTTGCTGTGGTTTGATGATGGTTCTGGGCTTGCCGGATTGCTGTGTCACAGTTGTGAAGCGCAAGAAGGACTGATCCACGGCTGTAGCACTTACAGTGCTAAGGTGTTCTGCGACCTTTGTAGCAAGAACCTCATATGTGTCCTTCTTAGAGAGATAGAGAGCGAACTTGTCATCACCCTCATTGTTGACTTGGAAGCCTGCGGGAGGTGCTGTTTTGGGAGTGAAGTTAACAAGAACGCGATTGATCAGGTAATCGTAGAAGTCCTTGGCTGTCAGCTGCGCAGCAGGCATTGTTTGGCGGATCGCGCTGGCTTCACTCTCGCTGAGGTGTCGCTGGAAGCAAATAATGTCGCCGTCCTGGATTTCTGAAGCATGCAAAGTCTGCTTGGGCTTCATCTGTTCGACGTAGTTTTGCTTGATCTCCTCATACAGCTCCAATGAGACTCCGGGCTCCCAACCCATGAGCTGCAGGATCTGTGGCGCAAGGTCTTGTACCTTGTCAGTGGTGTCCATGTATATGTGTCCCATGCCTTGCAAGGTTTGACGCTCGATATCGAAGTATTTCAGGAAGATGATGATAGGTTTGTGCGGTTGTTGCGGCACCGCACCATTGACTGCAGGCGACGAAGGAACTGAAGGCTGGACGTCGGGCCAGATAGGCTCACCAGCGTCGTTTCTGGTAGTCTCCTCCATGAGTACACGGAATCCGGAATTGCGAGTGCTGAACTTGTCTGCGGCCTCTTGCAAGGTCATGTCCTGCCATTGTAAGGGATGGTCGGGACGAACAGTACCATTCTGGCGGTTAACCATGATCCATGGCCTAATGAGGTCTGCATCTGAACCTTGTTCTTGGGCAATGAATTTGGTGAAATCAGAGATGGTCATGCTTCGCAAGAGTCGATGCATCTTGGGCGCAGCAGGTTCGACCTCGGGATCGGCATTCCATGGGATCAGATCAGTGCCGAGGTGTGACTTGTAGTTCGCCTCAGAAGCCACAAGGACGTTCATGTACAGGTGGGCTTCCTCGCGGTCCTTTCTGCGCTTTTCGGCCAACAAACGCTCCTCCTGCATCTTCGCAGGCAAATGTGCCGGTGGCTCCATCTCACTGGGAGGCAACAAAATCTGATCCAATCTGCTCTCACGGATGTACACAAGCATGTAGGCGTTGTTGGAACGCTTGGTAGACCACTGGCGCGTGTAAGGATTCTGCCCCTTCACGCCACCATTCATGCCATTGAGGCCATAGTCTCCGCCAAAGTTGTCCTCAATAGCCTCATGTTTTGTTGCACGAGTGACGCGGTCGTCGTCATATCTGAAGAAATCACCATTCTTCTCTGGTTTCAGGAAGGCGTAGTAATGTCCGGCGTTGAGGTCGCCGGAATGCACGAGCACACCATGCAGGTGGTAGATGTAGGGTTCCGACTTGTCAGCAGAATCCTCCAAGTAGGGCGAGCAGTCCAGAACTTCCGGGAACTCGTAGCGGTCGTTTACTTTCATCATAGCGTCGCGCATAAAATCGTATTCAAATCTCTTCAGTTGCAAATGAAGAACCGAAGGGAAACTTTCGAAGATAACGCCCTTCTTAGCGTCTTGGAGCCCATAACCCTCCGCGGCATACTTGTTGTCACCCTCAAGAGTCTCTTCCTGAATGTATGTCTTAAAACTGTCAGTCACACTCTTGCATCCACCAACATTCAATTGCAGATCCCAGTAATCCTCAGTCCGGCTGCTCTCGTAGTCCACGTTGATACACCTAAGATATGTTTTCATCTTTCCAATGAACATGTCTGGTAGCGCCTTCTCGGCTACAGTTCCCTTCATGCGAGCCTCGAGTTTCTCCATCAAAATTCGGGAGAGTTCTTGTACATCCTGCTGCTCAAAAATCTGTCGACTCTCCCATCCAAAGGAGTGCGTCAATTCCTGTGTTGAAACGGCCAAAGGGTCGGTCTGGAGGCGGTAAAATAGCCTTTGCAATGCGTATGCGGATGCTGAGTCTGCGCGATCCTCATCATTGGCTGTAGGGATTTGGTAAACAGCCTTCCTGAAAGCACCGGTCAGGTAAAGTGATTGAAGGAGGGAGTTGAGATAGCAGGTCGCGCCTTGATTGCGGAGGCCAACCATGCCGGTCTCTTTCTTGCTGTCATAGTTGACAAAGTTGTGCCACAAGACGCCCGTAGGGTCCTTCAGCACTCGGACATATGCGGTGACTGTGGCGGCATCGTTCTCCACAAGTGGCCTATCAGCTCCATCAAACTTGGCCGCGAATATTCTGTTCTTGTCTGCAAACCTGGTGAAGCCCCAGTCGCCTTCATCCGCCGTAAACCGGTGGTTAGCCTCGTGGTGAATGTATAATGACGGATCGTTCGGGTTGTGCAGGACGAGCATGAATTGTGCGCATGCGTACCAGTCCTCGGGCGGTTTCTCGTCGGCAAATCCCTGCTCCAGATAGAAAGATGTGCTCTCCGAAGCAGCATTACCGGCAGGGAAGAAGAGTATGCGCCATGGGTGACCGGCGCAGTTGAACACCTCACTATGCGAGCGCTTTGGGAGTTGTCTCCAGTTTGTGATGTTCCACGTAAAAACGGCCTCGGCCTGTGTCTCATACTCCGGGAGCGCAGGTAGGAACCTCTCTTTCATCGCTTCATGATCATCGGCCATGGGCAAAGCGGGCTCGGTCGATGTTTCGGTCTCGTCAGCCATGCTTTCACCGTCATCAGGTGATATGAGGGCCACGTTATCATCCGTCGGTGTGAGGCGCTTCTCATCGTAGTCGGAATCGAGCAGCATGTCGCTGCCAAGCTGACGTGGTTTGCGTCAGCACCTGTCCTTGTCCACATTTACCACTTGCAGTTACAACTTGCGCACAGACGCGTGGAGCGCTCAGTGTACATGCATAGTATACCGAATCCGGCTTCTTCAACATCGACTTACCTGGTCCATGGCGAAGACAATGTGTGGGAGGTCGCCGCACTAGTTCGGGGCGAGCGGATGTGGTGTTGCACTTGCAGCGGAAGGTCGTGGGACAAGGCAATTCCTGGAGGAATGCGCCCAAGGCGGTGTCTGTCGAGGAAGAGGGTCCTCGGGGCGGTGATTCCTCTGACGATGGGCGGAGGAGCGGGAGAGGGCGGTGAAAGTGGGATATGGGTGCCTTGGTGGCAGTGGCAGTGACAGAGAGTGGATTCTGAACAGCGATTCTGTAGCAACAAGCAGAGCAAAGAGTACGTCACAAACAAGGAAGCAGCCCGCCGCATTGCCGAGACCACGTGCTGCCTCCCGCCCTTCGACACGCCTCGATTGTATTCACAGACAGTCGCACGTGATACGATGGTACACACGGTTCTACACTCGTTACATATAGATCAGATTAATACTGGCATAGCTAATGCATATACAGCTCTCCAGGCAGCATTCTTGACCGACTTCGTCTGTCGTTTCCCCACCATTGCTTGGCGCTGCAGCGAGGCTCTTGCTGTGAACTTTAAAAATAGTCCTGTGACTAAGGTATGTCCTTATTCGGGACGACAGCGTACAGTCGAGCAAAGAAGCACGCCCCGGGGATAAGCCAGTCTAACAACATGGCGTGAAGGAAGAGTCGAGTGAAGCTTGAGTGTCTCGCTTGCCACGGCTGTGCTTTCCCAGAGCACGACTGCTGTGTACGGCGGCCGCCGATAAGCCATTTTACACATTATGCTCTCTGGATCACGAGGAGCCGTGAGGTTGCCGTCTCAGCTTCTACGCCTGCCAGCTTCTATTCGAGCTCAGGCATATGCCACAGCAACGGCAACATCTGCGAACTCTTCTGCGGCACCCAGCCCGCCACCATGGAGGCCAGCATCAATACTCGACGACTGGGTTCAGCGTGAGGCACGACCTATCAGCTTGCGCCAGCTGACATTCTTTGGCCGTACTTTGACGGAGTCGCGTCTTATCAGCTCCGCCAACTATGTACGCACAGAGCTGCCGACCAGGCTGGCTCACCGTCTGCGCAACATGCAGACTCTGCCATATTCGGCTTTGACGAATCCACATATCAGCTATGTCTACGAGCTCTACTATACTGCCTTCGAACGACTGCGCAAAGTCTCCGAAATCACCAGCGTGGATGACAACGACAAGTTCTGCGAGATTGTCCAATCATGCCTGAGGGAGCATCTCAGTGTCATTCCTAGGTTGGCTATGGGCGTGATTGAGATTCAGAATGCCATATCTGCGGAGGAATGCGATCGTTTCATGACCACGCTGCTGCGCTCCCGCATAAGTCGCAGGGTGATCGCCGAGCAGCATTTGGCGTTGACCGAGACCTTCCACGCGCCCTGGCACTTCCCCAATGCCAAAAAGTCAACAATCGCGCCAGAGGACGATTTCGTAGGCGAAATCTTCCTGCGATGCAACGCAAATGAAATTGTCCAGCAATGTGCAGAGACAGCACGCAGGTTGATGTCTCAAGCCTACGGACCTGAGGTCAAGATACCTGAAGTCGTCGTCAAGGGACACCTCGACACCACATTTCCTTACATCCCATCGCACATCGAATATATGATTGGCGAGCTGCTACGGAACAGCATGCAGGCCATAGTCGAACGACCGGGTACTCAATGCCAGCCCATCGAAGTTCTCATCTGCGAGGCTGCTCAGCACGTCATTATACGCGTCTCAGACCAAGGTGGCGGCATAGAGCGCGACATCCTGCCATACCTCTGGTCCTTCGCCAAAGGCCCTCGCCGACAAACTCGACTTGAGAACCTTGAGCGGGTGCCCAAGCTGGCAGGCACAATGCAAGAGCTGCGTTATGCCGATCCCGTTCTTGCTGCTCAAGTCGAGCGTACCGAGAATGGCGATGCAGGAAGTGTCAAACACAGTGGCAGCGACTCAAAGCACCGAATCTCGTCGTCTCTCACTGCTCTCTCTGGAAGGCAACCAGATCTGCGCCTCGGCATGGGTCTCCCTATGAGCAGAATCTATGCTGAGTACTGGGCTGGGACGCTGGAGATTCATAGTCTGGAGGGTTACGGTGTCGATGCATTTTTGCAAATCTCGAAACTTGGAAACAGGAACGAGGTTTTAAGTACCAGGGCGGCTATGGATGCGGTATGATCCTGGGGTCAGGGCATCCAACTGTTACAGCGATTTCGCGTTCTTGCACGTTTTGATTGAACGGAGTGCCGGCGCTTGAGGAAGGGACTTTTGCGATGCAAGCAAGGCCAGAAAGAGAAGGGAATTCCTTAGATCGATTGACATTGAAGTTTTCATGTATGCATGCGCATTGCAAAACACGTGCTGATGTTAGCATGGCACCTACTACTATATTTTCGGAGTCTTCAGGTGATAAGTTGTGCTCACAGAAGCTCCAGTGCGTGCACCAGCCTCTTTCAGAAAATCAGGGCTGCATTTGTTATTGATGCCCTCAGTCCAGATGCGAAGGTGAGATGGTGGCGTCACATGCAACTCGAAGCGCAATTGCATTTTGGTGGAGACGCGCTTGTGCAGCACGCTTTCGGCGACTTTAACCGCCAGCGACCAGCGCGTCGACTTGCTTTCGTCAACATCATGCTTGCACTTACGTCTTCACCCATCGCATCAAGAATCATGCACGAGGCAGGTGAATGCGCCGCTGCAATGCACTCATGGTTAAGTAGCACGATGCTGCCTTCGAGTGCCTTCGTCCATATTCCAGCACCTCAACTGCACTTCACCATCTCTTCCCTTGTACATTGCCTCAGTCTATAGCGTGTCTCTTCCACTTCCACACGCTCATCATGACTGTAGCTAACGGAGTAACGAACGGTGTCT
Source organism: Cladosporium sp. VS III D KN 1 (assembly GCA_019775635.1). Lineage (NCBI taxonomy): Eukaryota > Fungi > Ascomycota > Dothideomycetes > Cladosporiales > Cladosporiaceae > Cladosporium > Cladosporium sp. VS III D KN 1. The sequence goes on from JACWFN010000018.1 coordinate 209,419, forward strand.
CTCACCATGTTGAGAAGAAGACCACAGATTATGGCCATGAGGCCATCGACAAGATCTTAGACAAGACTGTTGCCAACGACGCAAAGAGCCAGCACCCTTTGGTACTACAGACGTTCCGGTTGTTGATTGCGGACTTGTGCCAACAATTTGGTGGCGGCCACCCTGGGTCAGTTTTGCATGACTTTTTAGACTTCTGCTGCGACTGACAAGACATAGTGGTGCGATTGGCATGGCTGCTATCGGCGTTGCCCTCTGGAAATACACAATGCGCTATGCTCCTCACTCACCAAACTTCTTTAATCGCGATCGCTTCGTGCTTTCCAATGGCCACACTTGTCTTTTCCAATACACATTTTTGCACTTGACTGGATACAAGGACATGACCTTCGATCAACTAAAGTCATATCACTCGAAGAGATACGACGCACTATGCCCTGGCCACCCCGAGATCGAGCACGAAGGCATTGAAGTCACGACTGGACCTCTGGGCCAAGGTATCTCGAACGCCGTTGGACTTGCGGCAGCTGGCAAACACCTTGGTGCTACATACAACCGCGAGAACTTCCCAGTCGTCTCAAATCACATCTGGTGCATGGTCGGCGACGCTTGCCTGCAGGAGGGTGTAGCGCTCGAGGCCATTTCTCTTGCTGGCCACTGGAAGCTCAACAACCTCACAGTCATCTATGATAACAACCAGATCACTTGTGACGGCACCGTAGATATCACTAACACCGAAGACATCAACAAGAAGATGGAGGCTTCCGGCTGGCGAGTGATCAATGTCGAGGACGGCTGCTACGATGTTCCTGAAATTGTGCGCGCTCTGCACGAGTCGAAGACCAGCGACCGACCAACTTTCATCAACATCCGCACCATCATCGGTCTTGGAAGTGCAGTAGCAGGCCAAGCAGTTGCCCACGGTGCTGCATTCGGCGTCGCAGACGTGGCGAAAATGAAGGAGGCCTACGAATTCAATCCGGAGGAGCACTTTGTCATTCCTAAGGAGGTCTGCGACTTCTTTAGCGATCTACCGGAGAAGGGCGAGAAAGCCGTCAAGGAGTGGAACGGTCTCCTCGAGTCATACAAGAAACAGCACCCAGAGCTCGGAGCCCACTTCCAGGCCCGCCTCAACGGCGAGATTCCAGAAGACTGGGAGTCAATGATCCCCAGCACCTTCCCCGAGAAGGCTACAGCTAGTCGCGCATCTTCCGGACTGGTCTTCAACCCTATCGCCGAAAAGGTACCAAGCTTCATGGTCGGCACTGCTGACTTGACACCCTCGGTCAATATGTCCTGGAAGTCAAAGGAGATATTCCAAGCAGATGGCAACGCGAACGGAAGCTACACAGGTCGTTATGTCCATTACGGCATCCGCGAGCACGCAATGGCTGCCATTGCCAACGGCTTCGCAGCATACCATCCCAATATGATCATCCCCATCACGTCGACCTTCTTCATGTTCTACCTATGGGCTGCTCCGAGTGTGCGCATGGGCGCCCTCCAGCGTCTCCAAGTCATCCACGTTGCAACCCACGACTCCATCGGTACTGGTGAAGACGGACCTACACATCAACCCATCGAGCTGGCAAACTTGTTCCGCGCGATGCCGAACGTGCTCTACATCCGCCCTGGCGACAGCGAAGAAACCGCCGGCGCATGGTCAGTCGCCATCAAAGCAAAGAACACACCCAGCATCATCTCCACATCCCGCCACGCCCTTCCGCAACTCGCACCTCTAACCAAACGTGCCAATGTCGCCAAGGGTGCCTACGTCCTGCGCGAAAACCCAGAAGCAACCATCACACTCATCGGCGTCGGCGCCGAACTGAGTCTCGCCGTTCAAGTCGCCGACCAGCTCGAGAAATCCGGCCAAGCCAAAGTCCGCATCATCTCCTTCCCCTGCCAACGCCTTTTCGACTTCCAAGACCTTGCTTACAAGCGCTCCGTTTTGCAGCGTCGTGCTGACAGGCCGATTGTGGTGATTGAGCCATATAGCCCGAACGGGTGGGAGAGATATGCGAACGCGGCGTTCACCATGAGTACTGCGAGGTTCGGACAGTCGCTTCCTGGTGCTGTGGCATATCAATACTTCGGCTTCACGCCGGAGAAGATCAGCGACAAGCTGGTTGGGTATATGGAGACCGTCAAGAAGGAGCCGGAGACGATGCAGGAGTTTTATGAGTTTACTGAGGCGGAGGATGAGACGAGTTTGAGGATTCACTGAGTGGTACGTAGCGCCGGGTGCTCTTGACGTAGTTGAGGTAATGGTATAGAGAATAATACATGACGACATACAACGATATGTTGCCTCGAACGCTATTCTGTCCGTCTTCATCCTATTATTCGCACAGTGTGACCATGTGCCCGTATTGGCTGACCCTACACAGACATAAGCCTTGAGACGGCTCTTCACGGTGCAAGTCACATAAGTAGTCCACAAGATATCTGGATATCTCTTCACTCGGGGGCAGGAAACGCATCGCCCGAGCTCTGTCCATCATTAAACACATATACGCCGGAATTTAACGCCGTGTTCCACTACTCGAGGAGCACCGCTGCGTTGACAAGACCAAAATGTGAAGCAAATTTGACAGAAAATGGAGGGCTTGTTTATTATGAGTATTCAAACTGCAGCAGTATGTCCGCCATCGACTCGCAAATCAGCACCAGTCATGAAACTGCTTCCACGCGAAAGCAAGAAGACAGCGGGCGCTTTGAAGTCCTCCGGCGCTCCAAGGCGTCCAAGCAGTGCACCGGCCATCCATGTCTTCTCGACCTCCGGCTCTGCTGCGAGAAGCGCATCTGTCATTGCTGTGCGGATGTACTGGAAGAAGTGTCAGACAACAGTTTCAGAATGGGTTGCGTCGCACGGGAGAGGTTTACTCCTGGAGATAATGTGTTGATGCGGATGCCGTGGACGCCAATCTCTTGGGCCATGGACCTGCAGAGCTGGTGTACGGCGGCTTTGCTTGTGTTGTATGCGCTGCATGTGAGACCCTAGAAGCGCGATATTAGCATGATGGACGCAATACCTCTTGTCTACAAGGTGTGCGACTCACCCTATTCGCTATGCTGCCCGACATTGACGCGATCAGGACAATGCTTCCTTGCACCTTGTTCGCCACCATGTCGTTCGCTACGGCTTTGGCGGTGATGAAAGATCCTGAAGTGATTGTTAGTAGGCTATCTTAATAAACTTCAGAGCCGACGATAATGCATACCGACAGTGTTGACTCTCATCATCCGCTCGAAGTCTGCAACAGGGTATTCCAGAGTGGGAATCTTCTGCTGGATGCCGGCACACGCAATCGCGCCTTGGAGCGGTGCATTCAGGGCCCTTCCTCGCGATGAGATCTCTGCAACGGCAGATTTGAAGTCCTCTTCGTCTGTGATGTCGGCCTTGCGGTAAGAGACTGTGACGTTGCGCTGCTTTGCAACCTTTTGCAATTGAGCCCATTCATCCGATGGAGTGTCTAGGATATCCAGAGCTGCGACATGGCCGCCATTCTCGACCACGCCGAGAGCGAGTTCAATGCCGAGTCCTCGACCGGCACCAGTGATGAGAATGGTCTGGTTCTTTAGTGAGAAGAGTTGATCTCCGGGCACACCGGCTGCAGTCTGGTTGGATTCCGGGATATGGTCAGGCAGTAAGATGTCGCTGACGACCTTCTCGTTGACAATGTCGGCGGTTGCTGATGGAGACATCGCGTATGTGAGCTATGAGAGGATTCACTAAAAGACAAGGGAAGCAGTGCGCTCAAAATTGGGAGCGAGATATGGAGGAATCATGCTCATGACGAATCTACACATAGCTATCTATATCAACCGTGATACGGTGGGTCGAAGAGCTTTCGTCAACGGATGGGTACGGAGGTATGTTGAGTCCCTTGCTCTCTGAGCGGGCAATCGTAAGCGTGTGTGGCGGGCGAGGAGGCTTTCGGGCGCTTCTGTAAGAGCAAGCGCTTCCAAGCGACAGAGTCTACGAAGCCGTTTGACGGGGCGCTTGAGATATCTATATCTAGTCTAGCTCTGTCGGTAAGATCCGAAGGCTGGCGCTTGGCTATGTTCTCTTCCCCGTACCCAGCCGCAACGTTCGCAACACGAGCTCCTTTGTTCAGATGTCGGCCATCAGTGTGACTTTGTGGACATGAATCCGCTCATATACGTCTGAGTCACTCGTCAAATCTTCCACGGAACGCTCAGCTGCTGTAGCAATCCTGGGCAGGAGTGCAGTTGGCTCGAATGAAGGTGACAAGATGCTTGTTCGAATGCTTGTCGGCAAAGATCTGTTGCAGTAGGAGATATGCCGCGAGCGCGCTCCACTGGCGCAAAGCAATGTGGAGAGATGCTGGGGCCCCGATATTTCGCCAATTGCGCTTGAAATCTCTCAATGCGGGTGAGCATAGCGCCGCTCCACTGGCTCTCTGTGTATGAGTCGCGTGTCCGACTCCACCACAAATGCGTGATATAGTATGTGAAACGACAAAGGCCGGATGTCAGGGCTTGGGAGTCACGACTCGCATGGTGCGAGATCCACTTCGACAGTCCAGTACCGCCATCATGTCTGGCCGGATACATATAGTCCCACATTCCCCGGACTCAACCACGTTGATAGATCTGTTCTACCCCAGAAAGCTATAGCATTAGCTACTCTCTTGTTCTTGCGAAGTTTGGATATCGACTGGCTAGACTGGGATCCTTGTGGCAGCTCTAATCATGCCACAACTCACGGGACGTTCGCTCAATTGGGCCGTCACGGCTACTGCTGGCTCAGGCTTCTTGTTGATGGGATATGGTACGTTGTGTTGAACGTCTGACTGAGCTCATATCTGATCCGGGATTGTCAGACCAGGGTGTCATGAGCGGTCTTCTCACCGGCACGGCCTTTACAAACCAGTTTCCAGAGATTAATACCACGACGGGCAACGGCAGTGATTCACTCCAAGGTCTCGTCGTTGCCATCTACGAGATTGGCTGCTTCGCGGGATCCTTGTTCTGCTTGTTTGCTGGCGAGAGACTTGGTCGCAAGAACTGCATCTGGCTCGGGTGCTTGATCTTGTCGATTGGAGCCGTACTGCAGACAGCGGCATATGGTATTCCGCAGATGATCGTGGGAAGAATCGTCGCAGGAGTTGGCAATGGCATGAACACTAGCACAATTCGTGAGTGAAAGCCGTCGCATGGATAGAGGCTCAGCCGGCACTAACAATTCCATTCAGCCGTCTGGCATTCGGAACTCATGCAAGCGAACAAGCGTGGAAAGGGCTTGTCCATTGAGTTTGCGATTAATATTTTCGGCGTTGCAATGGCTTACTGGGTCGACTACGGGTTCTCGTTTGTCGACTCCGCTGCGCAATTCCGCTTCCCGCTGGCTTTGCAGATCCTATTCGCTCTCGTGACGGCGTTCAATCTCTTCTTCTTGCCCGAGTCTCCTCGTTGGTAGGTTGGAAGTCAACGACTCAGCCTGGATAGCAGATTGACTGACATTTTCGTAGGCTGATTGCGCATGACCGCTCCGAGGAGGCTCTCGAGATCCTTCGGCGCCTGCACACCAACTCCGGTAAACTAGACGTCAACGAGACCGAACTGAGCCGAGAAGCCGCGGAGATCAAGTATACCGTCGACGAGGAACGTGAAGCCGCTGCCGAGAGCTCGTGGATCACCCTCTTCAAAAATGGCAAACAAAAGTTCCGATATCGCATGCTCCTAAGCGTGGGTGGTCAATTCATGCAGCAGCTTTCAGGTTTGTCTCGATACATGTCGTCGGAGAGGTCCAAGCTGACATAGACACAGGCATTAATTTGATAACTTATTATGCGCCGAGCATCTTCCAACGTTCTGTCGGACTCTCGCAAGAGCTATCGCTTCTACTGGCCGGGTTCAATGGAATTGCTTACTTTCTCTCCTCGCTTCCGCCAATCTGGATTCTGGATCGACTTGGCCGTCGTAAGCTGATGCTGTTCGCTGTTATCGGCATGTGTTGCTGCATGGCAGTGCTTGCGGGCACGGTGTCAAATGGCAACAAGGCTTCCGGAATTGTTGCTTCGGTGATGCTCTTCCTCTTCAACTTCTTCTTCGCTGTCGGCATGCTGGCGATCCCATGGTTGTTGCCTTCTGAGTATGCGCCGCTGGCAATCCGGACACCTGTGGCGGCACTTGCGTCTGCGTCAAATTGGATCTTTACATTTTGTGAGTACATGCCGGACCTCTGAGATCGTAGGTGGATTGCTGGCTAACGATTTTGTCCCGATTAGTGGTTGTGCTGATCACTCCCGTATCGATCGGTAGCATTGGGTGGAAAACATATGTCTACTTCGCCATTTTCAATGCAGTCTTCATACCTGCCATCTATTTCTTCTGTAAGCGGAAAGACATGTTATTCTGTGCATTGTGCTTTTGCTAACGTCACCCAGATCCGGAGACACGCAACCTGTCGCTCGAAGAGGTGAACTGCTTGTTCACAGGGCCAAAAATTGTGATGCACATTGCGGACGCCGAGATTGACATGGAAACAATGCGTCCACCGACGGTGAAGGAGGCTGAGGTCCAGAGAAAGTTCTCTGTGGAGCGCCTCGAGAAGTGATATGTGATCATCCATGAAGTTGGAGCAACATGCGTCAGAGCAAGATTTGCAGTACACCAGACGATGTGTAAGCTGTTTCAACTGGCAGAGGCCCTATACAACCGAGAACGGCTCGTTCAGTATTACGAAGACTGTGAGACGCCTGTGTCTACTGAAGCGAGGTGCGACAATACATAAATGTAGATGTGCACGTACAGTTCCCGATGATAAACTTTGGGGTTAGGTTTGGAGTGCCGCCAAGAAACGTGGAGCTCTCAGCGGTTGCACCTGCCGCCTGGAGTCTGCCGTCATCCTCAAGCATTATCATCAATTATCGTCATGTGTGAAAGATCACTGTCGGGCTTCTGTACTGTTACGAACAACCCGCCCTGGGGCTAGCTGCGTGTCCCATCGGACGATGTCTGATGACGCCTCTGCGAGGTCAGGCCAGAAACGTCGGCGGACCAGATCCGGATGCTTGAATTGTCGCCGAAAGCGCAAGAAATGTATGCAAAGCACGACAACCAGCCTTTAAACAATTTCGAAACGAGAGACGGTCTGACGATGCTTCAGGCGATGAGACACGGCCAGCGTGTGCCAAATGCGAGCGAAGCAGCGAGCAATGCCAGTATGATGCCGTTATCAAGTTTCGTCCGCCCACAGGGCTCTCGGGATCAAGGGATTCCACGCCATCTGGCCCCATCACTTTACATGTCGAGTCAGATTCTGAAGTACGTACTGCACATATGTACCCTAAAGTTTGTGATGTGGGAATTTCGACTCTAATAGTGACTGGCAGGAAACCACCCAAAGCACTAGTGGCAGATCAAGAGGCTTCGGATCTGCTGGAACTCGTCGCGGCGTTCGTGCTGGCAATGCCGGAGTTGAACAAAGGATCAACGGGCTAGGAGAGAGACACTCGGACGTTCTCCATCACAGTGCATCTCTCGGAAGACGTGACACGCACTCGCACTCAGGACTTGCCAACGCCACATCACCACCATGCCATTCAAACGTGAATGTACAGCCTACGAATGGAGACCTAGCCTCAGTTAGTATTCAGCCATCGTCAGAAAGGAACATTGAAAACGCAGACATACGATGTTACAATGCGCCTCCAAATCCGCGGTCGTCAATCGAGAATGAGGTGCAGGAAGCTCACGCGCAGGACTATGCCTCGCGCCCACAAGTTGACGAGGCCTGGACTGCACAGGACATGTCCTCGTTCGCTGAAATGGTACCCATGGATATCGAAATGCTTCCTAACCAAGTGATCTCGCCTAGTGTCTCTTCCGGTTACTGTATTGAGGACGGTATCTTCGAGCCCGGCTCAGCTTATCAAAATTTGTTCCAGTCGTTGCGAAGTCACATCTTTCGCACTGCTCAGACCGAGAACGAATTCGCTGAAAGAAATCGTATATCCGGAGGTGGACAGATCCAGATTCCGGCTAGCGCGACCATCACGTTTGGCGATTCAGCGGTTGCTGATGGGTCTCGAAGCCACGAAAGTGCTACAGACGCACGACCGTTCGAGTTGCCACCAGCTCAAGAATACCTTCTTTGGAAAGCATGGACCGAAGAAGTCTCAATCTGGGTATGCAACACGATAACTTCATTTGCAGAGCATGACTGACTAGCACAGCTGGACAAATTCGACCCGCACACTCACTTTCGCGACGTGTTCCCTAATATTGCCAGGGGAAGACCGCATTTGAAGTATGCTATGCTTTCGCTCAGTGCACGCTACCTGGAATCAAGAGACAGAAATGTTCCGCAGTCACTCACTTTGGCGTTGTATCAGCACACCATTCAGCTGCTATTACCCCAGTTGTACATGCGAGACATTGCTGTGATAGCTTCTTGCGTGATACTATGCGTTCTAGAAATGTTCAGCTGCTCTCCTAAGGCTTGGAGGCGTCATCTGGACGGATGTGCTAGTCTCATGCAATCGCTCGACATACGCGGAGATGCTGGCGGAGCCGAAGAAGCAGTTTTCTGGTGCTTCGCTAGGATGGACCTATGCGGCGGTCTCATTTCCCTTGAGCGAACACTCATACCAGTGGACAAGTGGACATCTGATTCAGTCTCAGAGGTGACTGTCGGCACTTATCCCCGTTCTGGTGCATTTCACGACTATGCAAAAATGGCCTCAAATATCATCGCAAGAGCAATGGACCTCTTCTCGTCTTATCACGCAGCAGAGGGCGCTTTCGGCATCTCAGGTGCTGATCCTTTAAGAAGTGAAGCCTACGGAAAGCGATGGCGGTCTCTCTTCGACGATATACAAGAATGGTTCGCTACCCGCCCGAAAGAGATGCTACCAATAATGGCCATGTCGGCCAAAGACTGTGATTCACCCTTCCCAACTATCCTTTACAGTAACGCCGCAGCAATCTCTGGAAACCAATTCGCACATACCGCAGCCATCTTGATGCTACAGCGAAAGCCTCGCGACATGGTACTGGGCAAGGTTCGCTCAGTACTATGGCACGCACGTCAAATCTGCGGCATATCATTGTCCAACGATCACCACGGAGCCTGGACAAATACCGTCCAACCCATTTGGCTTGCTGGTCGACTGATGAGTCACCCACAAGAGCATGATGCGATCGTGCGTCTCCTGAAGCGCATCGAAAGAGAAACTGGCTGGGCGACTCAGTGGCGAATAGACGATTTGATGGAACACTGGGGCGATGCGGATGACTGAGCCACATGATTCTGCTTCTCAAAGGTCGACAAAAGAAATTCCTGAACCATTGAGGAAAACAGTCTGACTCCGCCAATGCCAGCGCCAAGTTGGCGTCGTCAAGTTTATTCTCCACGGTCCGGCGGAGGCTCTCGTTCCGGATAAATGTGGCATGCCCGCTTAAGCGACATCCGTTGTTCCAATTTGCCTCCGCAGTCGTGACATGCAAAACACAAACACAACAGGAAATTATGCATTGAAACCGGATATCATTAAATGTCATATTCGTGTACGTCATGAATCTAACACTGGTCGACCCGCCGATCTGCTTTGAACAAATCCGGTGCATGGGACGGGAACAGAACTCACGGCCATGTGCCACGATTCTTTTATGACGGCTATCAATATAGAGTCCAGTGCGGAGGCCGCTTCCCGAGAGCTGATACACTGGGCGCACATGGCATTGCAAGTGGATCTTGCTCTTCCTTCACAGGACTGTGCGGCGCCGCGTTCATACTCAGATGCCACCGCCTTGGCCGACATGCAGGACAAATACGGCACTATAGAGCAGATGACCAGGTAGGTGCGGTCATGAGTCTCTCGGCAATTTCCAGAACGATGTAAAAGGTGGCTATCGTGCTGCTCCAAGTGTTTTACGTATCCTAGAGTCAATAGCACTTTTTGTCATCCGTTATGCTGATCGAGGCATTTCTCGCCGTCTTCGCAGCGTCGCACGCCTTTGCACAGCAGTCTGCGTGGGGCCAATGTAGGTAGTGTCCAGTGCCATAGGTTGACGGATGCTGATGTGTTTCCAGGCGGCGGCATTGACTGGTCTGGTGCAACGACTTGTATATCAGGTAAGTATGGTGAACATTGATACTGGAGGGAACGTAGTCCAGCTCACACAATACCAAGGCTATTCATGCAGCAAGATCAACGACTATTATTTCCAATGCGTACCTGGAACGCCATCGACGACTTCCGTCAGCACGACCTCCGCTCGTACTACGACCACAACGTCGAGGACAAGCACGGCCACATCGTCTACATCTGTGCGGACAACAAGTACAACCTCACGAGTCTCTAGCACGTCTTCTGCGCCCATGTCCTCTGGCACCACTGTCCCAAGTACATGGGCTACAGCCTACACCAAAGCAAAAGCGGCTTTGGCCAAGCTGAACAATAACGATAAGGTCAAGATCGTTACTGGTGTGGGTTGGATGAATGGCCCATGTGTCGGCAACACAGGCGCTGTGTCCAGCATCGGGTACCCGTCTCTCTGTCTTCAGGACGGTCCTCTGAGGTGAAACCAGCCGCAATCGGGATTCACTTGGTAAGATGCCAGTGCTGACATTGACAGTTTACGATACGTAAAGGGAGTGACCGTGTTTCCCGCGGGCGTACATGTGGCATCTACCTGGGACACGTCCCTCATTTACGCTCGTGGCAATGCCATGGGCTCTGAAGCCAAAGGTGTTGGTGTCAATGTGCAACTTGCACCTGTCGCGGGCAAGTAAATCCAAGGGAAGTCTTTCACAGCGATGCTGACAGATAGGCCAGGAGCTCTCGGCAAAATCCCACAGGGCGGTCGAAACTGGGAAGGCTTTGCAGCGTGCGTTCATACGATTAAGTCAACAACAGCTATGCCTGCTAATACTCCTGCACACAGAGACCCATACTTAACCGGAATAGCGATGTCCAATGCCATCAAGGGTATGCAAGACGCTGGAGTTCAAGCCTGTGCAAAGCACTACATTGGCAACGAACAAGAACGCAACCGTGAGACCATGAGCGCCAACATCGATGACCGGACTCTCCATGAACTGTATCTCTGGCCCTTTGCCGATTCTGTCAAGGCTGGCGTTGCTTCCTTCATGGTATGCTGTGACCCTATAGTGCCTGATACAATTTTCTGACGTATATCCTTCTCTCTGCATAGTGCTCGTACAACAAAGTGAACGGTTCATGGGCTTGCGAGAATGACAAACTGATCAACGGCATCCTGAAGACTGAGTTGAACCACCCTGGGTATCTGATGTCTGATTGGAATGGTAAGTATGAAGAGCAAAGCCCCCTTTCTAACCCAGACGAGTTCAAGAACTGACCGATACACTTTCAGCTCAGCACACCACGAATGGCGCGGCGAACGCCGGCATGGATATGTCGATGCCAGGCACCGACTTCAGTAACAATAATTTGCTCTGGGGACAGAATCTACTGAACGCAGTCTCAAGCGGAGCAGTGCCTCAGTCACGCCTCGATGATATGGTTACTCGCATCCTCGCAGCATGGTATCAGCTGGGACAAGATTCTAATTATCCTTCGGTGACTTGGTCGAGCTGGAATGGTGGTACTGGTGCTCCGAACGTCGCTGGTGATCATGCAACACTGGCAAGGCAAATTGCGCGAGACGGCATCGTACTCTTGAAGAACAGCAACAAAGCACTTCCTTTATCGAAGCCAGCTAGTCTGGCGCTTATCGGCTCCGCTGCTGTCGTCAACCCAGCTGGAGCAAATGCCTGTACTGATCGCGGTTGCAATACCGGCGCACTGGGACAAGGGTGAGTTGCACTTTCTCTGAAGCGAGCGATCTTACCGCTAACAATCACTACAGATGGGGATCCGGCACTGCTGAATACCCATACCTTGTTGCTCCGCCAGATGCGATCAAGACGCAAGCCTCGAAAGACGGCACCAAGATCGTCACCTCCGCTACTGACAGCACTGCCGCAGGTGCTTCCGCCGCTGGCCAGGCTGACACGGCCATTGTGTTCATCACAGCAGATAGTGGTGAGGGATACATCACTGTTGAAGGCAATGCTGGTGACAGGAACAACCTTGATCCTTGGCACTCTGGGTAATAAAGACGAGCCGTGTCCACTGTGTACGTTACTGACCAGAATTTAGAAACGATCTTGTCAAAGCAGTGGCTGCTGTCAACAAGAATGTGATCGTCGTTGGTAAGTGACAATCAGCACCAAGTATGGTACAGCAAATTGCTGACCGCTCAACACAGCACACAGCGTCGGCCCGATCATCCTTGAATCCGTCCTTGCAAATGCCAATGTACAAGCCATAGTATGGGCTGGGTAAGTCCTTCTCTCGCGCTCCGCACGGCATGTGTCATTGACAAGTTTCAGCATTCCTGGTCAAGAACTTGGCAACGGCTTGGTTGACATCCTGTACGGCTCCACCTCCCCTGGTGGCAAACTTCCTTACACCATCGCAAAGCAAGCATCCGACTACGGCACTGCCGTCGTAAGTGGCGACGACAACTACCCTGAAGGTCTATACATCGACTACAGGCACTTTGACAAAGCGGGTATCGCTCCACGTTATGAGTTCGGCTTCGGTCTTTGTAAGTGTAATCTGACGACCACATCCACGGTCCGGTACTAATTATGTTCCAGCATACACGACTTTCAGCTACTCCAGCTTGACTACCTCTTATACCGACAAGACAGCAGGAAGCACAGCACCCGGACCTGGTGGCGTCGTAGGTCTCTTCGATACGGTTGCCACCGTCACTGCCTCAATCACAAACAACGGCACCGTCACTGGCGCTGAAGTCGCTCAGCTATACATCGGCTTGCCCTCAAGTGCCCCAGCTTCACCACCCAAGCAACTGCGTGGGTTCCAGAAAGTCTCCCTGACACCAGGCACATCCAAGACGGTCACATTCGACATTCGTAGGAAAGACTTGAGCTACTGGGATGTGGGCAGTCAGGCGTGGAAAGTGCCTTCGGGCACTTTCAACGTATATGTGGGCGCTAGTTCGAGGGACATCCGTCTTACAGGCACGTTTTGAGGTCGCACGAAGCTCGCCCCAAGGGTATCCGACATGGCTAGTGTTCTTGGTAGATCGTTGGGGACGGGATTCACAGAGAGGCCTACAGTTGTCGTGCACATTCAAGACATGAACCATCAGTCACTCCGACGAGCAGCTGCAATCCTGGGGAATCACTGTTTCACTATACATGATTCGTCATTTCTAACTTCATCTTTGTAGCAATTGTGTTATGCGAATGGTGGTTAATTTAGGCCGACGAGCCGAGCTATATCACTAATTTTCATATGCATCCCTTGTTTCGTCCAGCTTGTCTCCCCAATTTGTTGTGTCTTCTCGGTCCCTTGTATTCAGCGACTACATCAGCCTTCCCATGATGTGTCTGTTTCGTGTCCCATCATATTCCCACTCGCTTGAGCAAACGAAGCACGCTTCAGAAGTCAGCTCGTGTCTAATCATAACAATAGTCAGATCAAACTTACTCAAATCAGTGACTTCAATATGTCAGGTGATCATAAGCGCAGCAGCGTTCGTCTGTGACGCTTTTGTGAAAAGAACACGCCATTCGAAGTAGGCTTTCCTTCTTCATGTAACCATCGTAGCCAAATTGGGAACCCTCCGGCAAATTATCAGCCGTGTATATCAGCAGTTCCACAAGAAAGTCATTTGGGAGGCCAATCTTCAATAGACTCTCTCGCGAGACCAGTTGTAGATCGAACTTCCATATCTCGAGCAACAGATCGCGCAGAGGACCTTCGGAGGGTGCGTTCTGCCAAACGTGTTGTACGGTCTCGGTAGGCAGGTAGCAAGCTCCCCTCAAGCCAGCACTTTTAAGCAGATCATTGACTGCGTTGCAGAAGTGCTTGTCATCCAGATAATCACCTAGGATCCACATCTTTGCCAGAGCCAGAGAGTGGGCTTGGAGACAAGTCGTAGCCCGGCTTAGACTCTGGCAGTCTGCACATCCTTCAACCTTGAACGTGATCTTGTCGGAGTAAACCCAGTTGATATAGCCTTCGAATGCTGCCGGCTCGTGATCTGGAATGGTGACGTGGTGATCTCGAGTTTCTTTCCAGTCTCTGCTCAATGCTGCTTTCATGAAGTCTGACGATTTGACCATGTAGCTTTTGTGCACCGCGTACTCTTCAGCATTGCCGTCCTTACCAACAAGAATTGTCAAGATGTCGGACTTGCTGAACCTGCAACGTGTGTCAGTATTGCGGAACACAAACGAGTATTTAAGGATCAGGCGTACCTTTTGCGCTCGGTTGATTGATCTGCCATATTGGGAGATGTATGAGCGAACTCTGCTTTCCCGATGTTCTGTCGTGGAGTCATGGCTTGAAGACGAGCAGGTGAAGGAAGTATTTATGAGTTCAGAAATCAGGTCACGCGGTCATCTTGCATCAGTGACTGGACAGTAGAGGGATGTTAAGTAAGAGTACAAATACAGAAGTTACTGCTTATTTCGCGCCAAGGTCATACAACTTCACTGTCATTCAACTTGTTCTCTATAGGACAGGTCTTAGAGTACCCGGTGCTCGCGTCCTTCCCAGCTTTGACAGCACCTTTAATCACCATGTGCTTAATGATCGCGCCAGCTTCCGAGCATCAACATATCCACTCCATGCCATATCCATGCGCTCGTCATTTAATGCCCTGGACGTACCGACGTACTAGACAAACAGTCTCGATGGGGTGACTGTATCTAGTTGCAAGCGTCGCTGTCATCGACATGTTTGTGAAAGCTGCACGCCTGCTCGAGCAGACTTTCCTCCTCGTTGCCATCGGAATCGAAATCTTCTGCGAAGCGATTTCCGATTGATACCAGAAGTTCCACCAGGAAGCTAGTTGGAACTTTTTCCAATTCCGACCCAGTGGAGAGACATTTCAGATCGGTCTTCCAAATTTCGAGTGCCAGATGTCGCAGAGGTGAATCAGATGGTGCAGTCTGCCAGATGTATTGGGTGGTCCCTGAAGGCAGAAAGTCCGCTGATTCGTCCCAGACATGTTTCATCAAGTCAATGACTGTGTTACAGAACCTTCTATCGTCCAGGTAGTCTCCGAGGAGGTACATCTTCGCCAATGTGAGTGAATGACGCTTACTGCAGCCAGGATAGTCCGCTTTGAAGGAGATCGCGCATTTTGGGGAACACGGGCAAGGAGCTTTGTCTAATACAACATTCTTGGAGTAGACCCAATGAAGGTATCGTTCGAATGTGTCAGGTTCATGCTCGGGAAGGGTGAGCGACTTTTCTTGTGCCTCCTTCCAGTTCTTACTCATAGCCTTTTGGAAAAAGCCCGACGACAAAGTTATCCAGCTTGTGTGGACTGTGTACTCTCGAGCTTCACTCTCTTTGCCGACCGTGACGGTCATTGTATCGGATTTGTAGAGGCTGTGACACGATCAGTCGCTGAAACAATGTAGCAGAGGTGATGGCTTGCTGGCAATACCTGGGAAGCTGGTCTGCCATTTGCGTCGATTTGCTTGCCGTTTTGTTTGTGTGTGGCGGATTGCAGGCCGATATGGTGAGGCCGTGGGATGTTGTTGTTCAACGCGACGAGTCACGGGTAAAAGCACAGTTTCGGTAGCAATGTTCAGTATATGCACGTGAAGAATTACAATGACTAGAAACAGCTCACTTTGTCAGCTTCACTTATGATTTGCAGTGACACGTGAAGTGGTCCGTTCATTACTGACTCCACTATCTCAAACCTCACTCATACTCCCCAAGATAACACCCTCCATCAATCCCCTGCAGGTCTCCTCCACTTCCTTGCGACTCTTGCCCGAGAAAGTCGCACCCTCGCAATCCATACGATCAACCATCCCAGCTAGCAGATCGAATATCAAGTCTTTGGGATATCCCGGTTCCGGCGCGCTAGTCAAGAACTTCATAGCTTTAGCCACAAGCGCAGACATCCACAGCTCCTTCATAACCTTGCGCAGCGGCGAGTCGGCTGATGTGCGCTCCCACACGCCGTTCATAGTAGCGCAGCCGGGTAGTGGGCGAGTGGGTCTGCCGTCGAATTCTTCCACTTCATAACGCATGGCGATTAAAGCGTCGACGACGACTCCACAGAAGACCAGGTCTTCGACTAGTTCGCCAAGGAAGTACAAGTCAATTAGTTGGGCATAGCTCATAGTTTCATCGTCTTTCTGGCCCCATATCTTGCGAGCGTGAAGCCAGTCGACGTAGCGTTGCAGGACATCCGGTTTCACGTCGTGTAGCACGATCCCCATTTTGCGAGCAGCCTTGTTGCTGAACAGCTTCTGCAAGAGATGAGATGTTGAGGTGAGAACTATGTATCCGTAGATGACGTATTCAGTTGGGTGATCGGACTCTTCGTCGATGCAGATGGTCAGGGTGTCAGTAAAGATGGACCTGGGTTGAGGTCAGTAAATCCGATTGTAAGTGAGGCGAGGAACCGGTAAGGTCTTACCATCTTCCGTGGCTCGGTACTTTGTTCATTGCAACCATCTCTTATCGCTGCTGTGCGAACGTATAAGTCTGATCGTTATTGTTCTCGTCGTCGACCTGTTAGCAGCGCTTATGGTGTATAGGGCTGCACAAATGCAACGGCACTTATGTTCTTTTGTTCTTCCCACGTTGGTGATCAGATGACCATATGACAAAGTCACTTGTGTTTGCTGAGGTGGATGGCGAGTCCAGTAAATGGAGAAATGAGCGTTTGAGCCGAACGATGAGGCGGCACTTTGGCAGCACGCGACAGGCTTGTCACTTTGCAATCATTCACTACACAGTCATTAATCATAAAATTCACACATGGCGTCTCAGCGGGAGTGGGTATTTCGTATATACACGAAGGCTGAGGGTAGAATTCTTGTGGTAGACAAGAAGCTTTCGAATATTCCCAGCTGTGGACTCTAAGTGACATAAATTATTCAGCACGATGATGGACGAAGCGAAGAACGCCACAGGAGGAACTGGATTTAGAAAGATTGCGAATTCTGGCTGTATGTACGCTCGACACAGACATTGTGATCCAAACGACATCTCAATATCTTCTCTCCCAAACCCAATGTACGTCGATCCTTCTCTGCAATCTCTCTTTTCCCAATGAGCCCGCATCTAAGATGGCGAATGACAGGCAAATGGTCTGTCGAGAGCTAGATGTCCCTCAACCCTACTGCTCTTTCAGAGCACGTCTGTACTTCTGAATCTTCTGCACACGCTCCTCGTCCGAGAGATCGAGCTCACAAAGCCCGCGCGAGACGACCAAGTGCTGAAGCAAGTCGAAGACGAAGGCTTTCGGGTAGGCGATCGGGTGGTTGGCAAGAACATTCATGAGCGTCTTCAAACATTTTGCCGAAGCGCAGATCTCCAGGAACAGCTTCCTGAGCGGCGAACCACGACGGGTCTTGGTCCAGACGAGGGCGGCGGACTGGGAGCAGATGAGGCTGGTGTCGGTACACACCTGATAGGTGATCCGATCCAGTACTGCGGAGCGAAAGGCGCTGTCGTCCAGGAGTTCCCCTAGGACGTAGAAGCGGGTCAAGATGAGCATGTAGGGCAGGTCGGTGAATGTGATCTCAGTGGTGTTGAGCCACTGAAGGTACCCTTCGAAGATGTCCTCCTTGACCTGTCTGAGCGTGATGCTTGTCTCCCCTGCTTCGGCCTCAGCCAAAGCAGTCTGGAAGAATTTGGATGAGCGCTTGGCGATGCCTGTGTAGAGGGTGAACTCCTTCTTGTTTTTACCGACAAGGACGGTGAAGGTGTCGCTCATATCGAGCCTACACCATGTGTTAGCAAAGCTGCCTGGCGGGTGAGAGTGAGGATGTACTGACCTTGGACGCTTGGCGGGTGGTCCGTCCATAGCGGAGAGTGGGAGTTGTGGAGTTGTGGTGGTTGGTGGTGAGCGAAGAACTGGAAGAAAGAGGGAGCCTAAGTACCAACGCGCCAAGGCATACCCGTGAATTGTGCTCGCTAAAGATGCGCAGAAGTGAAGGAAAGGTGTCTTTATTGCCAGGATCTAAGCAGAACTACCCCTCCTATGCACGTTGCCGGTCTCAGTCTCAAACTCTCCCGCCTTCACATGGTGTTGCCTCCAAGAGCAGACTGAGCGGTCGCGCGACCAACCCTCATAGTACTCTCTTGTTGCAACTCAGTGTTCTCCACTTCCTCCGCGCAACGCCTTTGCAACCACTCGTCCAGCTTTAGTCCTTGCTTGTGGTGTCCTGCGCTTTTCTAACGTCCAGTTTCATCAGTCTGCTGTTCCGCGATATCACGTCGGCATCTCCTGATCATGTCATTGCGATCCTGGGTTCCCAAGCTCGGTTTGTCCAGCCTACGGGCTGCCACGATGTGCTGAAAGAAGTCGATGACAAACTCCTTTGAACAGCGAGCATCCGATTTATTGAGATTGTCGATTCGCTTCTTTGTCGACATCGAAGCCCAGATAGACAGGTACAGCCTCTGCATTGGATTGCCACGACGAGTCTGCTCCCAAGCGAGCTGTATTGTGTCCCAATCTGGATACACTCGCTTTTCGCAAGCTCGTTCAACAATGCAGTCAAGAATCGCGTCGCGAAATGCGGCGTCCTCGAGGAAGTCTCCGACTACGTAGAGGCGAGTGATGGCAAACAGGCTGGGTTCTCCCGAGAATGTGACTTCGCCAGTATTCAGCCACTGCAGATAGCCCTCAAAGTCGCTCGCGTTGATTTCAGGAAGCGCGACTTCTTTCTCTCGCGACTCCTTCCAGTCTCGACGCGAGGCGGCGCGGAAGAACTCAGACGAGCGTGTAGCGACTGCTGTATACAGCATGAATTTCTTCTTGTTTTGGCCGACGATGGCGACGAATGTTTCGCTCATGCTGAGCCTGTGACAAATTAGCAAAGCGCTCTCCCTGCGCTGGAAGGGTACTTACCTTTGACGCTTGCGCGATGGCTCGGCCATTGTGGATGGCCAAGGGGTTTTGATTGTTGGAGTTGTGGTGGATGGCTTAGCTAAGGAGTGAGAAGGAGAGGAAGACAAGATAGCATGGGGCAGATGTCACATGATCAATGCTCGGATCGAGAAGTGCATGTGAATTTTAGTACCGCGAGAACGTACAAGTGAACGGGAGATTGCTTCACTTTGAGACTTTACGCAGGGCTACCCCTCCTATTCTCCCTCCCAGTCTCAGTCCCAAGCTCACCCGCCTTAACAGTCTCACTGCCCTTCAGCGGCGGGAACGAGAAAGTCTCACTAATACCTCCCTTCAGCGCCTTCCAAAGCCCAATCGTCTTCTGATTATCCCAAACAAGCATGCCCACATACGGCTGCACATTCCAATGCAGCGTGAGCGTCGCGTTCTCGCGCTCCGCAATCTTGCCCTTCACGTCCGTGATCTGGTACTTGGGCTTCTGGCTGTTGAGCTTGATGATGCCAGGGCTTCCACCGGCGGGGTAGGGTTTGCCGGCTGCTTTCTTGGACTTCTTGCTCTTAGGCTTGGTGCCTTTGGCTGTGGGGTGGATGTATGTGTTCGGGTGGAGAGGCGCGTTGTCGGCGGGGATGATGGCGTCCCAGATTACGAGCTCGGAGGGCGGGATGGTTGAGGGCGAGGAGGAGGGGTAGGAGGCGGTGATGTAGACGAAGACTTGTTTGGTGTTCCAGTTGAAGAGGGAGGTTAGGTCTGGCGTGGTGTTGGGTTAGCTGGGTTGGTCGCATTGGCTTGCATGGTGTCGCACTACGTACCAGCGTCGAGGTCGAACTTGACGTGTGCATATTCCTCTCTCTTGGTGCTGTAGTAGTGCGGTCTTCCCTTGACAACTTGCACGTTCTTGAGCTCGAGGCTGGCACTGGGTGCTTGGGGAATGAGCAGCACGCTGACGGCGATGGCTGCTGCGACTGCGAATGCGGCCGATGTGAAGAAGCCGAAGACGCTCTGCACTCGCACTACCGTCGAATGCATGGTTGAGTGTTGTTGAAGCAGCAAGGCTACTTTCGCGTGGTTCCCTTTAGAGGATGTCGTGGTAGTGGTAGCTGTGGGCAGGTTGATACAGGTGAGGTGTCACTTTGGCTTAGCTTGGCGGGGCGACGTTGTCGAACAACGTGCATGTGAAACAACAAGTTGACCTTGCGATCCTTCAGCTGTTTGCACATGGCACCTTCCAAGCGGCGACATCGTTGCCACGAACAAGTGTCCATTGGTATGCGTCCATATGACATCGAGAACTGACAGGCTTCTGTCAATTACCATACCTAGGTATCGATTGACAGCTACATGTAAGGTCGCTTTGGCTGCTAACACAAGCATCACAACATACGGCAGCCACGAAGTATTCACGGGCACGCATTTGGCTTAAGAGCTTGTGATCCAATCAATCGTGTCCTCTGTAATGATCAGGCCACCTCGGACTACTGCTCAGTAATACTGGAAAAGACAGTCCCCTTCCTCCGTCCTCCACTTCAAGAACTCAGTCATCGCTGAACGCATCATCTCCTTCGCTAGCATCATCGTCGCAATCGGTCAGGATGTCGTCGTCAAATAGCCTTTTCTCGCTATCCTTCTCCGCCTGCTTCTGCTCCATCTCTTGCAAATCCTTGCGATGCGCCTCCTGAATCGCCAACTGCAGAGCATCTTTCTCGGCCTCGTTCAGTTGCTCCGGCGCCTCACGCCAGTTCTCTAGAGGCTTCTTCGAGCGTTGCCCAGACTGCGAACCATTTGGGTGCCCTCTCTGCCAGCCAGCGATCTGTCTGAATTCCTGCAGAATGTCGCGCAGCTCATGCGCCGTGTTTCGCAGAAGAGTAAGGTCTTCGTATGCGCTCGAGTAGACAACGTCAAATGGCGAGTCGGCGCGGACGATAGTGTCCGGCTGTTCGTTTTCCTCGTTCTCCTCAAACGAAATTGGCTGTGACAGGACGCTGTCCATCATCTTCCCGTTTCCGCCCGGCGTATTGGTAGCTGCGTTTTTCGGCGATTTGCGCTTCTCGCTACTGACCTTGTCGGACGCCGATTGATTGCGCTTGCGGTTACCCGTTGTGGAGCCTAACGGCAATCTCGTGGCGGAGGGCAGGCCTGCTAGGAAACTAGACGTGGTTCCTGGTGCAGACGATGAAAATGATGCTTCTGCTTGTGGTGCTTTGGCATCCGATTTCTCCTCAAGTTTCCCGCTCGTCGGATCGACATCCAGAGCCCAGCATTGTACCTTTGTTGCATTTGGCGACGGCGCTGTAGCATCCTATAGCTGCGCCAGGCTGAGCGAGTTCAACCTCAGAGGCGATAACATCTTGTCTCCGCCTGCCTTCGCTTTGCGTCTCAGAAGGCTACCTAGCTCTTTGTAATCTGGCGAGACGTTCTCTTTTTCGGCGTCCTTTCCGGTCACGAATTCATTGACAGATTGAGGCGTTGTATCATTCGAAGGTATCCTGACCGACAACGCAGGCCGTCTCACCACCGGACTCTCGTCAATCTCCCGGTCGCTGTTGCATGTCTCAGGCTTACGCTTAATGGTAACGGGAACCGCGAGCCGGATGGTGCGCTCGTACTTCATACCGCCAGGAAGTGACGTCGTGAACTCGGCAGTCATGTTCAGTGGCATGGTGAAGGATTCAAGACGCTCAGCACCTGCGATCGAGGCGAGCGTAGGCGGACAATGACCTTCAAATTGCCCTTTGGCGGCATTCCAGGTGACGATGGAACCTCCAGGGTCAACATCGTACTTGACATCGAGGTCTTCGCATGGTCTGCTCAAGACAGGTTTGAGATGGAAGGATCGGTTTTCGTCGTAGACATTCTGTAAGCCCTCGAAATCTACTGTCGGCGGATTCCAGGTGAAGTGTACTTCCACTGTCAATTCCTCCGCCAGCTGGTGGGCCGATTGACCAAAAGTGACTTCCGCCACAGGCATGCGGCCGTCAGGGTAGAAGAGGTATTCGCGCGTGCGCACGAACGCTTCGAGTGTAGCTCGTACATCAGCTGATTGGGTCCAGGCGAATGCTCTAAGCTCGGGCGATGTGCTGCTCGCCAGATGGAAAGTCTCAAGCATGTCGTCCACCAGGCTCGAGATAGGAATCGTGACCGGCTTCGTACCGAGGGCCTCCAAGAATCCACTGAATCCCTTGAGCAGAGTCTTGACATCCCAGTCGCAAGCGGGCTCGTCGTCTTGAATGTAAGTCTCCGCGGCAATCAGCATCGTCTCCCTCGCCAACGCAGCCTCGAAAGCCTTCTCCTAGAAAAACACCTCGTATGCCGCCACCGTGCTTGGCAGCTTCCATACCGAGACCAGGTCTTTGTCCTGCACGATTGCGTGGCCGTCTCGTGCTACTTCGCTGAGTATGAGGCGTATGGTCTGGCGAGGGTAGAAGCGGTGCTGTGGGTAGAAGAGCTCGAGTGGCTGGGAGTGCGTCGGGCCGCCGGAGGCATGGATGTTCAGGTGGGAGAGGAGTCGGTTGATGGAGGAATCGGCGGAGATTTGCGAGGCCATTGTGCAATTGATGTCGAAGGTAAACTGTTAATGGTATTGATGCGCTTTTAGGTGCAGAAAGCTGTCTCGTGTGACATGCGAATGTGAATGTTTGAAGCCTGACGTTGAGCTGAAGGCAACAACGTCACGCTCGCAGAGGCAGGAAGTCGCTCTCTGTGGAACGTCGTTGCGTTCGCGATTCAAGGCATCACGCCAAACCACTCCATTTCCAGGTGAGCGCTGGGACACCACTTGTGATAGCCATGCAGGATCCAGTCCGCTTGAGTGACGAAGATTTCCGGTCTACCTACCAGCAAGCTTTCGAATCTTGGGCCCGGATTCATCGTCAAATTGCCAACGAGCCTGGGTTTCCAATTCTTGCATTCTTTCCAGCTGTCGCACAGGGCCACCCGGCTTTGCCACGCACCTTAGAACTGAAACACGATAGCGAGGGACTTCTTGCCACCGGTTTCTCGACATGGAGCTCTTCGGGATCCGAATGTTCCTCCAGTCTACCTTCATTCAAGCAACCTCTGCATATGAAGGTTGCTACAGCAGAACCAAATTTGATAACGATCCAAAAGAATGCCGAAAAGAGAGAATCTTGCGCCGCGTTTGCGGACCGAGACAATTGCTACCTAGCTGTGCTTGTACTAGCATGGTCATACATCTTGTCAGCTCGCTGGACAGAAACTCTGTCTGAAACCTGTACATTGACGTATACGCAATCTCAGTCACAACAACATACTGGTGCGCATGGAAACATCTCCGGCGAAGAAGCCGTGGAGATCGTTCTTGAAGACGCCGGAAATGGAGAAGTCCGGTGGTGGGCCGCTGTCCTCGCACCAGGTCAAGGATGGAAAGCTCAGATCCAGTCTGAGGACATAGGGTACTTGTCGCCGTGGTCCGTCCATCTGCAAACAGAATGTAAGTTCGTTCTACGACATAACGATGCAGATCTACCATCGTCTGCTTCGGCGGCGACATTTCGAGATGCTAGTGACTATCTAAAGAACTTCTGCAGATGTCGCAACATAGTTGATCAAAGTCTTGCGGCGTTGTCAGCTGTGCTTTTAATTCCGGCAATGGGCAGCATGTATGGACTGAGCTTGCCTTTTCCAAGTATTCGCGAGACAGGGGAACATTGCTCTAGTGAAGCACCCAACACAGCATCCCATCACGACTTTGCATCCCGATTGACATGCGACGAACGCCAGATAGACAAGCTCATCGCCCTCAGTTGCAATATCAGAGGCATAAAACCCATGCTGCTAAGTACATTCTACGAACCTAGCATTGAGTGTAATGCTGTTACACCCTGGCTGCAAGGAAGTCTGGCGGCGATCGAGCAGTTAGCAGGATCCGACTCACACTCGGTCGTGCGCATGTGCATGGAGCGAGTACCCGCCGTGGCATTTCTCTGGCTCGGCGTGTTCGTCTTGAGTCTACATCAGAGTCTACTCCGAGACGTCCGATTCGGACGAATACCCATCGATTTGCATTCCGCGGCATGGTCGCGAACAACTCAATCATTCATCCAGGAACGGACATCGGAACCCATATTGGAAGGCGGAGTCGTGTCGCGAGCAGACGAGTGCAAGATCCTCTTTCTCGCCCAAGCACAATCACATAACCGATTGCCACTGTGTCAATGGAAGCCATTCGGTACCACGAGTATCGAGAACACTGACCTCGAGATCCAGAATCACCGCGATTGCGAGCACCATCGCCTTCGATATGAAGGGGTCTCCTGGCGCTGTCAAGGTGGTATACACGAACATCAAGCCTCGCTTCAACACGACAAGCAGCAAGAGCACATCAGAGGCGAGTCTCCCGTGATGCGACGTAATAGTACAAAGCATGTTCCCGTTTCCTTCGAAGGAATGAACCGAAATAAGGAAGCCATCTCTGAAAATGCCACTCGCAACATATTTGCATGGCTTCGTCCTGATGGATATGCCCTTGGTGAGGCAAATATCTGGAAGCATGATTGGTTCCAGACTTGCGATTCTGACGATGATGAAGTGAGTGAAGACAAGGAAGCTTCTATAGGGCGACAACAATCATCAGGCCGAGTGAAAGATTGGCTCTCGGACCTTGGACCAGATGTGAAGACCTTTGACGGCGACAATTCGAACAGTTTTTAATCATAGCCCAATGACACTTTCGAGGTTACAATCGCGACATTGTTTGCAGCAAGTGACAGTCACGTGTGACAGCGGAAGACAAAGTAGGTGAAACCAACACGCTAATGAGTAGACGCGACAATAGAGACTTTAGACAACTCTTACGATCGTGCCGTCACTGCTAGCACTTTCATCAGTGACTTTACTTGCGCCGCGACACTCCCTGTACATGGAGCTTTATCTGTTTGTGGAACTTCGCTTCAAACACCGATCAACATCAAGAGTTTTTCGCTCGCGACACGCAGACCACATCCAAAACAGGCAGCGACCGATACACCACACCAAATATCGCTAAAACACCTTCCATTGCGGCTGACATGGGCCAGATTATGAGGTACGTAGTCGTCAACCGAATTTCTTGTTGAAGGCTAATTGACCATTCTACAGCCAGCTACCGCTACTTCCTGATATGGCCACAGATGTCAGGATCTTCGCCACCACCGCACCAGAAGACTCCACCAGATTCGTGGTGCCGCAGAGTTTGCTGACAGAGTCTTCGGGATTCTTTCAAAGTGAGCGGCGTGACAAGTGGGCATCGTCGTGTACTCCGGCGACCACCCTTCCTGGAGTTGAAGCTCGGGTCTTTTCGTCATATCTACTCTGGGTCTATCGAAAGAAGGTTGCTGTAGCGAGTGACTGTGATCCAACCGCAAAGGAGTGGCCACGGCAAATTTGCAGCAATCTGTTCAAACTATGGCTTCTTGCTGATAGGCTGGAGGACTACCGACTTTGAAACGCGGTGATGGACGAAATGGTAGGCATACTGCAAAGACACGCGCGCTCTAACGACATGGCTTTGTTCTCGCCGGAGGTGACCATCTCTATCTGGTCTACTGTAGAGAGAGGCCAGCTTCTCCGCCAAATCATTCTGGACTATTATCTGAGCTATGATAACACGACACAAATCGAACTGCACATGGACCGATATTATCCGGAATTTCTTAAAGAGCTTGGGATACTGGCACTGAGGACACTTCACTCGCGAGAACCAAGGGCAAGCTCTTCCACCGAAATTATACTCGACGCAGAGAATTGTGCCTATCATTATCACGACCCTGGATGTCCGAAGAAATCTTGTACTAATACGGGTGGCGTTTCGACTCAAGTCGTGTCGAGTGGAAGCGCACATGCCCAAACGTATGTTGTCCATAACTTCATACCGATCCAAACTGTCTTTCCATCCGTACTGACTTCCATCAGATCTCTCGATGTGACCGAAGAGGTGCGCATCGTCATCAATGAATGGAAACCTGAGCGGACCGCCGCATTTGTGGTGCCACAAGAATTACTAACCGAGAAGTCGGAGTTCTTCAGGACAACCTGCAGCAAAGAAGTCAGACTCTATGACGGTCCTCACATCATGATCCAAGACGTGGATCCTGAAATCTTCAAAGCATATCTCCATTGGGTATACCGAGGAATGGTAGCTGTGAGCTCGGGATTCGATGGCCAGCCTCGATCTGCGGCCCAGGCTGAGCCTACCATCAAGGAGCTGGTAGAGCTTTGGCTGCTCGCAGACCGATTCTCAGACTCCAAGCTCCGCAACTCAACTATGGATGCTCTGAGAGAGGTCGCTGGGAGCATCTACAAAGCCGACGCTGACTGGACGGCCGCATTTCCACCCAGCATGACTGTGCGCATTTGGCCTTCTACGACCAAAGGACGGGCCCTACGACGTTTTGTGGTCGACATATACCAGTCAAGAGTGACAATTGAGATCCTGGACCAGGTGAGGAGCTCATGCCACCCCTAGTTTTGTGGGGATCTCATGATAAAGATGGCGTATATGATGGAAGGCAAAGAGAGCAATGTCGTCTGGGCTTTAGGGAGCAAGTGCCATTATCATGAGCATGACGAGCACGACGAGCACGAAGAAGCATGTTGCGGAGACGAGGACTACATCACAGACGGCGATGAGTACGGCCGCTGTCACGATGAGTAAATACTCCAAAGCACAGTATGGATCGTCTAGAGGGTAATATGTGGCATCGTGCTTTGGCGATTGCAG
Source organism: Cladosporium sp. VS III D KN 1 (assembly GCA_019775635.1). Taxonomy (NCBI): domain Eukaryota; kingdom Fungi; phylum Ascomycota; class Dothideomycetes; order Cladosporiales; family Cladosporiaceae; genus Cladosporium; species Cladosporium sp. VS III D KN 1. The sequence continues at coordinate 236,057 of JACWFN010000018.1, forward strand.
ACTGCTCGCAACCACGAGCCATACTTCATTCACCTGCCCAGTTACCTGGACTGTGCCTCAATGGTGCGTTAGCCCTAATTAGATTGAAGTTGTGAATACAAGCACAAGTGTATCCTCAGACTTATGAGCAAACCTGTATCCTCCAAAGCTGAAGGCAATGTCAAACTGCACGGTGTTTCCATGACATCTTCCGCGTTCACACGATCAACCATCGCATTCTTCCCCGTCTCGCTATCCCTAACTACAACGCCGTGGAACTCGAACTCTCGGCACGGCGCCGCAGCCAAGCAGTTCAGATCCACAGCCGTCGAAGCCAGCGTACCAGTATAATTGTAGAAGCTTTTTTGTCTCGCGCCTCATCGCTTCCAAGCGCCAGCCTGCCATGAGCGTATAACCCCAAACCCTAAACTCACAATCACATTGAACATCAGCGCAAACATTCCATGCATGTATTGGTTGTATATGTACACGTATACTTGTACGTTGATCGCGACTTGATACGCGGTCTTTCTACGTGTCGTTCATGGTCGTTGTGTGAACGGCGAACAATGCCGACAGCGTGAGACCTGTGCAATCACGACAGCGAACGTCCGAATCAAGATCGGGACTGACCACGATCAAACTCAGCACCTTGTGCAAAACTTTATGAGAGCGAATAGATCATCTATACAGAAGTGTTCGATGGTTCTACATCATGTTGCGCAGTCCTTGAGCTTTTATATTACCCTCAAATGTCCTCCTCATCAAAGTGACTGATGAAATACTGCCCAGTAGCAGTATTGTTTGTCACATTCGAGATCTGGATCTGTCCACCCTTCAGGGATCCAGTCTCGGTTAATCCACCAGCAACAGGTCTCTGCAGCTTGTTCTCATCCTTCTTCACGGTGAAGTTGCCAAGCGAGATCTCGTACGGGTTGCGAGAGACGATGGTCGGAAGGCCGAAGTACTGCGCTTCCACCTGCTCGTAATCCATATGCAGCTCGAAGTAGCCGCGGTAGTAGATCTCGCTCCATTGGAGCTCGGGGTTGTGGGTAGTGAGCCAGTTGGAAGCGTTGTTGGCGTTCTTGATTGTGATGTTCTGGCCGTAGGGGGAGGGAGAGGACACAGCTGTGCCCGCGAACTCGACGCCCAAGCTGCCGGCGCCAGTTGAGGAAGAGTAGTTGGTGTGGTCGAGCCAGACGAGGTCAGAGACCCAGTTTGCGTGGCTGTCACCGGAGATGACGATGTTGTTGCCGATGTTGTTCTGGGTCAAGTGCTGCAGCGTGCGGTTGCGGTTGGCTTGGTAGCCGTCCCAGGCATCGTAGTCTAGAGGGTTGACGTTGCCGTAGGCGGCGCTCTCGTTGACCTTGCTGAAGACGGTCTGGCTGCCGATGATACGCCATGCGGCACCACGTTCAGCGGACTGGGACAGAGAGTTGTAGAACCAGTTCTCTTGACGAGAGCCCATCATGCTACGGCCTGCATCGTTGGAGATCTCGTGGATGTAGTCTGTGTTCCAGTACAGATCGGTAATAGATCGGTCGTACTGCCTGGTGTCAAGCATGATCAGGTCGAAGAGTGATCCAATGGAGAAACTGCGCCAGATACGCAGGTTGTCGTCCATCTCGACCTGGCGAATAGGCATCCACCTGAGCTAGTTAGTAAGGGCTCTTTTCGCGGTTCGTATTGATGCACTTACTCGAAGTATGCCCGCACAGCGTTCATCTTTCGCTGGTCAACGGAAACACCACCGTCAAGCACGAATGAAGCTTCGGTGTTGTTCAACTCGGAGGCACCATCGCGGTAGGTATTGTCAGAGACCTGTGCTCCCGGTCAGTCTCGTACGTGCTTGCTTCTGTAGAGATATTTCAACCTACCTCGTGGTCGTCCCAGGTAGGAATCCATGGGAAAGTGGCATGGCTGAGCTGCAAGTCCAGATCGCTACGGTAAGTAGCATGACGCTCACGGTAGTCGTTCAAAGTGTAGACGATCGACTCCGGCTTGGGCACACGACCAATCGAGTATCCATATCCATAATCCCCATCACCGGCATATTCGTAGATGTAGTCACCAAGATGGATAACGTAGTCTACGCTGTCTTTTCTCGCCGGGTTGCCATATGCGTTGAAAAAGCCAAAGGGATAGTTGCTGCAGCTGTAGACTGCGAGTCCGACCTTGGTGACATGGTCGTCGGCAGCAGGTGCAGTTTTGGTCCTGCCAAGAGGACTCTTCTTGTCGCTATCGCAAACGCTGAATTGGTAGTAGTATCTTGTGAACGGCTTGAGACCCTTTGCCTCTACTTTGACAGTGTAGTCGACGTCACTGCTCGTGTAGGCACGGCCTTTGCTGCAGACGTCCTTGAAGTCTTTCGTCTCGGAGACCTTGTAGTCGACACAGACAGGAGCAGTCGAGACGGTCAAGTTGGGTCCATGCCAGTACAAAGGCACTGTGCCGCTGACAGTCGAGTTGCTGTCCACGTCTGCGTACTGAGGCGAGATGCGAGTCCACAGAATGACAGATTCCGCGTAGGGGTCACCGGACGCAACACCGTGGGTGAAGTTCAACTGTGAAGCATCGAACTTGGCAGGGGTGTTGCGCTTGTTGACCTTGTGGAGAGAGATACCGAGACCAGGGTGGTGCTCAGAAGGTGAGCGGTAATTGAGGTTGCTGGTCCAGCTTGCCGAAGCAATGGCAGCGAAAGAGACGAGCGACACAAGAGAGGACATCATCTTGGCCTTGCCTGTAGTGATGAAAGTACAGGAAACGAGGGGATGATCCAAACAAACAACCCCAGCATGATCGTCGGTACATACGCTGCTCTTATAGCTTTCCTATGTTTGCTTTGCCCTCGCGACATTTCCTAGCCAGGCAGGTGCAGTCCAATGCAGATTCACTTCGGTCCAAGACGTCATTGCGCCTTTCGACCATTCACGACGCACGTGTTGACCATGCTTCAAGCATGCCCGCAGCAGAAAGCTTAGCCTGCTTGTCAAGCTTGCATGGTAATGTCCGTCTGGCTTTCGATGGTGACATGGGTGTAGAGTGGGAGAGGGAACAAAAAGTCCAGCACGTGGGATGAGGGAGCTTCAGCCATTGGGTTTCTGGCAGAATTTATGGTTCCTGGCGGGGAGCTTCCCAGCCGCAGATCGGCAGAGCTCCAACATCCCACTTCTGCCAAACACGGCAATGCGGCATATCGACTGGGGACACGAGCATCTTGAGCCGCCATGGTCAATTGTTGCTTATATTCGAGCGGAATCAGCCGGAAGCAAGAAAGGTGCTGGTGTTGCAACGGAACCCCCTTGGGCTCACAGCTTCAGCAAGAAATCCGTTGATTTGAGAGGTGAGCTCCACGCTCAATCGACCTTCATGTTCATCCGCGAACGGCAACGGTCTCTACCAAGGCTATAGAGTGCGTCCATCAAAAACTCTTTTACAAAGGCGTACAGGTCATCGATCACATGACTACGGCGTCCTTTACCGAGTCCCATATGCAGTGCGACCGACGACGCAGACGCTGCTTTAATATACCATACTGATGGGATCGTATCACCCCAAGACCTGGTTCCAGTCGAGTGGGAAGTCAGGCACATCACCAGGCTCTGCCGTCCAGTACCTCGGATTATTCGCCTCAAACTGCCCTCGCCAATTCTCATAGTCCTTCATCTCATGATTTCCAACAACGTCTGCAGGCGGCTTACTCGCAACCTCACCAAGCTTCTGCTGATAAATACCAAAGTCGCGCTTAGGCACTCTAGATCCATCGTCCTCGATCTTAACCAGATCATACCCTCCTTCATCTTCGTCTCGATCTTCGTCATCGTCATCGTCGCTGTCATCTTCCTTCTCCTCCGCTGATTTTTTATAATCGGTATGTCCATAAGTATGCAATAACCCTCCACTGACCACGCCTGTCATATCCGGCGAGAAGAGGCAATCGACCTCATCCAACACCCTCTTCCTTCCAGGATAAGCAGTCCCATAGTCTCCCCAGAACATCGGCACGGGAAACCGTCCAAACGCTTCGACCATATTCTTCCACCCCGATATCTGGAAACTCGACGGTCCGACCCAATCGTAGACGCCAAAAGACGTGAAATCTGCTCTCTCCTCGGGAGCGCCGGCAGTCATGTACTGCAGCGCTTGGAGGCGAAATTGCTGGTTGGCCGACATGCTTGCGCCGACGGGAATGTGACGGCTGACCCCCAGTTTACGGATGAAGAGCTTTGTGTCGCGGACAGCGGCACGGTGTAGGGCGGCGAGTTTGGTGGAGGTTGAATTGCAGACTGTGGATTGTGAGATCGAATAGCCGAGCAGGTTGGAGAAATGGGCGGTCTGCTGGACTGTGGCGAGATTTTTGCGAATTTTCACAGGACTGTAGAGATGTTGCAGGTCGTCGATAGTATGGTGGAGGCCGTTCTCTTTGGGGTTGAGGTTGCCGAATAGCTCGAGGAGGACGTAGATGCCCGCGTCGTGCAGGAGCTGTAAGGCTTGTTCAGGCGATTCAGTGGGATCTAGGTGCTCGACAGATATTGTGTTGATGCCTAGCTGCTGGAAGAGAGGAATGTCTCTTTTGAGTTGAGGAAGCCAGGCTTCGCTCAGCGGGTCGATGCGAGAGTCTTGAAATATTGCTTGATGTTTATAAGCGCGTGGGCAGTAGGTCACGCCTTTGATGAGGAACTGGGATTTGTTAGTTTTGCTGGACCTCGAATTATAATTTCCTTCATTAATTACCCGTTCACCATCTTTCCAGAACCAGTTGCCTTTGGTTTCGATGGATGAGATGGTCATGGTTGTGGCTGTGTCGTCAGATGTTTCGTTCGATATGTTGATCGGACAAGGAGGGGGAAAGTAGAATGCCCAGAGAGCCTAGAAGGAGAAGATGGAGGATCTTGCTTTACGAGCGATACTTAAGGGGATGTGGTACTGATAAACCTAGGCCACTGGACTTCACTCGATAGCTTCCTCCATTTGGTGCGAAGTTTAGAACATCGCGGAGGTCATAAGTCTCTCACTTTGGCTTCCACAAGCGATATTTCTACTAATTGTATAGCAAATACCTCTAAACAAGATATCGAGAGCTACTTATGTATCTCTTGAGAAATATGCTTTACATATATCGGTGGAATTTTATATTGATATTCGTGTCTCCCGGGCAAATGGTATATAGACTTACGCTTAGGCAGCCTAGTGCGGATGTTCTAAACTTCGCACCAAATGGAGGTTGTCGCAGAGCAGACGAATGACGCCAACGTGGATCCTTCGATCAGGCAACAAGCGCGTGAATTGAAGTTTCTTAGTCATGTCCACGAGACTGTCCATTCGTTTGACTTGCTGCCGATGGCCTCAAGGCTGGGCATCTGGATGGACTATTCCTGAGGGTTTCTTGCATACTGGTCGTTGATATCTCCATTCAAAGGAAAAGAAGGCATACCTAGGTAGTCATTACTCAAAAGTCTGCGGACAGTGTCTCAGCGGCAACTATCCCTCAAAATAAAACTTAGAGCCAAAGGTATGACTATACTAGTAGTCAAGAATTTCTGAGGTGTTCTTTACTATCTCTAGGAAGTATAGTTCCACAATTTGAGACTATATGTGCCGATACTGGCACAATACGACATTGAGATGTGCGCAGACTTATGAGCTGTAGCAATGCGATCGCCGTCATGCCGATTCAGACAAGCCGAGGCTAAGTTCTTCAATGCACCACTTCAACCCCTCTACGCATCCTCGCCTACCACCATATACAAAGGCCGTGGGTAGACAGCAATATGTAGCTTCTCTAAGCTGCTTGGCTTTCCCGCCATTGCATGACATCCGTTATCGTCAACAATCAACAAAATGACACAATCACCGCCCCTCCAGGGCCTCCGAGTTCTCGAGCTCGCCGGCCTAGCTCCAGGTACATCATAACCACCACAGTCCTAGCTCACAAGTCTGCACATCTTGCATTTTGCTAGTACCAGCGGATGCACGTACATGCCTCATATTGTATGTCGTACAGAGCGGAGAGGACACCTTTGGAATCCTCGAGTACTGGTTAAGTCCTACCTTCAGGCTTCGTCATTGTAGCAATGACAAGTGCCGCTGAGATGCCATGTGCAGACTGATGAGCAACGACTATACAAGCAACCGGCTCCTCTTCTAATCGTCAACTAACATATTACTCTTCCCAGGTCCCTTCGCCGGCCTCCTCCTCGCAGACTTCGGCGCCACAGTCTTGCGTATCGACCGCGCCCATCCCTCCGCCCACAACACCAACACTGCCCCACCACCACCTACGCCCGACCAACTCACCCGCCGCAAGTCCTCCATAGCCTTGAACCTCAAATCGCCTGCGGGTTTAGCGCTGCTCAAAAAGCTAATCACCAATGCCGACATCTTGGTCGACCCTTTCCGCCCCGGCGTGCTAGAGAAATCCGGCCTGGCCCCGAATGAGCTCCTCAAACTCAATCCGCGGCTGATAATCGCGCGCATGACAGGTTTCCGCCGCGATGGGAAGTATAAAGACATGGCGGGGCATGATATCAATTATGTTGCCGTCTCCGGCGTGCTGAGCATGCTCGGACGAAAAGGCGAGAAACCGTACGCTCCAGGAAACATCATGGGCGATTTCGCTGGCGGTGGAGGGGTCTGTTTCATGGGCATTCTGCTCGCACTGTTGCAGCGGGAGAAGAGCGGACTGGGGCAGGTGGTGGAGGCGAATATGGTTGACGGGAGTGCTTTTATGGCTAGCATGCCGAGGTTTGGGACTAAGACGCCTATGTGGGATCAGAACAGGGGAGAGAACGTGTTGGACGGAGGATGTCCTTATTACGATACTTATGAGACGACAGATCGAAGGTTCATGGCCGTCGGGGCATTGGAGCCGCAATTTTTCAAGGCCTTGTTGAAAGGGTTGGGCATTACGGAGGAGGATTTGGGAGGAAAGAGGGAGGATAGAAGAACGTGGCCGAAGATACGAGAGCTGTTCACCAAGAAGTTTGGAGAGAAGACGAGGGATGAGTGGGAGGCTATATTCGATGGGACCGACGCATGTTGCACGCCTGTATTTGAGCAACGAGAGCTGGAGAAGGCTGGCTTCGATCAGAGGCCGATTGTTGCGCTGAGCGATTCGCCGGGCTATGCTATCCAGGATGGCGAAGCGGAAGGGAGAAATGCGAGGGAAGGTCAGGGCATTGGTGTTGAAGGGAACGGGTGGTCTACGAAGGGCTTGAGTCCGGGTAGCGGAGGCGAAGAGGTGCTTGCGCAGTGGATGGGCTGGAGCCGTGGGAGGCATTATGAGGTGAAGGCGGGTGGATTGGAGTATGTTGGTGCGGGAGAAAGGGCGAAGCTGTAAGATGCCATGAAGTGCTGTTGGCCAAGGAATACTCAGGTGTATGCAAGAATTGTATATAACCGTGGTTTCAATACACATCATCGCCACTTACGATGGATGAAGGATTGATCTCATGAATCTTGGCGTAGCGGATCGGGCTGTCATACAGCCTTCCTCTTCCGTCCCACTCAACTCATCAATGCGATCGGGCGCAAAAGGCGTTCATGCGCATTTCATTCTCTCATCTGGTTTGATCACATTCAGTGCGACGTCTCATTGTGTAAGATTCGTAAGCGTTGCCGCGATGCCCAGATTCCGCGTCCTCGCAATTTGTTCCAAACCCAGCCTGGTGCCTGCATGCGATTTGTAATCCTCAGCTCGCGAGATATGCATGTGCATGAGAAGAAGTCAATGGAAGCACTAGTCGCAAGAATTGCGAGCTTAGAGGTAGATGATATAAAACCTTATTCTACACTCGTACAATTTGTACGTGCTATACAAGTGATCCAAACACTGCTCCTCCAAATTAACGTTGACAACATGCCTTCTTACCTGGTCACAGGCGCCTCGCGCGGTCTCGGCTATGCATTCGTTCGCCATCTCGCTGCTATTCCAGGCAACATCGTCATCGGCATGGTTCGCGACAAAGAGGCTACTATCGCTCGCTTAAACAAGGACAACATCACCAACGTCTCAGTGGTCCAAGCCGACATCACTGATCGAGATGCCCTGACTGCAGCTTACAGCGAGGTCAAGACTATCACCAAAGGCTCGCTCGATATGCTCATCAACAATGCAGCACTTGTCAATGAACGCAGCGCTTTCCTCACCCTCGCCGACGACGAGCCAACCGCTCTAGAAGACGACCTGATGGCTTCTTTCCGCGCCAACGTGGTTGGAGTCGCCAACACGATCAACATCTTCCTTCCCCTCCTTCGAACCGGACAGGAAAAGAAGATCATCACCATCTCCTCTGGCATGGCGGACACAGAACTGATCAATCGCTTCAGTGTCCCGATCGCAGCACCCTATTCGATTTCCAAAGCTGCTACCAACGCGCTCGTCGCCAAATACAACGCCGCTTTGGGCAAGAGTGAAGGCCTGCTGTTCCTTGCACTCAGCCCGGGATTGGTAGATACGAGCGAGGGAAAACCTATGACTGAGCAGCAATTGCAGGGCGCGCAGGCTATGGGTGCTTTGTTTAAGGAGTATGCGCCAGACTTCACTGGGCCGATCTCACCGGAGAAGAGCGTCCAGATGTGTTTGGATGTGATTGAAAAAGCGACAGTGGAGACGCATGGTGGTGCTTTTGTTAGCCATCTGGGGAACCAGCAATGGTTGTGAGAGTGGTGTAATGCTTGCCATCATAAGTCTGCATATGCTAAACCCATCGAAGTGTTTCTTTTGTGCTCAAATCAGCAGTCGTCGTCCGAGAATTTGCCGTGTTTGCCATTGAGACACTGATAGAAGCACTTTGGACTCCCAGTGGTGTTTGTGCTGATACTTGTGGGCATGTAAATAACGGTGACTGTTGCGACCATTGGCGGGTGCAGACTTATGATGACCGATCAGGTGCTGTGAACGTGCAAGTGCCTGTTGCTCTGGTTAGTACATCAGCCTAGCTACGCGAGTGACTGGACAAAGTGAAAGAGGTTCACGTGGTAACGTGGAATTCTAGTGCTGCCGTTCAAACACCCAGATGCCTACATAAAACTTCAGTGACATCTGCCTGCGCATTTGCACGTTGCCTCTCAATGGTCGCTGTAGTCCGCTAAATCCTGTGCCTGTCAGTAGCAGATCATCCGAACACGAAAACACGATTATCAGCATCTCGCCCGCACCGAAAGGATCATTTTTCATTCATACATATGTAGTTGCTGATACCAGCACCATCAAGTACAGTACAGCACTCGGGGTGCAAGTGGGTAAACAAGAGCAACGTCACATGCGGGAAAGCCGCCTCGCTAGCAGGTCCCCAGAAGCTCGCACGCTGCTATCGACGCCGCTAGACATCACCACTGCCCAGCTGCTGGTATATGCTCGGCCTCCGTCCACGACCCCAGCTGAAATCGAGACCGTCCTTTCTCGAGCTCATCGCAAAGACAAGGCACACCAACAACCCGCTCTCTCCCACCCTCGCATCCTCGCTCGACTCCGCAGTCGACGACGACCACGAGCCGCAAGACCCCCGGCTGCCTGCGCCCACCGACGTCGCACTACCTGCTAGCCCCGAGCGCACCTCGCGAATCACTGCTGAAGAGCCGGAAGAGATATCTTTGGACGAAGTAGAGGCGCAAGAACCTCCCACAAACACTCCCCAGCCAACCCAAACCGCCACAATGGCTGCCTCACAGCAAGAAGAGCAGGAGCATGGCTCCATCTTCTCCATTTCCGGTCCCGTCATTATCGCCGAGAACATGATCGGTTGCGCCATGTACGAGTTGTGCAAGGTCGGCAACGAGCAGCTCGTTGGTGAAGTCATTCGTATCGACGCCGACAAGGCCACCATCCAGGTCTACGAGGAAACCGCTGGCATTACTGTTGGCGACCCTGTCGTCCGTACCGGCAAGCCTCTCTCCGTCGAGCTCGGTCCCGGTCTCATGGAGACCATCTACGATGGTATCCAGCGCCCACTCAAGGGTATCAGCGACGTCAGCGGCAGCATCTACATTCCCCGCGGCATTGACGTGCCCAGCTTGGACCGCACCAAGGAGTGGGAGTTCACGCCCAGCGAGGACTTCAAAGAGGGCGACCACATTACTGGCGGTGACTGCTTCGGTACCGTCTGGGAGAACTCTCTGCTCAACGTCCACCGCATTCTTCTCCCGCCCCGCGCTCGCGGTACTATCAAGAAGATGCCCAAGAAGGGCAAGTACACTGTCGATACCAACATTCTGGAGCTCGAGTTCGAGGGCAAGAAGTCCGAGTACAGCATGATGCACGAGTGGCCTGTCCGTGTCCCTCGTCCCACCACCGACAAGCTCTCTTCCACCGAGCCTTTCATTGTCGGCCAGCGTGTGCTTGACGCTCTCTTCCCCTCTGTCCAGGGTGGTACTGTCTGTATCCCTGGTGCTTTCGGCTGTGGCAAGACTGTCATTTCGCAGTCCGTGTCTAAGTTCTCCAACAGCGACATCATTGTTTACGTCGGATGGTAAGGATTGGTTGTGTTTCCATGATTTCGGAAAATGGGAGCTAACGTTCACTAGTGGCGAGCGTGGTAACGAGATGGCTGAAGTCTTGATGGACTTCCCCGAGGTAAGCCACCGATCGGACGATATCAATAAATTAAACACTAATAACAAAATCACCTACAGCTTACCATCGATGTCGAGGGTCGCAAGGAGCCTATTATGAAGCGTACTTGCTTGATTGCCAACACCTCCAACATGCCCGTGGCTGCTCGTGAAGCCTCTATCTACACCGGTATCACTGTCGCCGAGTACTTCCGCGACCAAGGCAAGGACGTCGCCATGATGGCCGACTCTTCCTCGCGTTGGGCCGAGGCTCTCCGTGAGATTTCTGGTCGTCTCGGTGAGATGCCTGCTGACCAAGGTTTCCCTGCCTACCTTGGTGCCAAGTTGGCCTCTTTCTACGAGCGTGCCGGTCGCGTTACCTGTCTTGGCTCACCCGACCGCAACGGATCCGTCTCCATTGTCGGTGCCGTCAGCCCGCCCGGTGGTGATTTCTCCGACCCTGTGACAACTTCCACTCTCGGTATCGTGCAAGTCTTCTGGGGCCTGGACAAGAAGCTTGCCCAGCGCAAGCACTTCCCCTCCATCAACACCTCCGCCTCTTACTCGAAATACGTCACCTCTCTGCAGCCCTACTACCAAAAGCACGCACCCGATTTCCCCGTCCTGGCCAACAGAATCAAGGAGCTTCTCACCACCTCTGAAGATCTCGACCAAGTCGTGCAGCTTGTCGGAAAGTCTGCCCTCGGCGACGGTGACAAGATTACCCTCGACGTCGCCACCCTCATCAAGGAGGACTTCCTGCAGCAGAACGGTTACTCCGACTACGACCAGTACTGCCCTCTGTGGAAGACCGCATGGATGATGAAGAACATGATGGCTTTCCACGACGAGTCGCAGAAGGCTATCTCTCAAGGCCAGGCTTGGAACAAGGTCCGCGAGGCTACCAGCGATATCCAGAGCCAGCTTAGGAGCATGAAGTTCGAGCTGCCTGATGATGGCGAGGAGGCGGTTACCAAGAAGTACGAGGAGCTTCTGCAGCACATGAACGAGAAGTTCGCTAGTGTTATGGACGAGTAGGATAGAGTAGAGTTGAGTTGGCGAGGGTGGTTAAGGTGGTTGTGTGATCTGTGGAACGTGCTGGAAGTGGTTGTATTTAAGATTGTTTTTTTGTAGCGATGAATAGACTGTCTCACTTATCTGCGTCTGGTCATTTTTATATACAGTCACGGTCCATGAGTCTGCAGATGGTATCTCAGCGGCAGTTGTCAGAGTTGAGTACGCGAGGGCTGAAGGTATGACTTGATCAGTACTCGATGGTTGTCTGGAATCCTCTGTCATCTCAAAAAATACATTTTTAAGGCTTGTTTACCCAAGTGTGCTGATAGTGGCATCATGCGAGCTACAGGCGTGAACAGACGTATGAGTATTCTCCCAATACTGTAATTGCTACTTGAGGCGTCTACTATCAGCTATGGTGCCTGTATACATGCATTCATCTTATTATTGACCGTTGAGATGCTACCGTAGACCCTTATGGAGTGTTTGTGGAGAAGGTCAGGCATGAAGCTTGTGGCGTTCTGTTCTGTTGACTGCGCCACAGCTCCGTTGCCTTGGCGCGATACGTAAGGTCGGCGTGCGCATGCCCCATGAACTGTACGCAACTGGACTCGTGCAAGCAGGCAGACGAATAAACCACCGCCTCTTCATATACCACCGCTGCCTGGCGCATACCACCACCATCTCCTTACTGCGACTGTTCCGGCTTCGAAATCACGCGCGCAATCTCACTCTCATCATACACCGCCAGTAGGCACTACCATCCCAGGAGACCAGCCCAAGATGGCTCAAACAAACCCTAATGCGTAAGGAAACACAACAACTGCTAGACCAAAAGACTCCTCACTCACTCACCGCAGGATCAACGTAAACGACCCCGGCCTCATTACTCTCGTCAATAAGCTGCAGGATGTCTTCACCACAGTCGGCGTCCAGAACCCCATCGATCTGCCCCAAATCGTCGTCGTCGGCTCGCAGTCTAGCGGCAAGTCGTCCGTACTCGAAAACATTGTCGGCCGCGACTTCCTGCCTCGAGGCACAGGCATTGTTACCCGCCGTCCTCTAGTCCTCCAGCTCATCAACCGCGCCGCATCCTCAACCAAGGAGAACGGCGAGCCGAATGGCGGCGACAGCAAGATTGAGACCTCAGATGCGGCCAGCAACGTCGACGAGTGGGGAGAGTTCCTGCACATTCCCGGCCAGAAGTTCCATGACTTCAACAAGATTCGCGACGAGATTGTCAAAGAGACGGAGAGCAAGACGGGCAAGAATGCAGGCATCTCACCCGCGCCGATCAACTTGCGCATTTACTCCCCTAATGTCTTGACACTCACACTGGTTGATCTTCCTGGTCTGACAAAGGTGCCGGTTGGCGATCAACCGCGTGATATTGAGAGGCAGATTAGGGAGATGGTGCTCAAGCAGATCAGCAAGCCCAATGCGATCATGCTTGCCGTGACTGCCGCGAATACAGATTTGGCCAACTCGGACGGTCTGAAGCTGGCAAGAGAAGTCGACCCTGAGGGACAAAGGACTATCGGTGTGCTCACCAAGGTCGACTTGATGGACGATGGGACAGACGTTGTGGACATTCTGGCCGGCAGGATCATTCCTCTGCGATTGGGCTACGTGCCTGTGGTCAACCGAGGACAGAGGGATATTGAGAACAAGAGGGCTATCTCTTCTGCTTTGGAGGCTGAGAAGAACTTTTTCGAGAACCACCGCGCATACCGTAACAAGGCCTCTTACTGCGGAACACCTTACCTTGCCCGGAAGCTCAACCTTATTCTTATGATGCACATTAAGCAAACTCTCCCCGATATCAAGGCACGCATCCAAGGATCACTACAGAAGTATGGCGCTGAGCTGGCAACACTGGGCGACAGCATGCTTGGTAACAGCGCTAACATTGTTCTTAACATCATCACCGAGTTCTCCAACGAGTATCGCACAGTCCTGGAGGGTACCAACACCGAACTGAACTCCATAGAGCTATCAGGAGGTGCTCGTATCTCTTTCGTCTACCACGAACTTTACTCCAATGGTGTGAAAGCAGTGGATCCCTTCGACCAAGTCAAGGACATCGACATCCGCACAATCCTTTACAACTCTTCCGGCTCATCTCCCGCGCTTTTCGTCGGCACCATGGCCTTCGAGCTCATCGTCAAACAGCAGATCAAGCGTCTTGAAGACCCCTCCCTCAAGTGTGTATCACTTGTCTACGACGAGCTTGTCCGCATCCTGTCACAGCTGCTCAACAAGCCCATGTTCCGCCGCTATCCCCAACTCAAGGAACGCTTCTACAGCGTCGTCATCTCCTTCTTCAAGAGAGCCATGGACCCCACCAACAAGCTTGTCAAGGATCTCGTCGCCATGGAAGCCTGCTACGTCAACACCGGCCACCCCGATTTCCTCAACGGCCACCGCGCCATGGCCATCGTCAACGACCGCCACAACGCTTCAAAGCCTACACAGGTCGATCCCAAAACGGGCAAGCCCATTCCCGGACCTGCAAGAAGCGCTAGCCCCAGTCTCGATGTCAATGGCGGAAGCAACGAGGCAGGCTTCTTCGGCTCCTTCTTCGCTAGCAAGAACAAGAAGAAGATGGCCGCTATGGAGGCACCGCCGCCTACCCTCAAGGCTTCCGGCACTCTTAGCGAGAAGGAAACTCAGGAGGTCGAGGTCATCAAGCTTCTCATCACAAGCTACTACAACATCGTCAGGAGGACGATGATCGACATGGTTCCCAAGGCTATCATGCTTAGTCTTGTTCAGTAAGTTTCCTAATCAGTCTATCGGCGAAAGAAGAAGCAACTGCTAACACATATCCCATAGACTCACCAAAGACTCCATGCAAACCGAGCTCCTCGAGCAACTCTACAGACAACAAGACATGGACAACCTGCTGCAGGAATCCGACTACACAGTCCGCAGGCGTAAGGAGTGCCAGCAGATGGTGGAGAGCTTGTCGAGGGCTAGCGAGATCGTTAGCCAGGTCCAGTAGAACCGGGCGTAGAGCTTGTTAACTTGTTCGAACAATGATGGAGGAATGAATGTTATCAATTGTTCACGCATACGTGCAGATCACGGCAGAAGATAGACTTCAAGGTGCATTGCCGCTTTTTTTTTCGACAATTTGGAACGTTCTGGAAAGAAGCATTTCTTTCATTATTATGTGTCCGTGGCGGAGCAGGAACTGATTAGTCGATTGTATGTGACTTCGTGGTGGTTTTGATGTCCTGCGTTAGCTTAGCGATGTTTTAAATTTCGAACTCGACGTCTTACAATCCAAGGCGATGACTCTTCACATTCTTCAGTTTCGGCATAGCAATAAGATATATTGCGAATGCGAACTCGTTCGGAATGCTGATGCCTGGTGGAGTCGTGAGGACCATATATTGCCAAGACAAGCCCTCGACTTCACGTCTCGACTTCACGCTTCAGACCCCATCGTACTGACAGCATCTCTTGCCCGACCAAAGCCACAACACACTCGCCGCCATGCTGCCTCGCTCATTCGCCGCTCTGCGGCAGCATGGCTTCCGCTCCTTGAGATCTCACCCATCATACCGCCCATTCCTCCGCTCCACATCAACATCAACCCAATCCTCCGCCTCTCGCATCTCCCGCCTCGAATCCCGCCTCCCATCCTTCCTCCGCCGCTACACCACTCCTCTACGCACCGCTCCCGTCTCACACATCTCTGCATTCCTCCTCTTGCACGAAATCACCGCTGTCGTCCCGCTCCTCGGCCTCGCAGGATTGTTCCACTACTTCAACTGGCTCCCTCCGTGGATCGCAGAGGGCGCGATGGTCAAGGCCGGGGTAGAGAAGTTTGGGCGGTATTTGAGGAAGAAGGGCTGGGTTGATGACGATGCGGTGCCGGGGGAGGATGCGAAGAAAGGCAGGATTGGGAGGGCGGGGTCGAAGTGGTGGGGACGAGGAGAGGGCGGTGTCAGAATTGTGGTCGAGCTTGCTACGGCTTATGCTGTGACCAAGCTGTTGTTGCCTGTGCGGCTGATTTTCAGCGTGTGGGCTACGCCGGCTTTTGCGAGGTGGACGGTTTTGCCTGTTGCTGGGTTGGTTAAGAGCCTTTTCGCCAATGGGGCGGCGAAGAGTGGGAGAATCGCGACTGCGAGCCCGGCTGCTGGGACGAATGCTGTGGGCGGTGGAGCGATTCCGAAGA
Source organism: Cladosporium sp. VS III D KN 1 (assembly GCA_019775635.1). Taxonomy (NCBI): domain Eukaryota; kingdom Fungi; phylum Ascomycota; class Dothideomycetes; order Cladosporiales; family Cladosporiaceae; genus Cladosporium; species Cladosporium sp. VS III D KN 1. Next base: position 251,790 of record JACWFN010000018.1, read on the forward strand.
TTGTTGGCAAGGTGAAGTGATCGAGGGACATCGTTCATGTCGTGCTGCCGAATGGGCTCGATTGTAAGACTCTCTCCTCCTCCTACTTCTTCCAGGCGTGAGTGAACTCGCCATGATCTAAGTGCTTCTGCTTGATCATGCACGCTATCGCGTGACATCTCGCTCGACTAGGGAAATCCCTCAAATCCGGGATGCGCTACAGCCATATGGGTGGCGCAAGAAAGACTCACGATGCTCTGGATCGCACAACGCCAGAAAAAGCAAGAAGCAATCATGTTGAGGCATACCTCGGGAGGCTGCAGAAACACGATGACCCTCAGGTGGCGTCTCACCACCCGACCAAATCACCTTCGTGGCCCTTCACTGCCGCCTGCCCTCACAGGCCAAGGGCCCTTCACTGCTGCCAAAGGGCGCTACCCCAGAGTGAGGGTAGATAAACCGCAAAGCAACCTTCCCGTCATCCTCTGATTGACCGTTACATAGATGGCTGAGCGGTGGGGACGCCCGCACGCGAACCCGTCTTGCGCGGTATGGTCAGGGGTTCGATACCGCGGGAGGACGCTCCACGCCATCGAAATGAAACGTCGACGGCCTTCGGGCCTGGTACAGTTTCCCCTCGAGTTGAAAGAAAGTGGGTTCGCCCCATATCTCCAGGTTTTTGCACTTTTTGAGGGTCATATTATTCGCTTCAATTGTAGGGCGAGGTATGTGGATACCGCTTCACTGTTCGCAACGCCGTATTCATATTGAGATCTGGAGGTAGAGCGCTCGGCTCTTTCACTTTTGAGTAGACCTGCGCGACCGATGAAGTGGCAATTGTCGTGCATCTTCGGCCACATGGTACTTCATGCTTGAAGCTGAAAACCGCCAGTCGCAGTAGGGCACCATTTGTGTGAGCCACGTTCATTGTCAACATGAGTCGTAACTGCAAACTTAGTAGCCAGTTTTGCTCGAGGCACACGTTTGCACCATCGCCGCAATCAGCGCTGCCTGTGGATGGGATGTGATAGGCTCTCCTCGGAAAAGTTCGAACGACTTGATAGAAGAGTCTCGGAAGAAGCGAATGCGAATCAATCAGCTACTCGAGCATGCTGCAGATTGGAGACCTATCAATCGGCAACGATCTAGTCGGAAAACGATCTACTATTCCATGATAAGTTGTGGTACTAGCTCATAAGTCCGCAAATTTCTCCATATCTCGTTACGCTGCGATCAGCGCATAGGACTATGGACCTCGATAACACCCTATAGACATAATTGGGACGATTGAAAGCTCCTTCTCTACTACTGAGATTGTACTTTCAGCATGTGTCCATGTTAGAATGCGCCGATTCCGCTGCGATGACATCTGCACACTTATTAGTGGCAAATGTACCCCACTGACATGAGCCTGGTGTCATATCTTGCCTTCGTATATTGTGGTGAGATTCATGGTGACAAAGACCACTTTTATGCACGATGACGTCTCTGGCTGAGGATCTGACTATTATGACCGTGACTTCGAGTGTGTTTGCTCAGCTACTCTATCTATACATACTTCCGGCTCTGACCAATGCTCGATCCAGCACGTATGTAGTCTTATACGTCGCCCAGAATGCACAATCGTCACCATGCGCCTAATTAATGCTCAGACGCTGCAACTGGAAGATTTTACTCTGCGCGATGTCCCACCACATGCCATCCTCTCGCACACATGGGAAGATGGCGAAGTGACATTTCAAGACATGCTTTCTGGCCGCGCACATGCGACACCTACAAAGGGTTACGACAAAATCCGCCAGACATGTCGATTAGCTTGGGAGCACGGCCTCGATTATGCCTGGGTGGATACTTGCTGCATCGATAAGTCAAGCAGTGCCGAGTTGACAGAATCTATTAATTCTATGTTTGGATATTATCAACGGTCGGCTGTCTGTTTTGCTCTCTTGACCGATTCGCGTCCTGGGTCATCCAATATAGGCTCCAGCAGATGGTTCACTCGCGGATGGACACTACAGGAGCTCATCGCGCCACCTCGTCTGATTTTCTACCATCAAGACTGGTCACGCTACGCCGATAAATCAGAAATTTCACGGATGTTGAGCGAGATAACTCGCATACCGTGCGATGTCTTAGCGGACTCCTCAAGGTGCTCGAGTCTCTCCGTCGCTACGAAGATGTCTTGGGCAGCTGATAGGCGCACGACTCGCTTGGAGGACACCGCATACAGCCTGCTCGGGATCTTCGATATCAACATGCCTTTGATCTACGGCGAAGGGCATAAGGCTTTCATCAGGCTTCAAGAAGAAATTATTAAGCGGGTCAACGACTTGACAATCTTCGCCTGGCAGCCGACCACAGCGCAAGACGGAAGTGGTGCGAGTGGGAATGGTAGTCTGCTCGCAAGCTCGCCACTCGTCTTTGGAACTGACTTGACACTGGATACGGTGCAGGATCAATCGCCTGAGTTTTCCGTCACCAACAAGGGATTGCTTGTTTCGGCTGACACCCCTCTTGGTCATTTCTCCATGGGCAAAGAGGAAGACTGCTTAGGAATCTGCCTAGGTTATGCTCCTCATAAAGGCGGGGTATACACTGGTCGAGTGTTCTTACGTCTCGAGAAGATTGGACCGAGTCTGTTCCGTATCAGCGGAAGGCAAAGATTAATGTGGTTTGACCAGACAAAATACACTTCCCCGATACGCTGGCTCGAATCCCTGTCCAGCTACCATATAGTGATGGACAGCGATCGGGCCCAAGCTGCATGGAGCCTGTTCAGGCGTAATGCAATCTCATTGCCTCGCCGGCAAGAGCTTTATCAGGTCGATTGGGTGATTCCGGAAGATCTGTGGGATCCTGAGAGTCAGACGTTCCTTCGGCCTAAGCCATATGTTGGATCATTCTTCCCCATGGTTCTCGCGATCTCAGTCAAGATACGATTGGCGAGTGGGGTTACGAACATGATCGTCTTATGCGAGAATATGTCTGGTGATCCATCTGTGGGTACGATTACAGATCAAGTCAAGCAAGGCGAGTTCTTCTCGATCATGGGAAACAACCGAGAAAAATCCGTTCCATGGACACAATTTGCTGCTGCGGGCATCGAGATCAGGTGGACGCCGAAGGACACCATTGCCATGGAAACAGGGGCATATGCGAGGGGTTTGCGTGGTCATTCCATTGTGATAGACACTGGAACTGGAGGCGTCGCAGATGTAGACCAGGTGTCGGTGCATCTTGAGAGAGTCAGCCCTTGATCGTAGCTCACAAGAAGATATACTAGCTCAACATATGTATACTAGTGCTCATACTGAAGGTATAGCTATTCATCTTCATTGTCTCAGTGCTGAGATTCTGTGGAGGATACAGTGGTCTCACTGAAGGATGTGCCTTTACTCTCTTTTTAAGAAATAAAGATGCAGCAGTCAACTTAGGAAGATGCTATATAGACTCAGGTGGTCTGGGTTTTGGCTAGTGCTCGCACCGACCGTAGTGTCTGTTAATGTTCATGTGCTCACCCCTGAGATAATGCTAATGATACTCTGGTCTTGATGTGGATGATATGCCTATGCAGTCGGGCGTAAGTTACAAATACAATTCAACGCCCACGGAGAGGCTATGCGCAGCTCATGAGAATCAATTTTATGAATTGCTTGTGCCAGCAGCTATAGGCTATAGCTATGAATCTTGGTTCACTCGCCGCTAAGACGACGTTGAACATACCATGGTCTCGCTGTGTGTCATATGCCTCATTACTCGGCGGCATACAAATAGGTGCAATAGTGTGCCCTCCAAGAGGTCATAGGTGAACTTCTTTGAATCAAGTCTATTTCCTAATCTAACACTTCTTGGCTCGAAAGGAGTGTGAGAAAAGGTGCTTTCGACTGAGGAATAAGGTGGTATTTCTGGAGCTCTAGTCCTCGATTCTGGAATTTGATCGTTACAGCAATGTGCCCTGAAGTGCTCGATAGCGGAAACAGAACTTCGACATCACTACCATATCCTCTAGTCATGCCTTGCATCCTGTTCACTTTCATCTCCTCCGCAACAAAGCCCTTACATTTAGTCATGTGCATAGCATTGACCTTCATTCTCGTCGTGTTCGTGGTAATGGCACTTTGATCTAGAACCATACGCCTCCCAGACCACATTGCCATCCCCACCTCTGATCAGCATCATTCTCATGGCGAGGTCACCAAAGAAATCAGGGTGGCAGTCATCTCTGACTCTGTCAAGTATTTCTGCAGTGACTTTAGACTCGTATATGTCAACGACAAAGCGCCGGAGAGAGCGCCTTCTTGTGGTGGCAGACCAGATGCGCACGATCATCTCCGGGGTGAGAACTGTGGTCCAGTCGTCTATTTTGTCGTTGAAGCTGACTGCACTCTTTCTGAGAATGTCCATAATCGAGTCGCGGAGCTCAGTATCTAAAAAACGATCTGCGAGTAGCCATAGCTCTACGAGGTCGTTGAACATCGCACCGCAGTTGCTCGCGTTTGTGAACAAGTGCGTGTAAATTTTCTTGCAATATACCCAGTGTAGATAGGTATTGAACGCAATAGCGTTTACTTCCGGTATCTTGATGGTGCGGCTCACGGCTTCTCTCCAATTGTTGCGGCAGGCTGCTTTGAAGAACTCAGAGCTTCCGGTCAACAACGACTCAGGTGCAGTAAAAGTAGCCGTACTCTCTGGCTCTTCCTGGTTGATGATGAGAGTTATGTCTTTGGAAAGGTCGACAATGGCTCTGAAGAACATATTAGTGTACGGAAAGGATGCTAAAGGATATCGAGATCACTTACTCTGTGCGATGTGTGTCTTGAGCTGGCCAGAATTTGAGAGGACGACAAAAGAGGGAAATTAGTTCGCGAGCATGAACATGGTAGAAACATGGGAGTGCTTTGGCTGAGTCCGCCGAAGATTGCTCCAGGGCTCGATCGAGTTGTGGCTCTGACGTGGTCATCGATAAGATATCTCGTATGAAGCCTGGATGGAAACCGTCCCTTTGAGCTTCGACAAGGTCTCTGTCAGCGCAGGCGAGAGTATAATCAAGTGCAACCCGTCGCAGAGCACTGCCGGCCGTTGTTGCGGACCATATGGTGATGGTCAAGCCTGGTGAGAAAAGGAGCCTCCCTTTCAAACTTGTGTATTTCTTTAACAAGATGACTATGGCATCCATCACGGCGTTTTCGCAGTCTTGATCTTTGAGTAGGTCGGCCAGAAGCCACAGATTTACGAGATCGCTGCAGACACGTTCTGCACATGCCTCGTGACCAATATCATAGTAGCCATCAATAACCACTTTCTTTCTGTACACCCACATCAGATAGCAGGCGAACGTGCTGCGCTCCACGCCATGAAAGTAAATCACTCGAGTGGCTATCTTGTGCGCAGAGAGCTCTGATAGCGGCGCAAAAAGATTTTGGGGCGCGACAAACTTGGTAGGCTTCGAGTTGGGATCGTAAACAATAATCGTGATCGCTGTGGCAAGATCGGGATGGTTGCTAACGGCAAAGGAGCTGGAGCTAGATCAGAATCTCGCATGTATGAATATATGCAAAGTGCGCGACAAAGACATACCTTGTGTTCTGAGCCATGTTGGTCGTGCGGCTGGATGGTAATGTATGTGGTGAGCCAAAGAATCGCGACGAGTAAAAAGTACTTTGAGATTGGGTTACATAAGCAAACAGAGCTGCATGTGAAGTGAGTGAGTAGGTCAGCGCAAACGAAGTTACTGCTAAAAGCGCCTGCAGTGACGGCATGAGCGCAAGAGTGAGGTCTTATCTTCTGCAGCTTATATCAGCAGATATAAGCAAATGTTCAGCTGATACGCCGTTGAGATGCTGTCATTCCCTCATCGGACTGAGTATGATGCATAAGCAATCGCTAGTGGACACAGAGATAGAAGAGAGTCGATAAGACCCTCAAGATATCAACAAGACCTCGAAGGACTTTTGGTTACACATATGCTGATACTACTAGAAATGGAAGTAAAAATAAGTTGATATACCACTGAGATACCGGCGAGTCCTCGCCGAACTCCCAGCAATAAATACATCAGTGCCTGCATCTATAGAGGCAAAAGTCGATATAGGAATAGTCGAGATGCTGACAAGTCCTCGTCAGAAATTCCGAAATATTTGTACTGTCGCCAGTAGAATCCGAGATACAGACAGATACAGCTCCCGCCGAGATGTTATATAGTCCTGTCAGCTTTCTAGCCTCATGTGTACTGCTGGTGGTAGACTTCGGAATACAGAAACCATTGAGATACTAGTGAGGCCGTATAAGGCTCCTCATGGAATATGTGCTGATACAAATCAACACAAAAACAAAAATAGATATAGCGACCGCCGGCATGATATGCTGTAATTACCGAATACACTAGAATCCGGGAGGCAAGAGGCTAAGAGAGCTAGGCGGTCTCGAAGAACTAAGATGGTAATTATATCTCCACCCTTTGAATCTTAAGTTCTTAGTCACAGCTATATACAGAGAAAGAACACTTGCACCAGCGTTTAGACAACTTTATGATACTTTGCAGGCAAGTTTCAGCGATCGCAAAGACAAGAAGATGATAATACCGCTGTATCTACCTCAACACAATCCATGTATCGATTACGGTAGTTGTCAGAATCGTTGTGCTTCATATTCGTCGCTGCCTGAAACGTGAGGATAGAATTTGTAGCACTATTCTTCGCCTTCGTCGTGCTCGTGGTAGTGGCAGCCGAGACGTTGGTTCCAGAGCTTGTTCATTCTCCCGTTTCTCCTTTGCATCGTGGTTATGAGAAGATCGGCCAGAAACTCGGGGTGGCATTTGTCTCTGACACGATCCAGCTCTTCCACCCGAACCTGAGACTCATAAACATCAACTATGAAGCGTCGGAGAGCTCTTCCACAGGTGGTAGCGGCCCAGATGTGGCATATCATGTCGGGTGTGAAAGCCATCGTCCACCCGTTGATAATGTTCTTGGCGACAAAAGTCTTCGCGATTGTCACTAAGGTATCTATAGTCCTGTTTCGAAGCCAGTTGTTTGAGAGGCGATCTGAGACGAGCCACAATTGCACCAAGTCAGTTAATGTAGGCTCTGCCCCGGCTGTGGTAAGAAATGAAATATTGGACCAGGATCTGATAGCACTTTCTCCTCGATAAATGCAGTGGACGTATGCATAGAATGCGTCTGGATCGACATCTGGAATTCTGATGATGCGGGTCGTGGCTTCTTTCCACCCATTGCGGCAGGCTGCCTTGAAGAACTCTGATTTCTCGGTCAAGATGTACTCAGGTACAGCAAAGGTTGCAACATGCTGAGGATCGTTCTCGTTGATGACGATTGTCACTTCCTTCGTGAGGTCAACATTCCTGGCGGAGGTATCAGTGCGTGATGACAGGATCGATCATTTTTGGTGAGACCACTGACCTTTGAAGCGTTGCATCTTCACATATGTGTTCAGAAGACAATCCACCGTTTTTGGCAGGACAAGATCCGACGGGCTGCCCACCTTCGTGTTCGTGGTAGACGCACTCATGTGTGCTGACCGTGTCCCCCAGAAAGCTCTTCTCTACACGAACGTCTTCTATTCTTTGCAGAGCCATCATCAGAAGATCCTTGTAGAAACCCACATGAAAGTGCTCTATCTGAGCTTTGATCTGTCTCACCCAGGTGTAATTGAAGTAATAGTCCAGTATGAGCCGCCGAAGTGCGCAGTCTGCCATTGTAGTAGACCAGACGAGAACGATCAAACTCGGCGGCATCACCGTGGTTGGGTCCTCGCCTGGAAAGCCGTCTATCATTTTGACAATGGCGTCCGCAACATCATTGCAAACATGGTTATTTTTGAGCCGATGGGCTAAGAGCCACAACTTCGCGAGACTGCAGCACGCCTTTCTCGGAACGTCGAGCTCACTGGGTTCATACTTCGCAAAGACCGCCTGTTGTCTGTAGACGGACAAAAGGTAATAGTTGAAAACATCAGGCTCGACTCCAGTGAGGTGAATGACTCTACGGTCTGCTGTTCCCAGGTCTTTGCGACATTCTGCTTGAAAGAATCCTGAAGATTCTACCAGGAGACTCTGTGGGACTGCAAACTCTGCAGGCTGCGATTGCTCATTGTTGAGGAAGACCGTGACCTGCACTGCGAGGTCGGGAAGCTGGCTAGAATGTTATCAGTATGCTACGTATGATTCTCAGCTAGGATCGTGGAGACTCACTTCGCCATTTGACTCATCTCGGTCGCGGCGGAAGGGCGAATGCAAGTACCGGGTTATGTGGTGTAAAGGGTATCTGTGTGTCGCTCCGCGCTTGTGTGTGTCGTAATCTGGATTGATTGTTGCGAGGCGTGTTTAAGGGTGTGTCGTGAGCTAAGAAATCTTGAAGTTGGGCAAAATGTCTTGAGGGGTAGTGAAACAAGCAAACAAAGCTGCATGTGAAGTGAGTGGGTCGGCGCAAATAAAGTTGCAGCTGAAAGCGCACGCAGTGAATGCATAGGAACAACAGTGTCTCGTTGTCAGCTGTCATTTGTAGCCATCACTCACTGCAAACAAAATGTCGTCTCTATGTGGTCCAGTGGTCGGAACAACAACTCATGTAGAAGGTAGTACCCAAAATGCCAATTCGATCTATGACTGTACTACGTCTAGTGATAGGATAGCACCTTAACAATTCCTTGAACTCCAGACCCACGCTGCTTGAAGTATGCTCATCCCTGTCTCAATGGGTGTGTCCTACCCCTCAACTCGCCAGCAGCAGGACTGCTCTGGCGGCTCCCTCCGTGCTTCAACGGACTGGCCATTCTCGGGCTCCTAGGAACACTGGTACCCCTAGTACCCATCCTGCCACGGCTTGCCTCCTTCATCAAACTCAGTTCCTTATCCTTGCGTGCTAGTGTCTCAGCCTGTTCCCTGATCTTTGCTTTAAGTAGCTTGTTTTCCCTGATTAGATTTGCCGAGCGGGCATCCAGCGTCATCTGCTTCGCGCGAGCTTGCTCGCCACTTGCGCGATTTTGGACGTGCGCGAGTGTGTTCTCGAGCTCGCGGTTGGTGGTGCCCAGTCGCTGCGCCGCCGAAGAAGAGTTCTGGTACATCTCTTGCGCGTAGTCAAGATCCTTCTGCTGGACCTTGAGGCGCTTTTCGAGGATCTGGTTGTCCTTCTGGACCTGTTCGAAAGCGATACGCTGCTTTTCGAACTCTGCGCGCTCAGGGACCGAGTGGTTTGCCAGCGTCTGCTGCATTGCTGCAATCTGATCCTTCAGCGACCGATTCTCGGTGCGTAGAGCGCTGGTTGTTGCAGCTCCTTCTGTCATTCGGGTGACAGCTTTCTGTGCCATGTCGATAGCTTCATCCTTCTTCCTGCTGAGCTCAACGAACTCATTGCGTTGGTCCTCATGGCGGTACTGGAGCTCGCTGAGGTCGTGCTTGTGATCCGCAAGCGAGGTCTGCGCCGTCAGTAGCAGCGACTGGAGGCGTTTGACCGTCTCGTTGAGATCAGAGGGGTCGACCAGGCTTGAGTTGTCAATAGGCGGGTTGCTTGGTACTGGAACGGAGTCGCTGATGTGGGAAAGGTCCAGTTCAAGCGGGTTGATTGTGATGGGCTGGTCTTGCGAATGGACACCATTAGACTCGAGACGGCGTCGTTTGCTTGTATCGGGCGACTCTATCAACATTTCAGATGCGTGTAGAGGACGCTTCTCACCGAGATGAGCCGCTTCGTCGCCTTGAGGTGGGTCGATATCGCTTTCTGTTTGACTGTCCAGATTCTCGAGCATGCTCAAAGCTGCAACGGACCACTCTCTGTCTTCTGTCTTGCTAGTGATAAAGTCGGCAATCACCTTTGCTGTTTCTACAGAAGGCAGCTGCCCATGCTCAAGCTTGCCAGAAATGTGACGAAGGTCGAAGATGCCGTGCACGAGCGCACGCAGCTTTTGCTGATAGGTTAGTTGTGGTGAGAGGCATCGCTCGACGTGCTCAATAGTGCCGGGCGCGGCGAGTGCCATCATGACTAAGTCGCTGCCAGGCCGCTCTTGGAATAGCTTTAGTGTGGAGCCTCCTGCCTCGGCGCTGTTGTCCATGCAAATGACCGCATCCGCAGACAACGATTCGTAGCTGGCATCTTCCTGAGTCGACATGATTTTGAACATGAGCTCACAACCATCTTGTTCAGTCGTCTGTCCGGTGTCCGCTCGATAGCAAGAGACTTTGAGACCAAGCGAGAAATTTTCAAGTATCTGTAGCAGCTGTCCAGACTGGCAAATGACAGCAATATCCACTCTCTTGGTCCTCAGCTCGTCGATGAGATGCTTCAGGAAGTAGAATTTCGCACTGCAGTCTGTCGCCCATTTCGCGTGGGCGGCCGGCGGAACGTCGTACTGAGTATATGTCTCGACGTTGTCGAGATCAGGATGTACCACAATTCGACGCAGACGCTCCAGTAAAGTCTCAATTTCAACTGTGAGTTCTTGATCAGGGTGAGTAGTATCAAGGAAGCGCTCAATAATATCCTTGTGTTGTTGTATCATCAAAGGGTATGAGTCGCGCTGATGACCCAATAATGCAATCGGCACCGAGTGCACGTAATTGCCGCCTTTCAAATTCTCCTTGGACGCAGTCCCTGTAATGGTACTTTGCCTACGAAGGAATGGGTTCTCTTTCTCCTGGGGCACGAGTGTCGGGTACCGTCCGGAGGTGTTCATCTCGTCTTGGGTGACTGTTTTGACTGGTAGTGCGGCGGGCACAGCAGATGGCGACCGTCCTCCATTACGAGATGGCTCTGGTGAGCCCGCATGTGAAGGGGTATCGGCAGCAAGTTCCGCGTTGAGTCTGGGTGGCACGGCCGACGGCTTGGGTGGTGTCACTAAATTCGGAGACGCTGATGGTGTCAAGCCTCTTTTTGCAGCTTGTTCAGCCTTCATGGCTTTGATTCTGGCAGCCATCGAGCCCATCTTTGGCTCTGACGTTGGCGTTCTGCGTTCCATTCTGAGGCGATCTTTATTAGGAGTTGCCGCAGGAGAGTGCGCAGGCGTGGAAGGAATCAAGGGGAGAGGCGGCGCGCTCTCTCCGATAGCTGGCAGTGAATGGGTCGGAATAGATGGCAAGGGACTGGACAGAGAGCTGTCGAGAACTGGAAGGCTGTTACTTCTTGGTACAGATTCCAGTAACTTTGCAAGATGGCCGTGGTAGGTTGTTGGCTGACTATGCGATGGAAGTAGAGGCTGGGTCGAGATCTGAGCTACCGCCTGAGTCTGAGCTGGTGGTACCTGCGTCTGAAACGGGAAGGATGTATTGGTCTGCAGACTTTCGAATGTCTGGCTATCCGCACAGTGATCCGCTACTGGGACTACAGCTTGTGCTGTGTGCACTTCTATTGACTCACGATATTCCACTGGACTTGAGGCGACAGAGTTGGCGCTCGCGTGCAGATGACTGCCAGCTACTGATACCGGAGGTGATGGGGTTGGCTTTTCCTGTCGCTGTGCGGGCTGCTGTGTCAAGAAGGATTGCTCTGGTGAGACAGGCCTCGAGGACAGCGACTGTTGCCTGTATGAGGAGTGTTCGGCGACAAAGACAGGCTGTCGTTCACGTTGCTTTTCCGCCGTCCTGTTAAGCGGTGCCTGATTGCTGTTGATGCTGCTCGGTTCTTGCGACTCTGCAACAGGCGGCTGCGCAGCAGCTTCCAGATCTCCAATCAGCTGGCTTCCAGCCTTGTCGGCGTTGTTGGATTGCGCCTCCACCTGAGGTTGCGAGACGTGGTTGGTCGAAGTAAGCAGTGATTGTGAATCTGGCACGACTCTACCAGTGGATTGGTGAGCTGGAGTTGGAGCTTCTGAAGATACGTTCGGACTTGTGGCAAGTACAGCGAGGGCCTGGGTGGTGCTTTTCACAGCGGCACCGGCCGTGGTCTGTTGAGATTCTGGGAGTGGCTGCGACGATTCGAACAAGCCGATCAATTTGCCAACTTGTGTAGATCCTCCGGTGTCGTACTCCTGGTAGCTCGAAGGTGGCGCAGAGGGTTCAATGAAAGCTAAATCCTGACTAGGTACGACCGGAGAGTCCTGTGGCACGAACAATGGAGAGTCTCCGCCGTCGTAGTGAACAAGTGCTCCAAGAGTTGAGGCTTCGGGGCTCTCTCTGATCTCGATGGGCTGCTCTGTGTGGGCCGGTGTTGTTACTAGGTCTTCTCCAGATAAAGGCGTACTTTGTGGAGCCGGTGAGCTAGATAGGACTCTGCGTACTTTGCCACGCTTTGCGGGTGCTCTCACAGGGGTCAGGTCAGACTTTTGGGTGTTATTGCTCAGGTGTGAGGATCCGGCTGCTAGTTGTCAGTCATATTCTTCATGGCCGTGCAATCTATCAAGCAGCGAAGATTGAAGTGCAGCGCTAGACATACCTGCTTGCTTGGCGAGCTTAGTTGCTTCCCAGTCGGCGAGTGCTACGTCTGTGAGGTTCTCTTTAGGCTCCCAAGTTGGCGTGTACTTCTCGCCAGTGCGCGGGTGGTCTTCCCAGTCGATCAGATACTTAGTCACTCGACCAAAGCGGCGTTCATCAAGCACAGTACGGAGATTGTAATATTGGTCCTCGTCGATATCGCCGTGGGGGTGTGGCGAGGATTCAGGTACAGATGCTAGTAACCGGGTAAGTCTGCTGGCCGAGCACAAACCATGCGGGGTGCTATGTTGAAGTGTGTATTGTCGGCTCTCGACTCTTCACACTTCAAACAGGGCAGACTCACCTCTCTTCTTCCGCTTGTTGGTTTTGTTTGGATTAGATGCTATGCCTCGCTTACGTTTGCCTGTCATTACAGCGGACGCGTCGCTTTTGATGTCTGATCTGCCATAACGAGAAAGATATCAGATCAGTACATGTCGCGTCGCCAAAGGCTATGCAAATGTTTCAAGAGGTTATCGCGGATAAAGGCGCGCCAGCGGAGGACCACTCACGGAGGGATGATCTGGAGTCGTTGCTCGGGCGTTTTCTTGGCGGCGCCTCTCCCGCGCATCGTGGAGGAACTTAACGTTTCCGAGCTTCGGGCAAATGATACCATCATACAAGTGTCGATCGTAAGGTATGGTGGAGCTGGCAATCGCGAAGATGGTTGTTCTTGCTCTGTCGCATATGTTTTGTGGAGGTACATTATTGACTGACTCTTCATCCATTAAATTCTTGTTCATTGAGTGAGCCTTCACGAGCAAAGTCGCGCGCGCCTAACTTCTTCTCATCGTCACATGTTCACCCAGCCTCCATATACTGGCTCGTGTTGGTCCAACTGAGTGCGGAAGACAGCATCACGAAGACACTGTATGCCCATGAGATAAACTCGTCTATGAGCATCAGAGAAAAATCTACAGTGAAACATACATTGCTTGCAACATTCGATCACCGACATCACGATGTCATCGCCACCACTCACAGCATACCTCTTTTGGTGGAACCTCAAGACTCCAAATGACAACCTCTGGCATCCGTATCCAGGTGCATCACCATCTAAACATGTGACAACAGCACCAGACTGGACTTCCCGTCTGGACCTACCAGCCACAGCAGTAGACGCTGCACCCTTCGTCGTTGCGACAGGAGCAATAGCCTATGCACGCCAATATTCGTCTCTCGGATGGACTGTACCCGCCAATCCTTTTGTCAACAAACTTACAATGGCCACTGTACATCGTAGTGCCATGATTGCAGTTCCTGTGATTCTGCTGGCGCAAGCAGCGGGCGTGGAGTATCGCTATGCAATCCCTAGATGGTCGCATGAGCGTGAGAGGGCGCGGGATGAAGAACAGGCCCGGAATCACGTTGAGACGGGCATGTTCGTTGGTGGAGCAGTGATGGTGGGAAGGAGTTTGTTCAAGATGGGACCGCGATGGAGCTTGATGGACTTGGTGCTTGGAGGAGCTATAGCAGATCTGGCACTCAGAGAGTATTACAAAGCCCACGACATCTAATGACTTATTCTAGCTCGTAAGCTTGCGTACGTCTCGATGTCATGTCACGCCAGTATCAGCAGATGTAGGATCGAATCTCAATCTATTCCCATAGAAATAATAGAGGACACTTCGAGAATCTGTGACTATCTAGTATAGCCCTACCTTAAGCGCTGGATTACTTCAAGGGATAGCTGCCGCTGAGATACTGTCCGCAGACTTTTGAGTAACGACTGTATCTAGAGCTGCGGTAACAAGGTTTGACGAAGCAGAAATGTTGATAACAGTATCTACTTCATGCGAATACATCGATCTTCCTCCTACCTGCCGATAAACTCAGCAAAAGCGCCTGAGGACTGAGCCAGCAGTACTTTTCACCCACGACGCCTTGGATCCACCAACAAATTCTGCACGACTTAACAAGCCTCAGCCTTCTCCGGCTCACACTCGCCATTGCTCTTATCACACCCCTCATACCCCTGGCACTGCGTCTTCGCATCAAAGCAGTTGTTGGAGTAAGTCGCCTTGTCTCCCAAATTCGGGTTAATGCCAATCAACTCGCCGCCATCCTTCGCAATGACGCCAGACATGTTGACGGTGCGGGCGCAGTTGTCTTTGCAATTGCCGCACGAGCGGTAGACCTTGCCGTAGTCTTCGGCGTAGAAGTTGACGACGTTGACGGTGCCGCAGCCGTTGTGCTGGATCACTTTGTCGGAAGCGTGGAAAGCGCCACCGCCGATGATGTTGGCGGTGCCGTCGCCTTTGATGCTGATGGCGTCTTCGCAGACGTCTTCGAACCAGACGTATTCGAGGGTGCAGGAGCCTGTGGAGGGGGCCGTTAGTTGTGCTCTGCTGGGTTTTGGGAATTGCGAGACGCTCGATGGCTCGCTGTGTTGGGCTCGAGGACGTCGTTTGTAACAGGTATAGACCTTCACATACTGTCGCTTGGTTAGCGGGTTTCTTGCCACACGAAAGTAGGTGGATATCATACCCTAGGCAGTAAACTCCCTCAGATTGGTCTTTGCCAATGATGACGTTGCGAAGAGTGGCACCCTCCTCAAGGACGAAGACGGTGTCGGCCTCGCCGCCTTCGTTCTGGCCACCGCAAGCACCGCTGCCACGGTCGTACTTGGACAATGTCAGCTTTGGTTCACCTCGAGGACAGCAACGGGCTGATCTACCTTGACCCACTGGGCATCGAAGGTCTCACCGGCGCCAATGTACTGCGGCTCGCTAAGGGATTTTGTTCCAGTGTGTTCAGGAAGACCCCCTTCGTATGCCAGACAGGCAAGGGTGGCTGGCAGAGCGGCCAGGAAAGTGATGAAAGTGTTGGAGTGCATGTTGGAAAGGTGTCGAGAATTCTGGTCGATCAACGATTGAAGAAGTCTTTGTTCTTGAAGCGAATGTGATGTTGTTGTTGTTATTAGTCGTCGACATCCATTCCCAATGGCCTTATATACCTCCATCCTCCCCAACAAGCCCTTCGCAAACCTACATTGCCCAGACCGACGAATGTCACTGGGTGTATAGCAGTGATATCGAGAGCATTGGCATCACAAGTGCCCTACCATGCCCTCTGCAAGAAAATACAGAGAGACGTAACGTGACGGTAAAGGTCGTCTACGCGAGCGCTAGCTGAAACAACCATCTCGAAGCAGTGCAACCATTTCGCCAACTCCTACGAATAATGATTAGTGGAGAAAGCGGTTCCTAGTTCAGCAAGCAGGGGCAGAAGTATATTGAATAGGCAGGTTGCCGGTATGCAGCGTGCTGATCGCAGTCGGACTAGAGATACCAAGCATTTGCTGCGCCACGATTAGTGTGACCTGTGTCGCCGATGTCAAGGATGAGTCAGCGGTGAGACTAGGGTTGAATCGTCGCGACTCGTGTTGTTCGATGAGCTGAATGTGCATGATAGTAGCTTCTCACCTGTAATTTTGCTGGAGATGCTTGTTTGCCTGCGCATGCCTTGATATCTCAGTGTGCTAGTATCAGCGATTATGGGTACAGTCCTTAGAGACCATAGCCCTCGGAGATGATAAGGGACACTTGGTGAATCCTCATATACCAGAAAGGACCTACCTTCAGCCTTCGATATGCAATGATGCTAGTTGCCGCTGAGATGGACGTTGTGCAAGACTTTTGAGTAGCGGCTGTTACATACTCATCATAATCGACTTTTCTGGTAAAAGCCATTCCGATATTGGCAAAAAAAGCTCCAAAACTCCACGCTAAACGCAATTTCGCAATGTCCCAACCTCTCAAGCGCCCTCTTGCATGTTGTCCTCATTCTTCGCATCTCCGTTGGCAGCCTCGCCGTCTTTGCTCGTATCGTCTCCTCCCGCCAAAATGCGCGTTTTCACTCTCTCATCGATCGGCCCACCCGGTGTCCAGCTGACAACCTTGCCCTCCTCATCCACAAACTCCCATCTGAAGCGACTCAAGTAATGTGGTATAGCGCTGAGCTGAGGTCCGTATCGCTGCGTGTTGTCATAGAGCTCAAACAGAGGGACGGCCAGAAGCTTCATGTTCTTTGGCACGCTCAGAACGCGCTTCTCTGGCAGCTGTAGAAGATACAGCTTTTTGCACTCCTTTGGGCGTGTGGAGTGGGGTGGTAGGTACGGGTACATGAAGGTTTCGTAGTTGGGTCGATACCATTGTGCGAGGGTGGAGTGGACGGTCCAGTCGTTTTCTGTGGACTGCTCTTTGAGAGAGCCGGTGGGTGCGAGGCGGTCGTTGAGGCGGGTCTTGAAGCCTTCGATCTCGTCGGCGTCGTGGGGGATGTAGTCGCCCGGTCTGGTTTGTGATATGGTTAGTAACATCTCAAGTATGTTATCACAGGCCGGTCGCAGCTTACAGCTTGAAGAAGGCGTTGGCTATTTGCAGCATGAGAATGTGCGGGTGGTTGTGCTCGTGGCAGACTAGCACGCCCTCGCCTGTTCGTCGCATGCCATGCTTGTCGTAGTACTCTTCCAGTCGCCTCAATCTATCTTTCACAGACGGGTCTTCTTCTGGTTGCGTCTCTTTCGTGCCGAATGTGTAGTTGCTGAGAGGAAAGAGGCGTATCACATCGGACTGGCGTGCGTCGAAGGGCAGAATGTCTTTGGCGGGTTGCGACGACTTGGTGTCGGAGGCGGGAACGGCGGACATGTTGACGTGTTTTGTGTGTGTTATGCTGACTCCCTCTCACCGGGACCACAGTGCGTTGTGAAGCGGTGCGCGTTGGTAGCAGCAGATGGTGAATTGTACATTCAGGTACCAAGCAAGAAGCTTGGTGCAGCTCAGGGTCGAGCTCCAGGTTGCTGGCTCGGCATGTCCCGGGGAAAGCTGGGGAAATGCGTCGTCGTCACCCTCCCTTGTTCCTTGCCCAATTGGCTTTATCGTTGCCGATAAGCAAGAAGTGAACTACTGATGATACCATCTGAGGCAGCCAGCGCGTGACTGCATCATCTGCCATAGCATTTCCTAATTGTTGACCTATAGTTCCTGGCACAGTCACCACCTAGTAACATATCAAGCATTCTGATCTTCTTTCGACATATCTACTGAAGCTTACCTTCTTAAGCATTCAACGACCCGCTGAAAGACTAACAAGATGTGCCGGTGAGATCTGCTGCTGGTAGTGGCTAGATACAACGAGCTGACAACAAGAAGCTGGTTTGCATATATCTCGCCAACGGAGCCTTGTCTTCTCGAAGACGTTATTGTCTCATCGAAACACTCCCTAACAAACCAAGTTCATGAGCATTACCTACCAGGCTTAGTGGCGCATCATCCTCGTGACATCTCGAAAGATCACCTTATCACTGCTCGCAATGTGATCTACAACATCGACGGCGTGGGCATCGTCTGGTACACTTCTTCAAACGCCGACTTCGAGAGAGGCGACACAGGCGAGTCCGGAGATGGCACCCAGAAAGAAGGCCTACGACCAGCGATGTACAAAAGCGTACAGCCGCCAGCAAACGATTTGAACTATCGTTCTATATGCTCAAACACTGAGACTCGAGTGCTCATGGCTCACATACGAGCTGCAAGCGGCACACCGATTACCCCTGTCAACAACCATCCGTTCATCTTCGGCCGACATAGTTTCATGCATAACGGTGCCATCACCAACTTCTCCACCCTCAAGCTTGATCTTTGTAAGCAAATGAGCAAAGCCGCGTACCTAAACATCAAAGGTGGCACAGACTCGGAGCACATGGCTGCGTTGTACGTTTCCTATTTGACAAACTTCGACGACGATCTCTCGTTCGAGAGAGAGTACAGTGCAGAGCAAATGACTACAGCATTGACCGCAACGATCACGACAATTCTCGAATTCCAAGCGAATCTTTTGGGTCCCAAAGCGCAGCCAAACAGCTTGAACCTTTGCGCGACAGATGGCGTCAAGATGATTGCGTGCCGGTTCAGGAACCATGCCACCCAGGAGCCACCTTCTCTGTGAGTGTCAAAGACATGGTAGGCCACCTGCCGAAGCAATAGCTAATACTATCAGATACTACTCTACGGTAGCAGGGACCACGCTCAACCGCAAGTACCCTGACAACCCCGACGGAGAGCACTCGGCAACCCGTTTTGTTGGCAAAGCGGTCGAGGACCACGGCAAACACATCATCATCGCCAGCGAGCCAAGCACTTATAAGGAAGACGATTGGCATCTTATTCCTCGAAATAGCCTGGTGGTGGCGAGTACTGAGCACGGCGTTCAGGTGAAACCTATTGCGTACAAGGAGGAGTGGAATGCGAGGGATCCTACCGTCGAGGAGAGCGGATGATGCCAGATACGATTCTATGATGTTATTTAATGATGCGAGCATGTGTTTTGTGCGTTGCATTCCACAGTCTTAGCACATAGGTCTGCGCA
Source organism: Cladosporium sp. VS III D KN 1 (assembly GCA_019775635.1). NCBI lineage: Eukaryota > Fungi > Ascomycota > Dothideomycetes > Cladosporiales > Cladosporiaceae > Cladosporium > Cladosporium sp. VS III D KN 1. The sequence continues at coordinate 270,553 of JACWFN010000018.1, forward strand.
CGACGTTCGTCTGTTTTCATGCTTCCGTCGGCGGCTGTGGTTCTAGAAATTTACTTGCGTGCCAGCGAGATACTGGATTTGGGAACGTCAAGTCCTTGTTCAAGTCACGTTACTATTAGCGCGCATGAAAATTGAGGTGAGGATAGTCGTCATGGAGAGTGTGTACAGACTTCTGTAACCCAAACTGCAGAACCCGCTGCTCCAATCCTGCCCGTTTTCTTTGTATGATCGTCCGCCCACTCAGTTCCAACCATTGCCTAGCTCTCATTCAACCCAGTCTTCTCTCGCATTCACTACGAACGTCCAATCTTCAATCAGCCTGCCATCCTCCTCAATCTCGCTGAACACTTCCAGCTCAGTCGGCTTCCCACCATCCGTCTTTTGCGCTGCCGCGAGCGAAACCATGTATGGGCGCTGAAGGTGGGGAAGTACGAAGCCAGAGTGCTTCATGTCCACCGGATAATCCCACTCGTTCAAGCCCAGATAGCTGTGCACGGCTTTTGCGACATACACTCCAACCTGTTCCGAGCCATCGGGGTGGTGCATGTTAGGATTGACCATGAGGAGAGAGCGCTTCGCGTAGTATTTCCTGGTAAATGACTTGGAGTTGTTGGGGTTGACGAGTCCGAGGGTCAGCTGTAAACGGTTGAGAATTTGCTGTTGGAGGTCCTCGCCTTCGAGTTTGGAGATTTTGTGGCGGATGGCAGAGGTGTTACGGTCGTATACGTGGGATTGGATGTGAGCGGCGAAGCAGGTGTTTTGATCGAGGGCGAAGTAGACACCGGTGCTATCAGTCGCGCCGTAGATTCCGACCTGGCGGGTGTAGGAGGGATCGTTGCGAGGTAATAGTGTCGGAGAAGCTCGCTTGAAGTGTAGAAGACCACCCCGGCCTTTGGTGATGAGACGGAAAGGGATAGTGTTGCCGGCTGAGACGAGCGTCTTAGGTAAAGACATATTGGCGTGGGTGAATTTGTTTGTAGTGATACGCGAATTTGATGTTGAAGCCACATCCTCGTCGCGAGCGTCTGAAGCGAGCCCCACGCGATCGAGGGTCTTCAACTTGAAGTGAATGCGATCGAGATCCAAAGACCCAGCTCTCACCGCTCACATTACACAGAACGAGATCTCACTTAGAATACCGTGACTGAGCTTCACTTGAGATCTTCGTGCTTGGTCTTCCCGTAGGCGCCACCCATCTTCTTCCGCTCCTCCAATGCCCTCTTGTATGGAGGAGCAGTCGGTGGCTGTACAGGGTCAAGGCTCACGTGACCCGGTGGGAGCTTGTGGCTCGCGTCAGCGTCGAAAGCGCTTAGGTCGCCGCAAGCAAGGAAAGGCGCAATCCAGCGGTTGCCCTCCTCCTCATCCTCGGTGTCCGAACCAAAGTCAAGCTCTGTGATGCCGTCCGCGCGCGTTCTGCGACATGTAGAACTGCGTTCTCCCCCAGTCTCAGTTCGAGGCTTGATGGTACGACCTGCTCCAAGTGGGTTCTCAAGACTTGCTTTGAAGCCCTTCGGTGGTTGGAAGTTGATACAGACGATGAAGGCTTCGACACTGCTGGCTCTGCTGCTTCTTGGCTTGGCGACTGTGACGTGCTCGAACAGGACTTTCATTTGAGCGTACAGTACATCGACATCCTTGCCTCTGAAGATCTTCGCAACGAATTTGCCACCAGGTTTGAGGACACAGAGAGCGAGGTTGAGCGCGGCCCACAGGAGTTGAGACTGAATGTAGATATCAAGGTCGTGCAAGCCAGTGACGTCTGGAGCGCCATCAGAGATGACGAGGTCAACAGGCTGAGCAGCCTCGATTGATGAAGAGCCGGGAATGAAGTCCGGGTCAAGCGCGTTGAGCAGAAGTGGAATTGTCGAAGGGTGTGTGATGTCGGCTTTGAGACAAATGATACCTTCGAGCGGCGACATAGGCTGCAAGTCGATTGAGACGATCTTTACATCCTTCCTTGGCTGGTTGGCTGGGATCTCCGCCTCACTCTCTTCCAGTTGTTCAGATCCAGCATTACGCAGACGCAGTAGTTCCTTGTGGCGCTTGTCTTCCCATGATGCTCGGCCAACACGCTCACCCTTGATCAAGACGCGGGACAACACTTGTGACCAACTGCCAGGCGCAGCGCATAAATCAACGACTCGAGTGACTCCCTCGAAAAGGTCGAATTCTTCATCCAGCTGTAGCAGCTTGAAGGCGGAGCGCGCCCTCCAGCCTTGTTCCTTTGCGAGGCGATAGTAAGCATCGCGCTTGTCTTTCGAAGACTTGCCCATCTTGGAATGTACAAAGATCAGATGTTGCTATTTGTGCACATGCGTTCAATGCCAGATGTGGTTCAAGTTTTCCGCCCATCGAGATCAAGTTCGGCCGACAGATCGCCGAGGACAGCCCGCTGCTCCACGTTCTGAGCACGTCGAACGTAAGCTTAAGGTACTTTATTCTACTTCTTGTATATCCTTTGCACATGAGTTCACAATCAACGCTTTCGGTATCTGTTTGAGTCTTATTTGAGCTGATGACATGGTCGATGGTTCTCGACAGTATGTCTTGCCGGTGAGACATCAGCTCGAACGGACCTCCAATCGGCAACCAACAGGAGCTGCTGCCAGGCGCTGTGTTTCTTACGAACATACTGCTCTGCTGTCGAGATACAATGCGACTACATGCTCGATGCTATAGCCGACATGGTGCTAACATTGAATACGGGATTATTGTCGACCATGACGCTGAGAAGCGCCTTCTGCCTTGCACTCTGAATGCTGAACATGACTGAGGTACTTTCCACCACGCAGAGGATTGCCGTGGTGCAACGAGGACGGAGAGGCGAGACTACGGGTCGCCTCGGCGGCTTTGGAGCTGCGGTTTGGAAGTATGTGTTGCATCCGAGTGAGGAGAAGACTGGTCGTGGTGCAGGCGCAATGGTGGGAGGTCTCAGCTGACCTGGCATGTAGGACTGGCGCTGCCCTGGAGGGAGGAAGGGAGGCTGGACCATCGTTTTGGATGCTCTCTGGGCTTGTGGTCTGGGTGCCGCGCGAGATGGGTCTGCCAACCTGGCGAATCGGAGTCTTTGTTATGGTGATGTCAGCAGACCGCGTGAGATGTGAGCTGAGGGGATGGGACTAACGGCGGTGATGCTGGCGCAAGCTCGCCCAGCTCGATCTAACTGGTGTCTCAGCGGGCGGCGGCCTTCGCCAAGCTGCTACCAGCTGGCAGAGAATGTTCTCCGTGTAGTTGCTCACGACCGCCCAAGCGAGACACAGGCCTAGGGAAACCTCTTCTTAAGCTGCTACCAGCTGGCAGAAAATGTCTCTTCTTACAGAACGATCTCGCGCCGAACGGTCCGCTGCAAGGTCAGGCAGACCGAAGGAGACGTGAGCTTGGCAAGGGAAGGGTGGTGGCGAGAGGTGATGGCGGCAAGCCCAAGGTGCTTTCAACTGGCACGCGATGGAGCTCGCGTAGTTGCCGGCGAGAGTGCCAACGACACACACGGCCAAGGCAACCGGAAACTTCTAGAACTCCGAAACTCTCCCTTCCCAATCGCTAACGCCGAACACTCGTTGGATCAAGAAGAGGGCACTGCTGGCGGAGAGGCCGATTGACGTTTCTCGGCGGCCAGGTCTCCAGTTGACCATAGTGAGGGTGTAAGATGTTAGCGGATGATAATGCTTCGAGCCGGTGACAATGCGAATGTAGGTATGTTGTGTGCATGAAGAGGTCAGAAGGAAGAGATGCAGGTGTCTCCGCCAGCGTCTCCGCCTCCGCCGAAGGTACTGTCAGCTGGCACGCGATGAACGTCGGTTTGATGGGCGGGAAAGATGGTGTCGTAGGCGATGGTTGCGCGTCAAGATCCTGCAGCTGGATGTCGGTGGGTATTTGAACGACCGAAGGTGCGAAAAATCGGCTGAGGAAAAATGACGCGTAGAAGCTCACGGTACCAGAAGCTATAACCAGGATTTCGCTAGCTAAGCTCTTCTAGTCGGACGGGCGCCATGGCCATCGGTAGGATGTTGTGAGTGAGACATTGGCTATTCAGGTCGATAACGACGGCGAGCTGCTGGAGGTGTGCGCGGAAGGCGTATACCGGGCGATGGCTCAAGGTTCTGCAGGGGGATCTCGGTGGGTCTTTGAGCGAGTGAGGGTGCGAAAAATCGGCTGAGGAAAAATGACGCGTAGAAGCTCACGGTACCAGAAGCTATAACCAGGATTTCGCCAACTAAGAACTTCTAGTGCTCGGTAAAACAGCTCTTCACCCAGCCGTTGAAACCGAGATGGGCTTGGCCGATGTTGAGGGAATAACTGACAACCAGGCTAATGATTAAGTCTCTCTTGCGCGGTCTCCAGTGTACCATAGCGACTTTGTAAGAATGCGCGAATGGATGTGAGTATGGATATGCATGGTGTCTGTGAAGTGGTCAGAAGAGAGGGAAGTAGAAGAAGAAGACCGAAGAACAGGGCAAGCCCGTGCTCTCTCAAGCTGGGCATCCAGGGAAGTATAGTCTTACAGGCTGAGTCCATTGCAAATAGATCGCACTCTACCCGAGATACTTTGGAGGCTGACCACAAACGATTTCCTGGTAGTACGCCAATACTATCAGACTCAGACTGAATGACGTGTGCATACACCATCGAGATGTAACCTTTCCTCCAAGGTCCAACACAAACCTGACCATCATCCCCTTGCTCTGCTCGGCGTGTTCGTTTGGTCCAAGCGTTCTTCCCAGACGCAGATCTGATCCCCTACTCATGTCCACTGCGTTTGGAGAACGTGGGACGGGGAGGAATATCATGGCTCGTGGTAGCTTTGGGGTGGCGTGGGTGGGTGTCTTTGCTCCTCGTGTTGAAGTGGCAACGAGCGAAAAGGAGTGGGTGTGCGAGTGTGTAGGGTGTGCAAAGAGTTGTTGGTAGTGGTCGAGAGGCGAGAAGATGGCGGGAGACAGATCGGAACGTCGGTGTCTTACAGACAGAAGGTCTTGCTTACCTTGGTGCAGGAAGGAAGCGCGTTGCCAGTGGAAAGCTCGGATTCATCCTCGCCTGGCAAGTGCACTATCAAGCCGTCGTGCTTTTACATATAGCACTCCAATGGGCGTTACGAGTATATCTTGTCATCGGTCGGTAGGGACTAGTAAATGGGGTAGTAGGAGTGTAGCATGATAACACCGAGGTGCATGAGATTATTCTTCAAATGGCAGCTGCTAGTACGAGCATCAAATAGAATTTCGTCGGTGGAAGAAGGAACTAACTGGCCAACGGAAGGCGCAGATCCGCAATTATCTGGCTAGAATGAATCCACGTAGGTTACTTGCCTATGAGCTATCGTCTAATTCGCTCAGCGTGAGCAAAGAATACACAGGAACAGATAGCAAGACTTCATGGGTACCTCATGGCATATTCGACTGAGTGTCTCGATAGCCGCAGATATGAGCATCGAGAATGATGGCACTATGCGCATATGGAATGCAACTATGATGAAACAAAATCCTATCAACGGTGCTAGAGATATCTCGAACTTATCGCATGAGATGCATGACTACAATAAATCTAAATAAGTTCTTCTCTCCAAAATCATGATATGTGCAATATACGATTTGCACTGAGGTGGAAATCCACACTCATTGCTTACGACCTTTGTTGAGCTCAGAATCTATTATACCAGCTTCCAGGTCTTTCTCTTTGCGCTCAAACAAATGCTCAACGTCAATCTGGGCAGCTTTGGCTGGCTTGACTTTCGGCGCGCAAATACCTGCGCTTCGTTGGACCTTGGTCACAAGCACAGGAGCCAAGAATAACCATATAATGGCAACGACACCATAAACAACAGGCGGATCTGGGCGCATGAAGTATCTCCAGCCTTCGTCTCCTGCGATGTTGGCCAACCAGAGCTTGAAGTCTCCATATATGCATGGCCACGCAGATATATCTCGAATGGGGGCATCGCAGACGTTTGGCAGCGCACCACCAAGCCCGACCGAGTATCCGAATGTAAGCGACGTTGGCAGAGACACGCGATGATGTTGCAGGATAGCTGTGATTGGTTCGACCCACACGAGGACGTATGAACTGGCCAAGAAAACCAGTGCTAGAGAATGGCGCCATCTCAAAGATCTGTCGGGACCTCTCAATCCGGATAGCAGCGTCAACGAGAGAAGCTGACAAACCAGTCTGGAGTTGCTGTAGAAATCCTGGCTGGCAGCTTTCATGCGCTCGATTGCTTCCGGTGAGTATGTGTTCGACATGCTGAGCGACTTTGGCCTCCGGTATTAGAGTACTAGAGACAACCCGACGTGGAGAGTTCGCTGCGATTTGAGTTGTGGTTCTCCAAGTGTTCTTGTTGGATATAGCTGTGTCCTTCTGAGTGGCACGAACGAGATGTCTTTGTCGGTAAGATTGATGCGATGTCCGTCGTGCTGGTGTCCTAGTCGCTGGATGCTATAAGTAATTTTTGTCATGTGTTCGATTTGATGGTGAGGAGCAAAGATCTGCTGTCCATAGTTCGGCGAGGGCCTTATAACATGGATTCTGCCACGAGCAACTCACAAGGTTCGGACCATTATGCAAAGTCAAATACTTCGTCCTCAGATCAGCCAGCTTTTGGCGGAGCGTGGTGATAGCTCGGCGCGCGCGTACCAGTAATCAATCAGGTAATAATGAAAAGCATGCTACCATCTGGCTTGATCAGTAGAACGCGAACTGCTAGGAAAAACTTTAAATAAAGTATGGTGATCACGTGCGTTCATCTATCAGCTAACGAGGTAGCAACTCACAACGAAGCGGAGATCGGAGATTTGAGATGCTCTGCTATTAGGTGATAATATCAGGGCTAGGTAAGAATCATCAATCGAGCTTGTAGTATTCACTGGCTGTCTCAAACTCTAGACCCTTTGCTTAAACTCATTCTCCTTCCCTAAGATTTTCAATGGCAAGGTCAACGGGATCCCTGTCTGCGCACTTCGGAGTGCGCTTCCTCGCATTGCATAGCAACCAGATGATATAACCCAAGTGGCTGCTCATATAAACGATGATGAAAGTCCGGAATGTTGGGTACGCGCCTGGGTAGCAGGGAAATTCCCAGTCGTCCGGCCCATACATGTCGGCGAGCCACTTTCCCCAACAGCTTGAGACGCATGGCCATCCGCCTGTCTCGGGATTAATCGCCCAGCTGATGTCGTCGCATACATCAGGCATTACGCCACCGAAGGCGACCGGGTGCCCGAATGTCAGCCATGTTGGCAAATTCATGCGAGTATACTGGAGGAATAGCGCAATTGGCGCGCCCCATGCGACCACAAACCCGAAGGGTATGATCAACGCGAATTCGTGAATATGATCGCTCGCAAGAGAAATCAGGCGAGTGTAGAGTCTCCAGATGTATGCAGAGAAGAAGACACCTACGACTACACAGGCTAGACATGCCAACCTGCTTATTGTCATTGCGTCGGCCTTCATCTGCTCAACAGTCTCCGAAAAGCTCTTGTCCGCCATGACGAGCGAGTATGTCGACAGGTGGGTGAGGTCGAGTGTAGAACGGCGCGGTAGATTGTATGTCTTCTAGACGTTGTCGTGTGACCTGGGATGGGTTTGTGCGCCAAAGGCAAGATGTGTATGTCGATAAGATCGGTGAGATTTGGTCTGTATTGTCGTGGTGGTTTCGAAACCGGTGCTTTGTACGCTAGATTTTGTGTTGTTGTGCTGAGAGAAGCTGGAAGGATCAAAACCCCAATCTCCCATGGGCAGCGATTATATGGCATGGGCACTGCCACCAATAATCAAAATCACTGGTCTTCGAATCGTAATGCTGACTGGATCGTGTTGTCCTGGAGACTTTGTCAGCCCGAAATCGTGGCTATGGCAAATCATGCATGGCGAGGAGGTCATCTGCCTAATTAAAGTTTGTCCTCATACACTATATCATGGAAGTTCCTTGACGACGAGGCACCCAATGAGACAAGTCGGTGAAATATGATTATATGAAGTTTGAACGTGACTAATCTCGCAACTCTCTCCCATAGTGAAAGTAACCTGTGGGCCGGCGAGAAAGCAGGAGACTCAGCCGCGCTCATATCAGCAATCTGATAGAAAGCTATGGGTCATTTGCCATTGAGATGTGATCGGTGTATCAAGTCTGCTGTAATGGGATTTTTCTTTACTCTCGATCTAAGTATCAGCTCAAAGGAGGTGCATAATAATGTCGATTGCGTCGCATATTTGATCAAAGCTCACATGTCTTTCAACAGTGATAATGCTGCTACCATTGACTGTGTTCTCTGATATAACAGTATTCTCGTTGGAAAACTAGGCTCCACGGCTACCTAGCACCTGTGCTGATATCTACAGCGGCTGGTGGCAGCATTGGAAATGTGTTGCCCCAATATTTGCGCAGACTCGCCATCCCGAGATGCGCGTCACATGAATTGGACGAGCTGCCATCAACTCTGGTGACGCAACATTGGCTCTTCCTGAGGATTTACCCAAGCGTAGTTGAAATAATCCTCCACACAGTGGGAGCTCCGTCGACCATGGTGAGTATATCCCCAAAACCCGGCGAGAGCGCTCCTCCTCCCTGGTGTGTAGAGTCTTAACGCCTCCAAAGCCGATGGTAAGCACCCATCATCTGAAACGAGAATGATGTGTACTTATCAGTGTTTCGATGGTAAGTCAATCGAGTATTAGAGGTATAGCTATCTATACGATCACACGTCCGTTGAACCTCACAAGCGCGGACTCGTTACAGAACGTCTTCCTGCCCATTTGATAATATGCTAGTTAGTCATGTTTGCATCGTGTCCATTCGTCAATCGTAAGCTATCTCCATCAACGTCTCTCACTGCCCATGCAACAGCCTCTGTATATCAGCCAGCCGGCCAGTCTTAACCTCATCACGTTTACCCTTCTTCTCGCCAAACGCCAAACGCATCAACTTCCTCTTGTCCTTCTGAATGCTAAGCACATTGTCCTCGATAGTACCTTCAACGACCAGGCGGAAGACCCGACAGTCTTTCTTCTGCCCAAGCCTGTGGACTCGGTCGACAGCCTGATCTTCCACAGCTGGTGCCCACCACGAGTCAGACAGAATGATTTGGTTGGCGCGCGTGAGGTTTAGTCCCACAGCGCATACTCCCAGAGATGCCAGCATGATCGTGGTGCTGTCGTCGTGCTCGAGGGCATGAAGCGAAGCATCGCGGCGATGGGCTGGCATCGTGCCGTCGATGCGACAGAATTTATAGCCCTCTTTCTCGATACGAGCTTGCACGATGTCGAGGAAGCGAGTCCACTGGCTGAAGATAACGGTTTTGTCTTTCTTGGCTTTTGTGGCGGCAAGGATGGTCATCATTGCTTCGAGCTTGCTGCTTGAAGCGTTCAGATCCATCTTGTCGTCCGGTGTTTCGTCGCCGCAGTCGTTCGCTGGCTGTACCAGACATGAGTCATCTTCCAGCTGAGCACGACACATCGGGCATTTGTGCTGAGTTTCAATGACTTTTGAGATGCAATCGAAGCCGAAGAAGTGGCCGCAAGTCGTGATGACCGGGTTGTGCAAGGGTTCTAGGCAGACAGCGCACTCTTCCTGCGATTCGATGTGGACTTGAAGAATATCTTGCAGACCCTTCTTCGTTTCCTCGTTGAGCGATACGGTGCCCTGGCGCTCAAGTTGCTCCATCACTTCCATAACGCGCTCGCCACATAGCTGCCAATGGTTGCAGCATTGCCGCATACGTAGCAAGATCTCCAGCAACGTCTGGAAAGCCTTTGCTTTCTGGCTTCCAGCCGAGCCTTGGTTGTTGTACTTGGCAAGCTGGCCCTTTGCTTGTTTCTCAAAGGCATCGTAGCGGGAATTCTCCTTGTCAGTGAAGGCCACAGCGTGCTTGTATTCCTCGATCTTGGGGAGCCTCAAGTCGATGAACGACATTTCTTTTCTGCGACGAAGAGTGAAGGCCGCCATGATGGCTTGAAGAAGGAATGTGGCATCCATGCTGCCCATTTTGAGTGGGCGTACAAGAACACCATTGAAGATTTCGAGCTGCTCCAGTCCACCTGTAATGCCGATGAAACGAAGCATCGTGTAAAGATCTTTGAGAGAGTTGACGATTGGCGTGCCCGACAACACCCAGCGACAATCCGCAGTGACGGCCATTACAGCACCTGCGCCTTTGGAGGCGGGGTTGCGGACGATGTGGCCTTCATCTAGAATGATCCTACGCCACTGGACGCTGTACAGACCGGAAGAGCGAAGGCCCTGCTTCGGCTGCTTCGAGCCTGCTTTGCCTCGTGGCATCCAGTCAGATGCGAGCGTCTGGTATGTTGTAATCACAACGTCGTATTCGGCGAAGTCTGCGGCTTTCATACTATTGATACGACCAGCACCATGATATGTGTACACACGAAGCGCGTGGTCGTCATGGACGTGGCGGGCAATCTGATCTGTCCAGTTTGACATGACAGACAGAGGGCATACGATGAGGGTGCTACCAGCGGCACCCGACTTTGCATTGTCGGCGACCATGAGAGCGATCATCTCGAGCGTTTTGCCTAAGCCCATGTCATCGGCCAAGATACCACCTCTAGCAAGCTCTGGTGAGCCCTTGAGACTATAGCTAGTAGCCAGGTTCATGTATGCGCCTGGAGTAGATGGATGCTTCTTCCAAAGCTGAACGGCATCGGAGTCTTTCGAGCCTGGCAGAGGAGGATCTTCGTGATCGAGTAACCACTTGAGGCCTTGAAGTTGATACGGTAGCATATCCGTCTCAATGGCATCAGGCTGTGTGGCGAGTGGCATGTCCTTCAAAGCAGCTTCTTGAAGACCGGCCTTGTCGGCAGTCTCACCGACTTCTCTTGGGTTGAATCGTTGCGATGCTTCGAGGATGTCTTCCATGACTGGAGCACTTGGGTCGTCGCCAGGAGTGGTTTGGTTCGCCCAGTCGCTGTTTGGATTCGTTTCCGGTATACGGCCTCCTTTGCCGCCACCAGCAGCGCGAAGAGCCTCAGCCCGACGACGTTTCTCTTCCTGCTGCTGACGCTTCTCCCGTTGCTGGCGTTCTTTCTCCCGTTGCTTCTCAGCTCGCTCAGCTTCTTTCAGTGCCTTCGTCGGGAGTTTGGCCTCATTCATACGGTGCGCTAGAGCGCGACCTGCGTCTGATCGGGGATCAGGGCCAAAGAGACATACAGTAAGAGGGCAGTCGAATGGTCCAACAGAGCCTGCTAGCTTCCCCTCGCAGTGCAGAGATCGGTCGTCGATGAATTTAGACAGCTTTTCGGCGACCTTGCGCGGGATGTGTCCAATTTGTTGACGGTTAACATTGTCAATGCGGATAGCATTGGCATCATAAGGATTGCCAGGCTCTCTGCGGATCAATATTACTTCTCCTCGGCTGGCAAAACCACGGTAATATTGGACTCCCACAATCTTCGTGTCCAGGGCGCCGTATAAATGCAGCTCATCAGTGCCGTCGGCAGCGTCGACTTGCGTTGAGCCGATTGTCTCATTGATGTCGTTTTCGTCTTCTTCCAGCCAATCTTGGCGCTCGGCCTGAGCATGTTGTTGATTGCTCAGTGTCATGCCACCACCCGGGGAACCATGAAAGTTGGATCCCGTCTCTCTGGGACCAGGCCTGGGCCGCACGCTTGAAGCAGACGGTATTTGCTGTCTTTTCGGCGTCCTCACGGACGCATCAAGATCGTCGTCGCTGTCATTAGCAGTGAGGTCGACAGTCTCGACGCGTTTGCGCTTGCCACTCTGAATTGGCGTGGTCATCTTGCTTTCAATCGTGGACCGTAGTTTACATTAGACACGCTCACGCGAGCAGCGAGCTCAATTATGGAAATATACGTTTTAGTCTGAGACTCGGAACAAGTGACGAAACATAGAGGGCCCCCGCGCGTAGTAAAGGTCAAAGCTTTGGCCGCGCGCAAATGGAGCGCGGTCACGTGACATGCGAGGACAGTGAGAGCAGCGCACCAACAGTCGCTGGTTCGCTTGCACTTGAATTTTTAGCTACATGCTTCCCTTCCTTCACTTCTACGGACACTTCAAGGTATACGCTGGATGGTATTTCCATGGCGTGGAGAACAGGTTATGTGAATATGGGCGCTGGTATGAGCATGTTAGACGTAACGATAGCATGAGACTCTCAACAGTGGCTCAAGGGCAATTTATTTGAGCATCGAGACGTCGCATAGTCTCCACAGACCTATCATGCGTCAAAACAAGATCAGATTCTTTGCGCGAAATAGATTGTAGAAGTAAAGCACGCTCATATTGTACTGTGGGTATATCTGATGCCTAATGCTTATGTGTGTCTGGTTCCATGCTTATGCCATCCTTTCCAAAGCTCACACACTCCATCTATCTGAACTCCTTATCAACGCTCTCGAAACCATTGAGGAAGCCGAGGAAAGCCATGACTCCAAGACCAGGATCAAGGCTGCCGGTCGTAGCGCGCACAGAGTGCATGCTCAGCTGTGGAATACCGCAGTCAATCGCCCTCATGCCGGTGGCAGCGCTCAGCATTGGACCAACAGTGCCGCCGGAGCGCGAGTCGTTCCTGATCTGGAAGACTTGCAGCTTAGCGCCTACTTTGTCGGCGCAGCGCTGCATGATGGCGGTGGAGACGGAGTCGGTGGTCATGTGGCCGTTGCTGTCGGCTGAGACGACGATGCCGACATTGAGGCGAGGAGAGTGGTTCTCGAGGTAGGCGTTGAGGAAGTTGGGGTTGACGGCGTGAATGACGTCGGAAGAGACGAGGAAAGAGTTGGCGTAGGTTTGGCCAACAAGGCTTGTGCTTGAGACGTCGTTGTTGAGAGATGTGACAGCGCGCTCGATTGTAGATGGCAGGAAGTTACCTCTGGCTCCCTGGCGGAGGAGAGAACCGATCTCCTCATTGTCGAACAGGCCGACTGCTTTGATGATGGAGCTGTCGGCGGTGTCGGTTGCTTGCGCATCTATGAGAGCTTGGATGGCAGCCCAGGAGCAGAGCTTGTCGTCAACGCGGCCGGCGAAGATGAACTCTTTGTCAATACCACCGACAGTCGCGGGCTGGACGTCGAAGAGCTCCAGTTCCCAGTTGACGATGTTACCGTACTCCGTCGCCTTGAGACCAAGCTCGTTCGCGATTACTCTTACAAGACGTGGAGGCTGGGTCGATGCGAAGGTCTTCGCAGCGCCTCCAATGAGGGAAGGCTTGCTGAATGGCTCGACGTTCTCTTCGGTCTTCTCCTCGGAGTCTTCGAGACCAATGATGGGCACCATCTGAGTCTCCGGGTTGAATGGTCCTTGTGCTGCAGCACCAAAGTGAGGCGCGAGAGTCGGGATACGAGCAATTGGCCAGTCAAGCTTGACGAGCTTGGAGACGATCTTGTTTCCCTCCTTGACCAAAACGCGACCACCAATGCCTAGATCACGGTCCCACCAAGTGTTGTTCGGTGCTCCTGCGTATGGCGCAACACCAAGCTGAACGTAGCCAGCCTTGTTCGGGACCTGGCTGACAGGCTTCAGCTTGGCAGTCAAAGCATCAACATGACCTGCCAGGATAGCGGCACCATTTCCAGGCTTGTATTGTCCGCCAACTGAGAAGGCCATGAGTGCACTGCCGTTGCGCTCCACGAAGTATTTGCCCGACGGCTCAATCTTCCAAGCATCTCTCTCGCTCAGCTCTTTCCATCCAGCTTCTTTGAGCTGGGTCTTCACAGCATCCACGCAGTGGAAGACAGTCGGGTTGTTGGTCAAGAATTCGCAGAATGGCTTCGTGTACTTCGCGGCGTTGTCGCTAGTCGCCTGCTTGAAGCGAGCAGCCTTGTCCTCTCGTGAAGCCGCATATGTCGATGAACTCCTAGATGAGGTGCTGACGAGCTCAGGCAGTCCACGTTGTACCTGTTGTGCGAATGCCTTCTGCTCTGCCTCAGTAGCAACTCCGGTCGCGACACGATTCATCAGCTGCTTGGTGTACTCGTCGGTGCCGCAGAGCTGTACGATGGGATGTTCAGATTGAGAAATCCTCTGGGGAGTAGGAGGCTGTTGCCTGGGTAGTATGTGGCTCTCCTCGTACAAGGTCCGCCGGGGAGGTGCATCGAAGTTCATGTCTTCCATGTTGTGGCGGAGGCTTTGCATTGATGCGACGTTGCGGACCATGTTGGTGGTATTGTATTGTTGCAGATGATGATTTGTGTGGGTGTTTAGGTGACGAGTGAATGAAAGGGAGTGAGATGGGACCGGTGAGTCTTGTGTAGGGTTGATTGATGACACGAGATAGAGAGCTGGTAGATAGGCGCCTAGCAACGTGATGCGATCAGCTGCCTGAGCTCGAGCTCCGTCGGCTCGGCTTCAGCTTTCCCCGGCTTTTGAATGCGGGAGAATCTTGGGAGTCCGCAGCATACTCCAGGCCTACAATGTTTGAAACGGTGTGCGCATTTCTCTCCCAGTAGTCCGTTTCAATTATGTCAAGATCGAGATGTGTTCGATGGGAGGCAACAGAGGTAGGGTCGGCCATTGCGCCACGCACGTAAACCTGTTCAGCGCCCCACCTCTTGAAACACGGTATGGCGTGCAGCATTGGAAAGTGGGCAGGCCAGGCCTTCGTCGACCATGCTGGTAAGGCGTAAGGCTTGCGTCAGTCAGCCAGGTACCACACATATATATACATGTGCCCTGTCAGACCATCAACTCAGACATTGCCGTATTCCTATCACTACTGATCGTCTACCAAACCGCCATTCTGCCGCAACCCGCACCATAACCCTCAAACTATCCTTCCATCATCAACATGGCTCCAGTCCAAGGCACAGGCAAAGCGCCTAACATCGCCAACCCCAACTTGCCTTCCAAAGCACCATCAGTCGCTGCTTCAGCCGCGCCATCCGAATCCGCCGCCGCAGTCGCAAAAGACGACCCAGCCAAAGCGATTGAGAAGCTCGAGACTCGTACGAAGGCCGTCAACACCAACAACGTTGCACGCGTCGCCAACTCTCATCTCACATCCAACGATGCGAAGCTGAACCCGCTTGTCTCTTTGAAGACTGGCAAGACGCTGGACAAGTTCCCAGAGTCGAGCAAGGACATTGCCAAGCTGACATGTGAGTTAAGAAGTCATGGCTGCCGAAATTGCGCATCCACAGAGCTAATCAAGTCACAGTGATCCAAGTCGACAACATGCTCAGCGCACTCGAGGCTGACCGCACTGGTAATGAGGCTGCGAAGCGCGAGAAGCTGAGGCTCCAGATCGGCTTGAAGCCGAACCCAGCGTAAGCTCGATCGGTGTCTTCTCTTGTTGCGACACGCTACAGGATCTTGGTGAGAACGCGATAGCATATGGTCTATCTGTGCGCAACAACGGACAAACAGCACGAATCTTGAGCACGATAGACCATATGCACGTCTTTTGCCAGGCGAGGGTTCGATGGTAGAAGCGGATCACACGAGACCAAGGTGGAGAGTGGAGACAGACAAGATTGCGTTGATTATAGAGCTTTGACCATGTCGACTGATGTAATGCTAGTTCGCATCGATGAATAGAAACGCCATCTCCACATGGAGTAGTCTCAGTCTAGGAAAAAGCCAGAGTGCTTAATCTCGACAACACCCCCGGAGTTGCTAGCAACATGTTCGAACAGGGAGACTGCAAGATGTCGCTGTAGGTAGACCAGACCCGGTCTTGACGACGGACTCTGTCTCCGCTGAGATCGAAAAAGTGGCAGATCGCGGCAGGGATTCAGGGAACGATGTCATCGACGTTCAGCCACCCCGGAGGCCGCACATCTCGACTCCACTCTGTCCCTGGGTATCTTTCGATCTCCACGTGCCTCTGCACTCGTTGCTCGCCCTTTTGCACGGCGCAACGGCGTAGACATCCGATGTGCAACACCCTGGCGCTCGCTTCCCGTATGCAGGCTGTGCAGTTTTGATGGCCGGCCGAAGATCTGCTACCCGTGCATGCGCCGCTAAGTTGAGGTAAGGGTCTCTTCGTCTCTTTCACTTCTTCTCATCTTTCAGGGTTCTTGACGTCTGCGACACCTTCTCCTCTGCATAAGCGAATAAATTTGTACCGTACTAATACCACCGTCACTGTTCACACAGCATCTCGACTTAAAACGATAGCATTTTGGCACATTCACAGCTCAGCCATAACCAAGTAGCTGGCTCGCAACATTAGATCTTCCATCACCAATCTGCCCACCATGGACGACGAAAAGGAATCCCATCGTTCAAACAATTCCGAAAAGAATATCAAATCGCAACATGCTCCTCCACGACCAGACTCCACCATCGAGATCACCTCGCCTTTCAATCCATCTCACAGCAACACAATGCAAATCGACCACCGCACCGATCGCTCCTTCTTCATGTTCCTAACGCACACTTTCCTCAAACCCTTCGGCCGGAAAATCACAAAAATGACCCAAGAGACTCCTCCCGGCTCGCCTCAACTCGACATACCAAAACACGCCACCACCCGGGCCAAAGTCTCCGAAAGACGAGTATCGGACGTCTGGATCTACGACATAACCCCTCGCCTCCCACATCTAGGAGCCGTGAAGTCTTCAGCCAAAACAAAGAACAAACGCATCTACTACTTCGCCGGCGGCGGCTGGCGCATGCCCGCCTCAGGAGACCACTGGGCCCTCGCCTCCAAACTCGCCGCCTCATGTCCCAACACCACCGTCTCGCTCGTCTCCTACCCATTATCGCCTCTCTCGCCCGCGCCAGCATCAATACCGGTCCTCCTCAAGCTCCTGCCCATTCTCCTACAAAGGGCCGTAGACGCAGACGAGACCGTGATCCTAGCAGGCGATTCCGCAGGCGCAAACCTCGCGCTCGCGCTGCCATTAGAACTTCTACGCCAACACCATGAGGACCAATTAAAGTCTGACGACAAGCTCCCCCCACCGCCAATGCCCTCACACATCCTCGCCATCTCCCCCTCCGTCGACCTGCGCCGCTGTAACCCCGAGATCCCAGTCCTACAGCGTCGCGACCCCTTGCTCCGACAAGACTTCATCCTCGCCACGTCAGAAGTGTACCGCTCAACCTGGGACGCAGGCGACACGCGCTTATCTCCGCTGCTACTACCTCTCGAAATCATCTCGCTATTACGAGAGAGAGGCGTGCAAGTCCACGGCATTACAGGCGGGTACGACATCCTGACCCCCGATGCGCTGCTTTTTAGAGATAAGCTGGTGCAAGCGGGCGTGGGCGGTAGCTGGCTGCACTGGGAGAAGCAAATGCACGTTTTCCCGCTGGCGTGGCGGTACGGCCTTCGGGAAAGTCGCAAAGCGAAGGACTGGGCCGTGGAGATGATTAATTCGAAGATGTAGCGACGGTCCTGCGATGCGGCTGTGTGGAGTGATAGCATGCGAACGACGGACGAGACGCTGCTGGCCTTTTTTGTTCTCCACCGAATTTGTGTTGTGAATGTGGTGCTATACTCTGCAATGGGCGGACGGAGCAGCAGTTGTATTGTCGCGGGGAAGCTTGTTTCTTCTCAGCCGATTCGATGTTGTGAATGGGGTGCTATACGCTGCTTTGGAAATTGGAGAAGCTTCATTGTCGCGGAGAATCTCGAATTTTAGATGCTTTTTGTTTTGGGTGATACCATGGGAAGATGGGCATGTTTCATACCAACAGTACGGAGTTTGAGGGACGATCCGGTCATAGTCAGTAATTTCATGAGTTCATGGTTTCAATTCTCATTCTGTGCTACGATGCGTTTGTCACTCCTAGAAATGCAATCTCGTCACTTTTGCGTCCGAGGATCCTTCAAAAAAAAAGTGTCGAGCACGACCCCCCATCCGAGCGCCTGCAGATGCTTTGTTTCTTCATAATTTCATTATTTCTTCTCGTCATCTTCATCATCCTCGACGTCCAGCTCTTCGGAGTGGCTGAATGAACGTTAGTGATTTTGTATGGACTCAGCTATGCGCCAACTTACCCAAGCAAATCCTTGATGTTCTTCATCTCGTAGTGTTTCTTGCGCATCTCCTCAAAGTGCTTGTGCTTCTCCAGCTCCTCTGAGCTCATGTCGGCTTCACCCTCGCCGTGGTTTCCACCGTCGATGTCCATGCTGTCTTGATCGAGCTCAACCTTCCTACTGCCATCGCTGTCTCTCCGCACGGCAGGCTTCATCTCAGGCTCACCGATGTCCAGACCAGGAATGTCGCTCTCGCGCTTAGTACCGCTGGGCTTGGGCTTCATGTCCAGCTCGTCGACATTCAGATCTTGCGCGTTGATGGCCGAGATCTCTGCTTCATCCTCTGACGGGTCGTAGTGCTTAGCGTACGGCGTCTTGGGCTCGTCAATCTTCATGCGACCGCCCATCTGTGATTCATTGACGTAGAGGTTTGCTTCGTCCCATTTCAGGCGAGGGTTCGTCTCGTCGTGTGAGTTGGAGTTCGAGGACTGGCGGCGGGACATGCTGCTGCGAGCGTTGGAGCTTGTGCGGCGGTGACCAGCCTCGCCGGCATTGAGTTCGGTGTTCATCTGTACAATCTCTTTCTCGGACATGCCGCGAGTGGGTGCTCCAGGGCGAGCGCCATCGGTGACGGCAGGTCCTGGCAGGTCGGAAATCGCGCTGTTTGGTGGTCTCTCGCTGGTAGGTGAGATGCGGGCATCGGGAGAGGTGTGCTGGAAGGAGTTCGAGTTTTTGAGGATGCCTGTGGGTGATGTAAGTGACAGGGATCTCTAGATTGTGCATGCCTTGAATCGGGAATAGACCCACCTCTGGGTCTCTTAGACACCTCGTGCGGCGAGTCCTGTGCGGCAGCGGTGTGGGCCATGGTGAGGATGCGGATGGTAGTGGCACAGGTGTCTTCGAGATGCTTGTTGGGCGTGTGGGTGCAAAAGTTCGCAGGTGCAGGCGTCGCACGTGAAAGTGGGTATGGAGATTGGAGGAAGGTGCGACTAGGCTTGTGCAGGCACGATGCAGGTACGCTTGTCGTGGCAAGGCGGTGCTGTGGTGCAACTCGAGCGGGACAGGCGAGGATCAGGCAGGCAGATATCGATTGTGTCGGGAGAGAGAGTTCGCGGTGTGTTTGTCGGGGAGAAGGGTCTCGTGGGCAACGGTGGAGGGGTTGTTTGCGTAGTGGGTGATGCCAGCGTTGCTCGCTGCCCGATCGGGCGGCGTACAGCATCGCAGCTTTCCCCATGGCGTCACTGATCCTTCATGTCTCGCTGCTCCCAGCCACATGCTCGCCCAGGGAATAAACAACTCCGAGGTCACCTGCTACACCGGTCCTTGTCACTAATCTGTCTCTGCTGCGTCTTGTCTCACCCTCGGCTCGAGCATGTGAAAGAGAATGAGCCCTTATCAGCTGCGCCCATTCTATTCGATGGCTTCATGCCAAAGAGAGCCTGTGAGAGCATCGGCTCCATCAGCTAGCCGTACACATGCAAGTCAACAATCGCATTCGAGCGGCACGCGCGCCTAACTCCCGTCCACTGTCGCGTGTCGCCAATCGCGCCTAACACTGCACAGTGCTGCTTCATCTCCTTGCCGTCACATGTACAGTCATCATTCATATGCCTGCACACAGTATCTCAGCGGCAGCCGTTGTTGTCGCATCGGCCAAAGCTGAAGGTACGACTATACCAATACTCAAAGATGTTCTAAGTCTTCGCTACCTAGGTGTGCTCTCCGCGGGATGGATGCCGATGGCTGTAATCATGACCGTCGATACTGGCATACTACGATGTCAAGACATGCGGAGACCTATGGTCTTGTATTGTGCAGTCATCACTCATAAGTCTGCACACAGTATGTCAGCGGCACCTGTCATTGTTGATTCGGCTAGAATCGAAGGTAGGACGGAGGTACTAGTATTCAGATATTGCCCAAGTTTTCGCTGTGTTCTCCACATCATGGATCTCTGATGGCTGTCACGAGGGCCGTTGGTACTGGCATGTTCCACTGGGATATCAAGTGTTAAGGTGGTGCTATGAGCTTACTGCTCATAAGTCTGCGCACAGCCTCCGCTCTTTGGGAGCCATAGTATTTCTGGATATATACCCAAGGGTAGAAGCTTGAAGTTCATAGGCGATGTCCTTCCATGATAACCGCTGGTATGACCACTGAAACACTTGGGGTTATGCGCAGGCTGACGAGCTAAAATCGTGGGAGCAGAGCTGATAACGACAATCCTTCGAAATTCCACCCCGACCGAAGAGAAAATTTCTTCCGCAAAAAAAAAAAAACATCGGGCATCTTGATCTTGTTGTGCTACAATGGTTCGGGTCCAGAGGTCTTTCCCATGCCTGGAGTCGCTGCTCACAAATTTGCGTATGGCCCGAGATTGCAGCATGCAAGTATTGGCGAGAACAGATATATGCTTTGGATAACTTCTCGTGGGCATATCAGAAAGGACTCATAGGTTTCATGGAGTCTAGTAAAGTCCTGCCTCTCGCCTTCGTCCATTGTTAAGAACACTCGCTGCAGAGACAGCGACCGTTTGAGCCCCGCCGGCACTACGCAACTGCGGTATCGTGCGATTGATGCATCAGAACCCATGCGTTAATTAGACCTTCCAACGCGCCTATCGCTCTCTTAGTGGGCAATGGTTTTTTCCTCGACGTACAAAACTCAGCCACGGCAGTGTACGTAAGCAGCATCACGCGGCCACCGACCAATGATTTGTACCGAGGCGTCTCGAACGTTCTTGTTCATGCAAGCCTGATACCACCAGCCTACCAGGTAGCGCAACGCCGTGGCACCGACACTGCGCTGATCGCAACTGCGGAGATGGTGGTGGCACCAACAGCACGAAGTAAGGCTGAAGTTCACCGGTCGTTAGCTCTGAGAATATGACTTGCTTATGCCACCTGCTGTCATGGCTTCTTTTTAAAAGAAAGATGGTGATTCAACCCGACAGACGACACAGGCATTCGAAACATACGCAGTAACCCGCTCTGCAGCCTTGCGTCAGATTGTTGCCCAATCATTCAGCCACCAAAAATCATCAGCCTCGCGCGGTTTCTCCCTGTCGTACATTGCTGCTGCAAACAACAATGTCACCAGCCCTCCCACTTCCACTTTGATATCCTTCTGGCCCAATCTCACCTTCAGGAAGGCACAATCTGGCTAGCACAAAGCGTTTGAGAAGCGAAACAGTACATCGCAGACACCCCACGCAAATGCCTCAGCAATCTGAGCGCGTTGTCGCGCGACAGTGCGAGGACGATCGATGTCCTCTGCCAGATTCGAACGTGTGCTTTTGCGCGGATTGCGACTCCTTCTTCTGCTCCACATGTTGGAGCTCACAGGTCGCGCATAAGCCTAGAAATGTCGGACGTGATGGAAGGTCCCACGAGCAAGCCGACTACGATATGGTCAAACTTTATAAAGACATCTTAGAACCAGGCCACACTGATGAACAGGCTCAGCTGCTGCACGAAGAGGACTCGAAAACTCTCTGGTTCGGTGAGTGATGTGTCTTTCGTGATGACGATCTCCCAAAATATATGTTGAGACTTAGAACAAGGTGTCACGAAGAACGAACAAGGCGAGCCCAAATTTGAGGACCACAATCGATTTGCCTCACTCATGGCCGACAGCCCTTCTGACGCGGGTACAAGTGGTGTCAAGCACCCTCAGCTGATATCATTCGTTGGCGAGACGGGTAAGGTATGCCATCTGCGCTCACGAATCTGCTGCTAATACTTTCATAGGTGCAGGTAAGAGTGCCATCGTGAAATTGCTCATCAACCGTCAGCATCCGAAATCTCGCCTTCCCATGGATGGTACTTTCGCGTCACCTATTGTCGGTACTGTTTCAAACGACAAAGAACTTACATCAGGCGATGTGCACCTTTACCCGGACCCATCCACATACAGTGCACCGGCGCCGATGCTATATGCAGACTGCGAAGGTTTGCAAGGCGGTGAAGCAATTCCCATGGGAGCGAGCCAGGCTCGGAAGTCGCTGGAAGTCGTGCCAGGGCCAGCAGAATTGCCGAAACAGCGCCCAATACTGCACAAACTGGCACATAAGGTCCGCACAATTGCCTGGGCTACCCATGACGAGAGGCAAAGGAGAGAGTATATGGTTCAGCAGTTGTTTCCACGTGTACTTTATACCTTTTCCGACAACGTGGTGTTCGTACTACGCAATGCAAGGTAAGCTCACCATCGAGAAACTCATATATTGCTTCGCTCATGTTTCGACAGAACATTCCCATCTGCTCTTGTCAAGCTGCTGGCTTGGGGCGCTGCTTCGTTGGAAAAATCGCTCAATCAACCGACACTCCCACATGTTATCGTGGTATTGAATGCAACGCCTGCGGGAGTTGATGAATCAGAGTGGAACCCAGAGAATGCGAGACACTCGCTACTTCACACTGTCAGATACAGTCTCGACAGAGTCAACGGAGTTCCCGAATTGCAGAAGCTTGTATATCAGTGGAAATACGAGCGCGGCATCGACATCAGATCAGTCGAAGATCTGATTCACCGATACTATTCTTCTTTCACGGTGTTGCGCATCCCGGAAGCAAAAGGCCATTATAACTTGATGCATCAACAGATCGAAAGGCTGCACCGTGTCATCTCCGCCAACTGCAGAGACTCATATGAGTTCAAAAAGACAGTCGGCATGCTCTCCAACTCCGATGAGCTGAATGTCTATTTTCAAGCGGCTTATGACCATTTCACCACCAATCTGAGCGCTCCATTCAACTTCATGGAGGTTTCTCTCAAAACCAATCCCCTGCCAGAAACCTTTGGAGACCACATCACGCAATTTGCCGTTGCAATCTTGAAGGTATTGCGGCAAACCCGAGATCGACCACCAGTCACGGGCGACGACATATTTGGGCCGCTCAGCTCTATGGTGGCATCATGCATCGTGCTGGACTGCGTGCTTTATCGCAAAGGTGATCCGAGGCTAATGTAATCATGCCAGCGCGTTGGACTGACAGAGTGATAGGCACTGTGGAAGACCTGTTTGAGAACTATCAATACTTCCTCGAGGAAGCTCTTGAACATTTCTGCAAGAAGCACTGGCCATGTGAGTATGTGTCCAGGAAAGGAGAAAGATGCGTTAAGCCTGCGGCTACCCATGGTGTCAACAATCATCAGAATGCCGACGGGCAAGTCATCGGACGTGGAGACTACCAAACAAATTTTTCTTACAGAGACACATTACCGAGATGGCTGAAACTGGTCGAAACACGTGCTCGAGAAGATCGAAATGAGCTAGGACGACGCGGCAACACCCAGAAAGAGATCTCCAATGCCAGGCATGCTCTCAGAATCCATCGAGAACGTATGAACATTTTCTTCACTGCAGTCGGCGGCGCTCAACAGTACGTGAGTCATCTGACGTGTTTCTGCTGCTTGAAAAACGTCCCCGAACATCCATTGCAGTGCGGACACACACTGTGCTCTGAATGTGTGCGAGGATACAGTCGACCTGGCGACGGCTGCTTTCGGACGCTGAAGTCGTGTCCTTTACATCATACTACGAGCCAGTTCGCCGAACCCTGGCGTATTGCTGTCAAACCTGAGTTTGCTGGAGCGCGGATCTTGTGTCTAGATGGGTAAGTCTCGAAATCTCCACATTAGTGGAAACATGTCATAGGCAATGTTCTGACGCGTGGATAGTGGTGGCATCCGTGGCATCGTCGATCTGGAAGTCCTCAAAGCAATCGAACGTGAACTTGGGCATGGCTTGCCAATACAGGCATTCTTCGATCTCATGGTTGGCACAAGGTATGTTTCTCTGGTTCCATGCAGATGTCCGAGTCTATAGTTGACCAAAGATACAGTACCGGGGGCATCATTGCACTAGCCCTCGGGGTGCTTCAGTGGCCGGTCGAGAAATGCATCAAGGAATTCAAGCAGATCTGTGACCAAGCCTTCATAGGGAGGGAGTTTCATGGTATCGATGTCCTTGAGCAGCTTGCCACGCTACAGCATGGAAGTAAGTACAAGACAAGATCTTTCCATCAGTCGCTCAGAGAATCATTGGGTGAGGATCCATTGTTCGGTGGACGAAAACACCGAAATTCCGATCATGCGATCAAGGTTGCTGTGACATCTACATCAGCAACTGGGAAGCAACCATACGTCCTAGCCAACTACAGCAGATCGGACTATGGCAATGATTTCAAGCAACCTTACACCTTCATCCGTCGTGATGATCCAGGTCTGGAGTTGCAGGTATGCCAAGCTGCCGCTGCTACTTCAGCAGCTCCTGGCTACTTCAAGGAGTTTTACCATGAGCCGACCCACCTAGGCTTTCTGGACGGAGCCCTGTACCACAATTGTCCAGTACAGATAGCACACCGAGAGGCAAGGCTCATTTGGCCAGACATTGCCGACGTACAGCCCGATCTTTTCCTCTCCATTGGCACTGGTGTGGACGATAAGGCACTCGAACAAGAACTAGCTGGAGGACAAGCTCGTATCAACATTGAGAGCCTG
This sequence comes from Cladosporium sp. VS III D KN 1, assembly GCA_019775635.1. NCBI lineage: Eukaryota > Fungi > Ascomycota > Dothideomycetes > Cladosporiales > Cladosporiaceae > Cladosporium > Cladosporium sp. VS III D KN 1. The sequence goes on from JACWFN010000018.1 coordinate 294,945, forward strand.
TAAGTTTGCAGCTAAGTTTTATTTGACGGTAATACTGAACTGACGCGGGTCTCGCAAGACTTTCGCAACAACGGACAGAAGCTGTAACATCATCAGTGGGCAAAGGCTCTTCCGCCACTGCCTTCAACTGGATGAAGCCGAATAGGTCTCGCAGAGTGGTCAAAACCATGAAAGCACTTGTAAGTATACCGACCTTCACCGTTCACCAATGTATGGGAGCTGAAGCAATGCTTTTCAGTTCCAAAGGATGGAGAGCGCCGTGGATGCAGAGCGCGCGTGGCGCGAATACGAGACCTCGGTCGACCGCCCAGAACTGAAGCAGGTAAAGCCCTTTGCACACATTAGGGTAAACCCAGGACTACCTGGCCCAACACCTAAACTTGATGCGAACGATGAGCTTCCAAGCCTGCAGTTCAGGGTCGCACAAGACTTGAGGAGTCCCCCCTTGAAGCTCATGGTATTACAGTCAGTACTACAGTTGGTGGCGTCCACCTTTTACTTCTCGAAAATATCGCCGCCGTGCATCACAGAGGCTTGTGAATGCGTTGGTCAGTTCTTCCCTTCTCTTCAATGCCCACGATCAGACGATTAATCCGGTACTCCAGGTAAGATCTACTGCAGGTTTGAAAGGGGCTCATTACTCCTTCGACATCTGGGCGAGTTCCTCCGCGACCAGCAACAGAGAGGGTCCCCAGGGGAACAATATGGAGCGCAGCCATATTTCGCCATTCGTGACGTACTCCCTGGAAGTACCGCAAAAATCGTATGTGAATGACTTTCATGATGCAATTTAACGAAATGTTCTGACGCGAGAATAGATCGAAATCAGTCCAGAGGTCATCAACAGCATGATCAATTACGGCCAGTTCATGGTCGACGATGTCTCCATGCCAATCACGGATGTGACGGTCTTGACCAACATCGCAATCGGCTTCCCCGCCGGTGATGACAGGGAATATCCGATTAGTGGATTTCCTCGATGTTTCGCGACAGAGGACGCTTCCAAGGGTATGTGGAGGCACGTGTCACGATGTTGATGTGTTTGTCACTGACCTTTTGACCAAGCCGACCGCTCCAGCTCACCCGACGATGCAAGAGTATCTTCGCGAGCATTTAGAGAGAAGAGATTCCACGTTGACATCGACGATACCGATACTGGCCAGATCCCAATGCCCCAAGAATCGGACAACGCCCATGAGCTCTCCACCGACTCATCTGCTGCAATACCAGCACGCCACGCCACCCAGTCATCCTCTCTTGCTGGAAAAGTCAGCATGCTTTTCGGTGTTGGTTCGCAACACAGTGCGCGGCCTTCCTCTTTAAGCTTAACTGCGCGTCTTTCGTCGGAAGAGGCACCTCCGCCATTACCGCCACGACCCCATGATAGTGATCAAGACCTCCTGCATGAGATCAGGTCTGTCGTGAGCGACGTCGATGACTCCGAGTCTGGAGATTACCTTTTTAGCATTGAGAAAGCGAAAGTGACCAGTCTGACAGAGAACCGTCCTCCAATGATGCTGCGTATCGACGATGCTGAGCAGTTGTCGTACTCCAAGGTATTTGTGTCGGATTTACAAGAAGGCTTGACTGCCGCTCTGCACTCCAATAATTGCGACCGCCACGCTCGTTCGCGCATGGCTGCTGCACTTCCGGATTTGCTGGAGTCGTACGCCCTTTTGCTCACTCGTCGTGCGCGGACACTATTTGAGAAAGATATAATTTTGTTCATCCGCCAAACAAGGACGTAAGTAATGACATCAGACTTTAACCTCCGGTATACAGTAGCTGACGGCCTGGTCTGTAGCGAAATCATCAAAACATTTCAAGCCCGAATACTTGCAATGCCACCACAAGTCGACGTCCCAGACTTCTACGGTGAAAATGAGCTCTTGTCCACTGTTTCCCCATTTGACGTCGAAGGTCTTGATCTCCCACTTGATCTTACAGACGACACTTCGCTCTCCCCTTCGAAGATCGCTCTTGCCGAGGACGAGTTTCAAGAGTCTCTCGACATGATCGGAGAGAACAAGATACGTCTGGCCCGAAAATTCATGATAGAGGAAGACAACGATTTCCGATGGTTATTGCGTCGAGTGGAGACTGCTGCTGGTCTCATGATCACTGGCTCAACGGAAGCTCGCCTTCGCAACGAACTCGTAGAACTGGTTGGAGGCAACGAGGACGTCACGCTCGATTTAGGATGGGACCCGATGAAGTTCATGAGTGAGCAATACAGCCTATACAATGCGGTCAAGTGTCGTTTGCAAGAGGTCATCTGCCTTTGCGGTGCTGGCGATGTCGTAGAAGCGCAGAGCTGCGGTGACTACGTTGACAAAATGTGGCCTAAACTCGGTCAGAGATTACTGGATCTTACGTCGAGCGCTATGGAATCTGGTCATATCACTTTCGAAGGTTGTATATCATTCTCTTGGCTTGACGATGGATTCCTGCTAATGTTCATAGGTGTTCTGCATGATGATCTTCCGATCCAGATTGAGATCAACTGCGCCCGGTCCAGCACAAGTGTCAGACTGAGAGGTGATACATCGACAATAGTCGAAAGTGGAACGTTCTTCATTTGGCTCAGTACCGCTGTTCGTGCAGCGCCGGAGGAAAAGATGGCTTACTGCACACCAGAGATCCAACTAGTTGATGCTGCGAACTGCAAGGTCACCTATCATCTGTCCAGACTTTCTCACAGTGCCAGTCAGACATGCTGGCAAGAGATGTTTCGCAATCCAGTGGTAGCCCACGGTTATCCCATCGCTCCGAGGCAAGATGAAGAACAGGGACTCGGAATACCTTTTTCTATGATGGCAATCCTAGCCCAGACGCCTTTTGTCACTAGCTTTCAAGGTGCAACCATACTCAAGGGGTTCAGTACCATCCTCTCCTTGACACAACGAGCAGGCGCCGCTTTTACATGGCACTTTCTGATCGACCGGCAACGTCAACGGATGACCTACAGCGAAGGGCTCAGTGTCACTGAGTTGCGACAAGAAGTGGGAGAACATGAGTTGCAGATGGGCCGTCACTTCGTTGGTTGGACTCCATGCGTCGAAATGCTTGCAGGTAAGTAGAACACAACTGGTGTTCTTTGGCAACAGGACTGACAAGCCAAGGAACGGCCGAGGCCAATTACGACATTGGTCCGCCCGATCAATTTACTCGTGCGCCACCTTTGGTCAGCGTGGGGAGTGTCACTGTAGGCTTGTCCAAGATTGTGAACCTGGGCATGACATTTGTGCCTGGCAGAAAGGACATCCCAGTTGCATTGCATGACATGCGACCTGCCGAAGAGCGCATTCTCGCCGCCAAAGACTGGACAGTCCTTTTCTACGAGACCTCGGCAAGGCAGGCCTGGCTTCTTGACGGTCCTTCTGGTCTCCTCCATATCTGTAGGGCCTGGCTCGATTCCGGAGATGCCAAGGACCTCTTCAACAACCTTGGGCCTACTGTCGACCCTATCAGTGTGTTCCATCATGCTAAAGCGGATGGTGGTATGTCCGATGCTGTAAAGCTTCTTCTCGACGCTCATAATCGTGACATCAAACTATATCATTCCAAACACCAAGCTCTGGTTGAAAGTAGGGTTGAGTATCCGAACCAGCAGCGAAAAGTAGAGGAGAAGACGACTGCGTCATGGCGCACTTGGGGCGATCTTGTTGAAGCCAGAGTTCTTGATTTGGAGTATCTGTACGACTTCCAATTCGCGGAGCGGAGCAAACGAACGGCCGACATTCACTCACCTTTTCACCAGCAGCGTATGGACGGCTACGACTTCCAGGAGATTGTCAAAGACAAGCGAAACTTTCGAAAATGGGAGATACACTTCCAATCCTCGTTCGGTGGCTGGCTTGATTTCGTCGAAAGTTACAATGCAGTACCTGTCTTTGGAACGGGCTTCGGAGATCTACTGCGCTCAAGGTCAACAGATCTTAGCGGCCGTCGGATGTGTTTACAGAGGACTTTATTACCTCGGGGCCATGATTACCTCGCTGTGTCCATGGAGGTCCTTTTTAACCTCACCGGTCGTCATCTGAAAGACGGCCTGTCTCACGTGAAACTTGGTAACTCGACCTATTGGTTGAGTCCAGAAGCAGTTTTCACACCATGCGCTTGCAGCCAAGCCCTGTGTTGTATGCCTATTGCAACACTGGCTACAAAAGTGCCAATTTCTGTGTCACGCTCGACGTCATTAAGAAATCTGTTCAAAGAACACGCAAGGGGTGCTGTCATCTTCCCATGCACGCCGAATCAGATTAAGAAGCAGATGCCGCAAAAGCCACACTCTCGCAGTTTGTTGTCTCGGCTTTCTTTTTCGACTCGAGCCTCAGTCAATGCAGTGGATTCCCAAATGTCACAGCATGAATTAGGATTAGCTTTTCGTCAAAATGAGGAAGACACAGATACTGGTGCACAGCGCGAAGATGAGCATACGCTGAACGAGCCGCCAAATGGGAAAACGCAGACCGGAAGGAAGAACAGGAATATATGGAACAAGCTTCCTGACTCTGTTCTGCTTCTCATCCCTCCCGCCTGGCGTACTGAACTCTGTGACGACGATGAGTCGGAGATCATATGTCCACCAGACGCAGCTCAGCATCTAGACATTGTGGACGTAAGTGAAGGAGAAGCAGAGTTAGGAGAGACTGGGTCCTGTGTGAGTCATTCGGACGTTGTCGCTCAGAGTGATGCTGCTCAGCAGCCTCGCTTGCGTAAGGTGAAGGCAACGCAAGGTCTCCGAGAGAAGGCCAAGATGACCCCCAGACAAACAGAAAATGTCATGAGGCTCAATACACTCGTGTGTTCGGCGACCGCAGTGGTCTTTCTGTTTGGTTGGTTGCTTTGGCTTGGAGCAGGTTGGTTGCGTGCTTGGGCTGTCACATCCGCCATGTTGATCGTGTGCCTTTCAGCGGTTGTTGCTCGGGTGATGTAGGTGTTCTGGGTACAAGTTTGTAGCGGTTAATGCAAAACACTACTAGGTACTTAATTCACTCTCGAGTCTCTTGTGAGATTCCATATCTCGATGGGTAATCCTTCTCGATCTTCACAATAGCAGATCCATAGATACCCTTTGTAAAATACTACTTTAGTACGTTTTGGTCATGTATTCAATTTCTGGCTTCGTCGTGCCGAGCTGCAGCTCTCGATTGATTAAAGAGCCTTCCGACGCAGGAGCTGCTTCTACCACTCATTGTGCTGACACAAGTGACGGAGGACGGATCTATGAGTTCTGCGCATGAGAATGAGGGCACTCGCAGCTCCAATGTTAGTACTGGCACGATTGATAAACGACTTGATCTTCCGGCGCACTCTACCAATGTGGCTGCGACGGAATACCGTGCGGAGGGACATCATGACAGCGACGCTGAGACAAGCTCAAGTGGCTAAATCGTTGCATTAATGACAGAAAGAGAGATTGCATTGAATGACTCCAGGTCGAACGCGCCTGCTCTGTCCAACAATCTTCAGTATCCCTGGATATTGCCTTTTAGGTGGATCGCTCGGAAGAATAGACCCAGTGGCAATGACTGGGCAGTGGATACAGCACTAGAAGCAAAGGGGAAATTCGACCTGGGGCGTTCAAGCAGTGAGTTTGCAAAATTTTCGTGCAAGTAGCATTGCGATCATGGAAACTTGCTCAATGTTGAACCCAGAATCGTGTGACCGATAGGACTTGTCGATGGACTCCACGTTGCTACTTCCGCCCAACTTCACTCCTTCTTATCACGCATGAGGAATTGGAAGTTCTCGCCGTCAATATCACCGAAAGAGCTCATTGAATTGCCACCAGCTCTTGCATTCTCGAATGTGTGCTTTAACCCACCAGGGACTTGTCCAACGTTTCCAAAACTTGCTCGTGCATCGTCAGTGGTCCCGACGTTCCCGTAGGAATGTCCGCTTCTGGTGAACGAAGCGGTGCCAGCGTTACTGCGAAGATTATGTCAGCAGAGGTGGCTTCAGAGAACGGAAGAATGGAGGAGCTGTGATACCTCTGGTCTCTGGAATCTCCGGCACCAGTCCCTCGCTGGGTAGTGGAGCCCCTTTCATGTTCTTCTGGTCCATTGGGCTCTGTCATTGTTGCAGAACCCTGAGACTGCGGACCTGCAAGAGTACGTCCGGCCCCGGCGAAATGATCGGGCTGTCGACCGGTCTGTTGGGACATCGGGCTCGGGCTTGTATTATATGTCAGCAGTAAAGAGCTTGTAATGCAAAGATGAGCAATGCCTTTGGAGACCGAATGGAAATGAAAGTCGCGTTAGAAAAACTCGAACGAAGACAAGGCAAGGTGAGGGTGCGGGGCCCTTTGATCTATAGATTGTCTCAGCCTGATCTGAAAAGAAGGCAACCATGGCGTCGCCTGATGTGGGTCTGGGCCGGCTCACTGCATATCGTGTGACAACACCGGGTCGCACCGGTATCACTGCCTCGTCTCTTAGCCCCGGTGTCGTGCGCAATCATACCCTGGAGCAGCCTGACGATTCAGTCGGCGTACATATGCCAGCCCGACGACAAGGCACCACCCACTTCGTGACACCCACACCGAAAAGCCCGAATCGAAACTCAGCCTTTCACTGGTGGTGCTGGCTCCCAACACATCACGGTTGACTGGACCCCGGATAGCTTGGACATGTACCGCAAGCTGATCGCAGGATCGTCAAACCTTTACCTTAACAGAGAGTCCGCTCTGAGTCTCTCGACACGAACCCTTGTTGTGGTCCCTCCCAATCATGACACACGAAGACGGCGAGGAAAGCCAGATGCCTTTCGAGCAAGAACAGTCTGCAAGTCTCCACATCGGCAGTCGTGCCGATGGTCACGCAAGACAGCACAATGGCAACGTCTACGGCGATGTTCACAGTATGTCATACATAGTACCACTCATAGAGTCAGACTTATTGGCTTAAGCATGTGCTAACATCTTCACAAAGACTACATTCAAGTTCAAGATGACGACGATGTTTTTCGGGAGAGAAAGTGGAGACAAGCACTCCTTGACTGGCTTTCGTTCCCTGAAATCGACCATCGTCGAGGGCAAGTTGCTGCTGCTCATGCAGACACATTCAGATGGATATTCGAAGATGGCAACTCCACAGGCTTTGCTGAATGGCTAAGACATGGGACCGGAATCTACTGGATTCAAGGGAAGCCTGCCTCTGGCAAATCCACACTTATGCGTTACATCACGCGCGAGCCACGATTCCATGATATATCTGCACATTGGGCAGGTACCCGACGCCTGATAATTTCTTCTTTCTGGTTCTGGGCGGCTGGATCCGAACTTCAGAAATCTCTCGTCGGTCTGTACCGAACACTGCTTTACCACATTCTGCTACAAGAACTGGAAATCTGTCGTGTCGCTTTTCCCGAATGGCGTATCAAGTATGGGCACACAGAACCGACATCGGAGACTTTATATGAAGCGATAGAACATCTGGCCAAGAGGAGCTGTCTCTCCTTCAGATACGTCTTCGTTATCGACGGCTTGGACGAGTACGATGGAGATACTGGGGAGAAAACGAAGCTCGTGGACATCTTCCTGACTTTGGCCCAATGTCCAGACATCAAGCTTCTGTTGTCATCGCGCTCAGAGGTACCTTTCGCGACGGGTTTCAGACACTGCCCAAGTCTACGCCTGGAAGAATGCACAAAGCCTGATATTGCCAAAATCATCCATTCCAGACTTTGGGCGAACCCGGCCCTTCGCGACGTTTCGGAAGCCGAAAAGAAGCAATTGAAGATGATTGAAAAGTTTACTATCGAAAATGCCAAAGGCGTTTTCTTGTGGGTCGTCCTGGTCCTTCACATGGTGCACACTAGCATCAATGACCAGGAGAGCTTCGCAAGTGTTGGACACCAGATCACTCAACTTCCAAGCGAGCTGGAGGCCTTATTCAATTTCATTCTTGAAAAGAAGGTTCCAGAAAAGCAGAGATCAGAATCATCAAGATATCTCCTGCTCATCCTTGAACATTGGAAAGTCACGAACTCGATGCGCATGATGTCTGGAATACTGGCAATAGGACAGTCTGCATCGAGTCCCACAGAGGCGTATCGACTGGCACATGTCGAGATGTCTGAATACGAAGCTTATCGATCCTGGGTATTGACGCGTGTCAAGGTCTGCTGTCATGAACTGCTTCAAGTTAATGTCGGCAGTATGACGTCGAGTGTCGAGGTGCTACACAGGACCTTCCTGGACTTTCTGCTCCAACAACAAGACAACGAAGGCAATTGCTACAAGGCGTTCAGAGCGCGAGTAGGTCCGGATTTCAATGTCGACGTTACGTTGATGGCCGGCTTCATCGCTCACATACGAAACGAAAGGGACTTTAAATATCTACTTTTCGAAATCAGACTTAAGCACAATCAAAACCTTTTGATTAATAGAGGTCCCCTTTAATTGATTAGTAGGAAATGTCGCTTTGATTAATTAATTAATAGATTTTAACTAAAGCTTTAACTTTTAATTAACTTTTAATTAACTATAATAAATAAAGCTAAGAAATTAGTAGTATAAACAAAATAAGATATTATTTTTAAGAGTAGAAGTAGCTATATATATAAAGATCTCTTTATATTTATTCTTATTTATAATATAGTATCTTATTATTATCTTTAGTAGTATTACTAGTATTTACTTTATTACTATTTAGACTACTACTACTCTATCTAATTATCTATTTAAATAATACTATATCTAGTATAATAATACTACTTATCTATTAGCTCTATAAGTATAGTATTTCTTTAATATAACTAGATATTATCTAATAATACTATAAATAAAGAAGATTACTAGCTTAACTAAAAATTTACTTTAGTTTATTACTATATATAGAAGTACTAAATAAATCTAATATTATATAAGTAAGCTATAGCTAAATAGTTACTTTACTAATTTAATAGAAAATTAGTAATTAATTAGTACTAATTAGAGTCTATAGCTCTATAAGATAAGCTATAAATTAGTTAAGCTTTAAAGTCTCTTTAAATAAAAACTACTTATTAGAGATTATAGTAGAGAAAGAGCTTATTAACTACTTATATTATACTAATATATACTTATATTTATATACTATTAAGATTTATTCTTTTAATACTTATTAAACTAGTACTATTTAAGATATAGATAAAGAATAACAATAGTATAATAGACTAATATATTATTAGTCTTATAATAGTAAGTATTAAGCTTTTACTATATAAGATTAATATTAGTAATAAAATATTTTTAAAACTCTATATTTTTATTAAAATTAGAAATCTAAGTTATATTTAAATTACTTATCTATTTATTAGCTATTAAAATAGTACTTTAGCTTATAAAGTTATTAGTAAGTATAAAGCTTTAAATTATAAGTATATTCTAAAAGCTTCTTATAATTTAAGAAAGCTTAGAAGTTAGTAGAAATAGTAATTATAATAAAATAGATAATTAAGTACTTATTTATTATAAGTATTAGTATATAAGTATCTCTAAAAGTAAATAATACTTATATATATTCTTAAAAGTAGTTATAATAAACTTAAAAATAGAAAGTACTTACTATATAGCTTCTTTAATAATATACTTTTCTTTTACTATTATATTAATATAGCTTTAGAATAGTATAATTACTTATTTTAAAGATCTTAGTAATATTATATATTTATTAATAATAGATTAGTTATCTATATTAAGAATATTACTTAAAAGTAATAGTTCTATAAGTATTTTATAACTTTATAAGTAGCTACTTAACTATTATACTTTAGTTATAGTATAGATATTAAGTTCTTTATTTATAAACTTATTTATTACTATATAAAGCTAGATTACTTTTATAGTAGTATTATACTATAAATTCTACTATATAAGATTATTATAAATAAAGTTATAAATCTAAAAATAAGTCTTATTACTATTAAGCTAACTATTATACTAGCTCTTATACTAGTAGTACTATATCTTCTATAGTATATTCTATTACTTTAATAAATAAAAAATATAGTAAATAAGATTATAGAGCTTTCTAATAGATTTCTTTTATTACTAGCTTTATAGCTTAAGCTCTATAGTAGTAGTATTTATAAATTCTTTTTTAAAAGCTTTAATATTAAAGCTAAAAAAATACTTCTATACTACTAGATTAATAATATAGTTTATATATATAATATAGTACTTATCTAAATCTATATAAAAAAACTTAAATAAATAATTTATATATACTATATTCTTAGAAGTATTATCTATAATAGTATAACTAAATTACTTTTTAAACTAGAAGTAATATAGAATTATATAAATTTAGTCTATAATACTAATATTAGTATAAGTACTAACTATATATAGTAGAGCTAAAAGAAGTATTATAGACTTATAACTATTATTTAGATAATAAACTATAACTTCTAGAAGTAATAGCTAATAACTAGATAATATTTATAAATTAAATAATAGATTAATATATATTCTAGCTATTTATACTATATTTTTAATCTTCTTAAGTAATTACTTATATATAATACTTATATATTTTATTAAAGATCTATAGCTAAGTATAGATTTATATAAAATAAACTAAAAATATTCTAAAAGCTTTTTAAAAGCTAAAGACTTTACTTTATTAAAAGATAGCTACTTATTAGTAAATAACTAAATAAGAAGTACTTTAAAAGTTACTAAATTAAAAATAGATATTATAGTATTTCTCTTATATATTAGAGTATTAAATTTATAAATTATCTACTATATTACTATAGATAATTATATAATAACTTAGCTATTTTAATTAATCTAATACTTATTCTTAAGATATATAATAGTAGCTAAAGTAGAAGTATAATAATATATATAGTTATTTAGCTTATTTAGTAAAAGCTAGTCTTTATAGTATAAGTAGTATAGTTAATAGTCTCTATTATTTAATTTCTTTTTTATCTATATATTATAAAGCTAAATAAATAACTTTAGCTATTTAGATAGTTATAGTATAGCTATATAGCTATAAAGCTAACTTTAGTTAAAATTCTTAAATATAGTAATTAAATCGGATTTAGTAGAAATACTTATTATGATACTATTAAAGTTATCTAGCTTTTAAAGCTTACTTAGTACTTTAATTTATAATATTAAAGAAGTATTTAAGAAGTAGCTTAAGATAGTAAATACTATAGTAGTAATTTAATAAATTATTAATATAGAAGTATTACTTAAAAGAAGAGAATTTAAGAAGCTTAGAAGTAATATAGAGCTATCTAAAAAAGTTAAAACTACTTATAGAAAGTATAGAAAAGCATAAGCTAAGTAGCTTAGTATAGGGAAATCTAGAGAAATCTAGAGATACTATAGTTAAGAGTTAGAGTTAGAGTAGAAAAAACAACTAATCAAAAGTCAAAACTTTAATAAAAACACCTTTGATTAATTGATAGAAGGTAACCAATTGCTTTAATTGATTAGCTAATCAAAGCTTTAGACCCCTACCAAAATTCGCTTTGATTGTGCCTAAGTCTGTTCGAAATCGAGCATTTGGAGTCGTTCAAGATCAAGGCAAGCGAGTTACTTGCGGTCAATACCTAAGCGGAACGATCTACAGGTCGCTATCAAGCAGAATTGCTAGATAGATTTGATCAGAACATGTGTCGAAAGCTCTCTGATCTCGTTAAAAAGATGAAACTGACTCATTGGACCGACCTTGTATTCGGCTTGGGTGGAGCTAACAGCGCCTTTTTGAAGGATCCAGTGCTCGGCGGCTCACTTCCGGCTTATGTGGTGCTTCATGGCGCAAGTCTGTACGTGCGCAGAGCCATTGAGGAGGAACCGAGCACTCTTTCCATCGAGAAAGCAGAAGATCTGCTTTGTTACGCAATACCACCCTTCGACTGGCATGCAAACATCTTTGGGTCCAGGATGTCCAGGATGGTCAATGACAGCTTCTTCAAGAAAATATTCAATGTCGAAGCCGCTGTCCTTTTGCTTAGTCACGGTGCAGATCCCGTACGCGGACCTTTTAGTCGCAGCCCTTGGCAGAATTGTATCTCGTGGATGAGACCGCAGCGACTGACAGCAATCCGTGAGCCTGACTCCCTTTTCCGTCTGATGCAACTGCTCGTGAAGCATACATCAGACCATGCGAAGCTTCGAACTATTGAGCACGAGGGCTTGACGGCATGCAAAGCCATCCGGACGCAGGCCCTAGAAAATGAGTGCTGCCCAGGGAAATGCATAAAGCTCTGTAGCTGTCCGAAAGCTCGAGAACTTGTACGGCTCGCGCATGAACTGCTGACATTGATTGAGCAACCAACCTAGGCTTTTTTCTTGACTTCTTTGTTTGAATACCGCTCTTGTGGATGCTGCTTTCAACACATCGCTTTCATTGGCGTCGAATCTGGAAATTATCATTCTTACTAGCATCTCAATTGTTATCGGGCTACAACCTCCACAGTACGTCTCACCATGAAGTACAAGCACTAGTTGATTGGCGTCAGAAGCAATCTGGAAGCAATGTAGCTATATCATTGAAGTAGGTGTCTAGTGTCTAGCTCAATATTGAATCGCTACATGTGATGTCTCAGATTCCTTAATCGGAAAACTGGTATCAGTACCAGTTTGCCAGGCTCAGCACTTAGAAATGCCTTTCTGCTAAACTAGTATGGGCACCGTGCGACCGATATATGTACAGCTCGACTTGTAGAGGTTTGAAAGACTATAGATCAAGAGTCCGATAGTTGGAACACGAACTGAAGCTATTTGGAATAAGATTGAGGATGGACTAGCATCTTACACCAGGATACCTTTTCTTTGTCTTTCTGCGCTGATGATCAAGTGGGTTTTCGAATGATCATCTGGTGCGCAAACCAATCAACTTTGCGATAGTAACAACTTTGTCCTCGGGCTAATGTATACTGTCCTGGCTCTTCCCACGTTACAACCCGTCTCAGAATCTCGTTTTGCAACCACCTCATTGTCATTTGCAATCCTCCTGAAGTAATTGTCCTCAGAAGCACAAAATGTCCTCACCTCCTACCCTCCGCCAAATCCCGTCGACTCCAAAGCAAATGTCCTCAGAAAATCATAGATGTCCTCAGCGCCGACTCTTCATCCCGCCTGTCCTCAGTACCAAACAACGATGTCCTCCATCTGTTTCCCAGACATATTAAAGAAAGCCGCTCTCCTCGCCATGTACCCTCGAAACACCACAAACACCAGTATAGCAGCGCAAGCCAAACCAGAGAACCACCTCCTGCTTACCCAAACAAGCTTCGCCAACATCAAACTCAATCCGCCTATAAGCCCACTCACTCAAAGCTTATTACTCAGCAATGCCTGCCCCATCTCTCCCGAGCCGCGAGGAGTTCCTCGAGCTGCTATCGCCCATGCCCGTGCATGTCTACGCCATCATCGACGAAGACACTGCTTGTGCCATTTGTATCAAGCAGCCGGTCGATACTATCGTCAACGAGGACGACGAGCTCGCCGTCCTTCTCCATGACACGCACGTCTTTGGCGAGAAGTGTGCTCGCGAGTGGCTGGCAAGCGCCAACACTTGCCCGAAATGCCGCGCTGTTCTCTTTGAGGAGGATGTTGAGATGGTTGACGATGATGCCGAAGATCGTACCACTGTCCGAGTGGTCTTTGACGAAGAAGAAGTCGAGCACCTTCTCTGGGAAATCGGCCGGATTGTGCGACGGGATCCGGAGACCGAAGCGTACGACGACCAGCAGCTCATGAGAGTCTGGTTCGATCTCTGGGGCCAGTGGATGGCTGCGGTAGACATCGATGATGAGAGCCCCATTAGAGGCGGCCCATGGTCCGCCTACGGTGAAGCCAGCAACCACGCTTCTGACGCTCTCGATGAGCTGCTGTATGCACGTCTGCGCTGGTACCAAGCCAGCCCGCAACAGCTGAACGTCCACATCACCGAGACGTTCGATTACAGCGAAGACCGCTGGATGCCCAGTGCTGCGGAGCTCGACAGGAACGTCAAGATCGACTTCGACTGCAGCGAGATGTCGTACTGGCGGCTGGAAATCGGCATCGGGAAGTGGTTCCTGGGTGCCTTCGACGAGCAAGACGTCTGCCTCAACGCCGCGGGTCATCCGCTCGCGATCGACGTCTACGACCGCCTTGACGGCTTGCTGCAGAACTTCCACAACGAGATGCTCAGTGTCGGCGAGCTGAGGCGCTTGATGTGTGAAGAGCTCGGCGACCCGGACGAGCTTGAGGGCCGCGAGGATTTGCCGGTGGGGTGGTCGGAGTTTGTGCGCTTCGTCATCGACGAGACTTGTCTGATGGCGGTTCGCCAGGATGATAAGCGCAGAGAGGCCGAGGAGGCGCTCGCGGCTGCTGCTGCGAGAAGAAGGGCTCATCGTGCTGCGCGTGTGAGCACCTGTCCGCGCATGAGTGCACCTAGCTCGCGAGACTTGTAGAGAGCTTCCTTCTCTGCTCTATCTTGGGATTCTCACCCAGCATCGAAGATCGCAGCACCAGAATTCTGTGACGATCGGCGCAGCGATGGTCTTTCCCGGTACAGTACGCTTCTTGCTCTGCCCCTGGAGGCGCGGGTAGTGCCTTTACCGGGGATCACAGTACCCTAAAGAACACCAGCAAGCTCGTCGACAAATCTCACTCAATCTATCGCGGTAGCGTCAGGAACCAGCTCGGTCCAGTGAGCGTTGCGTTGACGAATAGTGGCTTTCCTACTTTCGCTTTCTCTTCCCTTTGAAGTACTATCATCAGCGTCGGAAACAGACTGAAAGAGGGGATTTCTGAGATTGATTTTAATGTTGCTTCTGCGCTGGGTTATCTTTGCTTTTGCCTCAGTTTCGATAGCTTTTTGAATTCTTGTTTTCAATTACTCGCATCTGGTGTCATCTTCTTCTCCTGACACGAAATCGTGATAATGATACCATAGAGAGCGCTTTTTCATAATGTCGTCTAATATTCTATCGCGGTCTTGATGGCATCGTACACTCTTGTCACGTCTGGAATGTTGAACTTCTCGTACGCGAGGCCGGGATGCGTGCTCCACCCTGCTACTCTTTGGATGGGAGCTTCGAGCCGCAGGAAGCATCCTTCCTGTACCGTGGCGGCCACTTCCGCGCCAACGCCAGCGTTGACCATGCTCTCGTGCACCACGATCAGCTTGCCAGTCTTCCGTACTGATTCCATGACTGTCTCGCGATCCCAAGGGTAGATGGTGCGGAGGTCGATGAGCTCTACTGAGCATTTGAAGTCTTTCTCGGCAGCCTGGATAGCTGAGGAGCATGTGTAGAGTGGTGTGCCATAAGACACGATGGTGACGTCTTTGCCTTCTTTCATGATTTCCGCTTTGCTGAGAGGTAGTGTGTACGCTTCGGCAGGGACATGCTCGACGGCGGCGCGATATAAGATTTTCGGCTCCAGAAGAACTACAGGGTCGTTGCATTCGACTGCGGCCAGTAGTAATCCCTTAGCTTGAACGGGAGAACGTGGAACGACGACTCGTACTCCAGGAATGTGTGTAAAGAGTGCTTCTGGGGATTGTGAGTGATACAGTGCGCCATGACCGACGCCACCAGCGGGCATTCTGATCACCATGCCACCACAGCTTTGCGCCTCTGCGTTCACGCCGCTGCGGTATCGGATTTTGGCAGCCTCGTTTACAATCTGGTCGAAGGCTGGGTAGACATAATCGGCGAATTGGATCTCCGCAATCGGACGCATCCCTTCCATTGCGGCACCAATCGCAAAGCCAGCAATGCCTTGTTCTGTCAAGGGCGTATTGAAGACGCGATCTTCGCCAAACTCATTGGCCAGATTCATTGAGCAGCGGAAGACGCCACCGAAAGCGACGTCCTCGCCAAATAGTAGGACGCGCTGATCTGAGCGAAGCGCATGTGAGAGTGCTGAATTGATTGCTTGGAATAGGTTCTGCCTGGTCGTGGTGCCATTGCGAGCTGCGGACGAAAGCTCTGGATTTGAAAGCGTATCTTTGGATGTGTGAGATAACACTGCGGTCGTGCTAAAGTCGGTGGGGATGTTTAGACGTGCTTTGGCTGGATGTGAGGCGTATGCACGGCGTGATATAAGGGTGGCACAGGCGCTGAGGCGGGCTGGTCGTACGGATTTCATCATGGTTGTAGTTGTGGAAGAGACAAGCAGAGTAGCATTACACCAGTACTAGAATATGCGACCACGGTAGGTAGAAGAAACAATTAACTTACCAATGGCGAGCAAGACAATGGGCGGTGGTGAGCGCTTGCTGTCGGCTTTACCAGCCTCGGTTAACGAGCGACGCGTTGGAGTGCTGCGGCTCAAGCATCGAGCACTTGGGTAAGGGCAGCGCCAGCTATAGCGCGCGTGGCATGAGCCGCCGCGCGAAGTCACATGCAGCGTTGTTTGTATGCATCACGTGAGCGGCACTTCAAGATGCGTATACCTGAGCAGAAGTGAGGTGTACACCAGGAAGTGAAGTGAAGTGCTGCACTCGCGCCTGCTATCGTTTGTCCGGCGCGGTTCAGCTGGAGAGCAGGGCGCTGCCTGTGGCTCGTGTGCTTGGCAGTTGCAGCTGCGAGTGGCAGGCGCGACCGACCGTCGACTTTCACCTGCAGCTCTCACCCCCGAAAGCGTGAACAGTCGCCGCCGCATCATCTCCTTGTTGTTGACCAGAGCATCAACCCACCACACCACGCATACCGCATTACGACCCGCCTTTGCATCTTCACCGCCTCCGAACGACTGACCTCGGAGCTCTAATTCAACTTCACCTCGCGCCCTCTCCTTAATACCCCGAAAAGTTTCCACGACTCGATCTCATGGCTGCTGTACGTATCCACTACGCCCAAACACAGCTTGCCGCATCGACACCTCACTGACACGATGCTACAGCAACCTCCCTCCCAGCCGCGCGCATACTCGCAAGCATACATTCCCAACGGTGCTGCTCCTCAGCCTTCAGGTCCCGTGCCCGGCGCCAGGCCTCTCGACCCCAACCAAGGCCGCGTGCAGCAAGTCGGCCATGCTCGCGTGCTTTGCATAGCAGACGTCAGAGGTAACAACCAATGGACATCAGATGTGAAGCAATGGAAAGCTCACTTCCCACACAGGACACCTGCGACAGCTCAACGAGCTTGCGCGCAACGCAAAGGCTGACTACATCATTCACACTGGCGACTTCGGTTTCTACGACGAGACATCGATAGAGCGCATCGCCGAGAAGTGAGTGGCGTGCACGCACCAAAACCTCACAGCCAGCTCTAACATTGACCCACAGGACCCTCAAGCATGTCGCCCAGTACTCACCTCTCTTGAACGAGCCCGTCAAGACTGAGATCACCCGCGCAGCACCTCAACAATCAGTGAAGGACCGTTTCCTCAGAGACCGCCTTCCACTTTCCGAGCTTCCTCAATTCCTCAACAAGACCTACAAACTCGAAGTCCCCGTCTACACCGTCTGGGGAGCTTGCGAAGATGTTTCAGTCCTGGAGAAGCTGCGCTCGGGCGAATACAAGATCGACAACCTTCACGTCATTGATGAGTCGCACTCGAGATTACTGGATATCGGCGGCGTGAAGCTCCGTCTGCTCGGTCTTGGTGGTGCTGTCGTCATGCACAAGCTGTTCGACAACGGTGAGGGACGCACTACCATCGCTGGTGGCCAGGGCACCATGTGGACTACCGTCCTGCAGATCGGCGAGCTCATTGACACCGCCAATCGCGTGTACGACCCTACCGAGACTCGCGTGCTTGTCACCCACGCTTCTCCCGCGCGAGAGGGTCTTCTGAACCAGCTCTCCGTTGCGCTCAAGGCCGACTTCTCCATCTCCGCTGGCCTCCACTTCCGCTACGGCAGCTCCTACAACGAGTTCTCCGTCAACCCTTCGCTGGACCACTACCGTGGCAAGCTTGCGGCCTCCAAGGCCTCTTTCAACGATGTTTGGGAGACCGTCAAGAACGAGGTCGAGCCTGCGGTGCAAGAGAACGAGGCACAACACAAACTTCTGCAGATGGCTGTTGACCTTGTCAGCAAGATGCCTTCTGTCGCAAGCGGCGGCAACCCATTCGGTGGCGGACCTCAGACTGGACAGGTTGACGAGAGCGCTTTCAAGAATATGTGGAACTTCAACTTGGCTGACGCTGCTTTCGGATGGCTCGTTCTGGACATCGACCAGGGTCGCATTGGCACGGAGATGCGCGCTCAGGGCTTCAACTTCTCCCACCGCGGCGGCAAGGCTCAACAGAGGCCTCAAGGCGCCCCGGTTGCACCATCTAACGCAACCGTCCCGCCTACAACAGGCAACCTGCCTACTCCCGCCGGCCAACAGCCACCGGTCGCTCAGCAGCAGGCTCGCGCGCAGCAGCCTCCTGTTGGCCAACCTCCTGTCCAGAGAGCGCAGCAACCTCTCGCCGCACAGCAGCTGCAGCAAGCTGCTCAGCCAAGACCCGCTGTTCCCCAGCAAAACCCTGGAGTCGCATCGCCCGCGCCATCTGTAAAGCCTGCCACTCCCCAGCCAGTGACTGCCAACGGCGACTCGAGGCCTTCGAACGCGAAGGATGCTGCACCAACCAACGGCACCGACAAGCCTAGCCACTCACCTCACCAACCCAAGGCTGACTCCAAGGGCATTTTCATTACCAATGTCTATGATCTCCAAACCTCCGAGGATGTCAAGTCTCAGCTGTTCAGCGCTGAAGATGCCGCCAAGATCACCAACGTTGAGAAGACTCAAAAGGGTCCCTGGATCGCACACTTCGAGACAACTGAGCAGATGCAAGAGGTCCTCTCCCACGGTCCTTCCAAGGAGGCTCAGGAGAAGCACAAGGGCGTGCGTATGGCCGCCTACAACCCCGGCGGACGCGGTGGCCGTGGCGGCTTCGGCGGTGCCGGTCAGTGGGGCTCCGGCCGTGGTGGACCCAGCGCTCGTGGCGGTGCTGAGGCACGTGGAGGCTACCAATCTGCCGGCGGCGCAACAACTGGCAGCGACTCCGAGTCCGGCCGTGGCGGTCGCGGCAGAGGCAGGGGTGCTTTCCGCGGTGAGCGCGGAGGACGCGGAGGCCGTGGCGGTCGCGGTGGTGCCAAGGGCGACGGAGCTGCTACCTCGACCCCGGCGCCGGCTGCCGCGGGTGACTCGTAGACTGGGTCGCCCCTTGCGCAGACAGTCCAGCAGGCACCAAAAAACGAGCCAAACGGCGGATGGTAATTCATGATCGAGCGCTCTGAGAAATCGCTTGTGTAAAGATTAGATGGGAGCGAAAACGGATGGGCGCGCGTGTGTGTTGATTGATCAAAAATGGGGTTGATGAGCGCTAGTATACCCTCATTGCATGTTACAGTGTTTGTAGTAAACTACTTTTTACTTCGAAGTTTTCGCTTCTCTTCATGCTCTCTACATACTGTGGTTGAAGATGCTTCCGGCAGTATGTCCTAGGTGATGGAATTCGTCTTCTAAGTCTCATCTGCGTTCACGCAGTGCGGTTGATGCAGGTCTAGGCGTGATACATGTGGACGTACCTGTAGTCTATTATCGCATACAAGTGATACATGTGCTTAATACTTAATGCTATCACTAATACATACACATGCATGTATATGTATATGTATGTAGACTGCTTTTAATACATGTAGACTACTTTTACTACATGTCTAGTTCCAACATTCAGCGAAAGTGTAGATCAAATTACCTCAGGGTTTAGGTTTACAGCGACTGCACTTTCGAATGTTTATAACTACTCTCTTATTACTCTGTTTAACATGATAAGGCGGAGGCTGGAGCAAGCTATGCCCCTTTGATGTATCTAATTTGGAAACTAGTTCTCTACTTTTGTGACTTTTTTAATTAATTTATTAAATGAATTTTGTAAGGTAGAGGTTGGGGCGAGCCGGGCCCCTTAGCAAATACATGCACAGGTAAGAGAGAGCTAGTTCCCTACCTTCTTGGTCCTTTACATAGTCAACTAAGTCTACACGATCTATTTTCAATAGATGACGATTTTCCTATGCCTTTAGTGTTGCTCTATTAATTAATATTGATGTCCCTGAAGGATTAAAAGGCGTGCCAAATCATCTTGCAGAGATTTGTCTCGCTTTCACACATTCATGCGTGGTCGGAAACACATCATTGAAGCCGGAGTCTGGCAGCATCCGCCCGGGAGCTGACTACATCGACTACGCTTTCGGAGCATATCGCTCCTTACACGGGCCTCTCAAATAGGGCTCGTGGCTGTTAGAGACGTTGAATAACGTTCCTGGCTTTCTAGGCCAGTGGCAAACCAATTCTAAAACTACGTAGAAACGCTCACATGGCGGCGGTGTTAGGATCTGCCGTCTTCACTGCTGAGACAACGTCTTGTGCCGCTTGTTTGCCCTGGCACTCGGTAGAATGTTCGTTTAAGAAATCTGGTTCGGCTGGTCGAGTGTTCTTATCGCTGTCTCTAGTCAATGCGTTGCAGCAGCTATAGTCGTCGTTTAACAGAAGTTCCTTCGCCATGCCCGCCATGCTGCTTTGCCCACGCAAGTGGACCCGACATTACACCAGGGCCTTCACCGCTACTCACAGTCCTCTACGCCTGCTCGAATAGCAATCGAAGTCGCAATTCGATTAAACAGCATCCTTGTGAGACCTCTATCGTCGATACCTTAGAACTTCAGTCCCGTCTCATCAAGGTCTGGTTCCAATAGGTCAGCCTAGTGTCGAATTGACCAGTGATTCGAAAGAAGCAGCAATGACAGACTCACGCGAAGAGCAAGATCATGGGATCCATGTCAATCCTAAAGATTTTAGGCCAGAGCCGAGTAACAGGGATGCCACGAAAGACCGCCCTCAAATAGAATCAAGACTCGACACAACGCACTGTCTCGAATCATGCGCAAGCCACCCTACGACACCGCTACCCCAGGCTCTAAATTAGTCGCGTAACTCGTGTTGCGGTGCCATCGATTGTGAGTCCGTGAGGCGTGGGCTGAATGGTGCAGAGCTGAGTAATGATAAGGTTGGAATCTTGAACCAAACAGTTTGCAAGTTAAGGACCTTGCAAGGTCAGGAGCATCTTGGTTTTCGATGGCAAACGTCTTAGCGACCTGTGCCACTCGAAGAGTGAAGACTGTAACAGACCCGAAAGTGTACGGACCAGATTGTACCGAATCATGACAGCAGTACCGAAGTGACGAAGATGCTGTTAGCTATAATAGGGGAGAGCATGATCAAAGATTGTACTCGATGCGGAATGATGTCTTTACATAACTGGCATAGAGCATCTTGTATTGAACAGCAATGTAACAATGTGGCCACCAATGTGGTGTCTCAGCTCAGACCAGAAAGCAGGTACGTACGGGAGTACTTAAGTCCACAGCTTCGCCATGCATGATGGCATTGACGTATGCATGTCCCACCAGACGGTTCCGCCTGATTTGAAGCTTGTTGAAAGATGAATGGTGCAGATGCACGACCAATGGCCCACACTTCGTTTCCTTTTACCAAAGACGACGGCCCAAGACCCAGCCTTCCAGCTTTGGTACGGAATGAGACGCGATCAAAACATGCCCCGTTGTGGGCCTGTTTGACTAACGAGAATTCAGTGCCGAGGCTATCGGAGCTGTTCCTATTCATCAGTCTTGAAAACATCTCTTTACATAAATGTAGGTCTGATGGGGTTGCCGCAGGGAAGACAGGATGATCGTCAATAGATGATTGACTGCAGCCTGCAATCAATGTTTCATGGAAGACGTTGTCTGAGAATCGCTCACTTGCTGGATCAATCGCAAAACTTCGCCACTGTCGAAGAGATGCTGCATGCAAAGTCACATCGAGAGAGACGAACTTCTGCTATGCAATATTAGCAACCTCGCCAACGAGGACCCCCTGAAGACGAAGTTTTTCGGCACTTTCGAATTGAATGGAACAAGGAATTCCTCTTGCACAGTCGTAAGCACTGGGACAGCGTAGCCGATGACGATGATAGTTGATCACTATGGTAAGCGCAGACAGGCTAGGCACCCATAAAGGGAGTCCTGGAAGATCAGGGTCTGCCGAAAGCCCTAACGAAAGCAACAACAAATCATTAGTGTTTTCGAGAATCCATCTGGTTATCTTAGTGTATACACATTGAGTACTACATATGTAGTCCGGTTTGGGCAGCGGTCCTCTGGCCAAGCCCCAGAAGGCGAAGAGCTTATCCTTCTTCTCCGTTGCTTGGAACTCTTCGAAAGATTGGAAGAGCTCAACGAGGTCTTGGCCCTGATTCAGTTTGGTCGTTGTGTTCTTCAAACTTTTCACATAGTGTTACAGCTATTTGAAAAGTCGACGGTCAGTCTTGAACGCACCGTTGCAGCGTGTGGAAGCTCACCTTATAGCAGCCGGATCTCACATTCGCGTCCAGCTTGTTAACAAAAGACACACAGCAGGAAGTTCTGTAGTCGTTATATCGTTCGAGTGCTTTGATCACGGAGGAACAGGGAATGATACCCCACTCACCCATAATCACTGCTTCTTTTGCTAGAACGACCCCCTGGACTGTCCAGCAGCGTGACTAGAAAGAATAATCGACCAGACGTCGGAACTGGCCAGCAGCAATACTCTCAGCATGCAAGTCCGCTGCTCGTCCTATGTCGTCCGAGATAAAACATCGTAGGCAGTCGAGATGTGAGTCACAGGAGAGCTTCTGAATGATAGCCTGAAGCTGTTAATCACCAGGCTCTTAGAGCATAATCGTCCCACATTCGTCCACGCCTAGGACGGCTCGAACTACACGTGAGAAAGTGCGACCCATCATTCCGACCTGTGTGCTTCGCTCTCTGAGGTCGGCTTGGTTGATGCACAATGCATCACACAAGACAAGGCCCGTCACACTGTTGGCCCGCAGCCATGACAATCGAGGATGGAAATTGGGGCGTATCGAGTGATGATGGACATTAAGCAAAAGGCTCTCCGTGCTAGCTGTGTATCCCGCCACACACGACAAGCATATGTGCTGGTAAGGATTTTGGTCGAGGTTGATAGTCCTGAAGGAAGCTCGAAGGTCCCAGTCGACAGGTCCTAGATAGATATTGCGAACTCCGATTCGATTCGCGGCGTCCGCCAGAGCAACAATTTCATATACGTCAGGCTGGAGGACAGAGCCTTATCGAGCTGCGAACAGCTCACGGCGTCCGTTGTCTGCCATCAGAAATTAGGGCTGGAGTTCCGCTGGCCATGATGCAGAAATGTCACCGATGCGCAAGAGCAGGAAAAACAATTGCTTGCGAAACACGATGTCGCCATGTCGACTGCAGGATTGATATGCCCTGCACGTAAACTGTGCATCACATTCAAGGCGGCTATGCTGAACAAGCTTGACGAGGGACTTTGAAGGTGCCGACACATCTTTAGCAAAACAAGGCAAAGGCATAAACATTCCGAGAGCTGTGGTCGCAAAATCTGGCGTACAGGATTAATATCTTGGGTTCTTGGGAGGGGGCAATGTAGTCACACGACCAGATTCGTGATCTTGTGCCGTTATGCGAGCCTTTTGAGGCCTTAGCGACCAAATCCCAGTCCACATTTGCTGACCTGAGTCAGATAGCTTTCGAGCTATTCCATTGCACATGGAGCATGTCTATCGGTGCATAGACATGCGTTCTCTCATGCTCTTCAGACACCTAGAAGGCAGCCGAGCTGATCGACTTACAAGGCATTCGAGTCAATGATTGAATGGTTTCAAGCCCATCGTATCTCTGGCTAGCCGCAGACAATCGACGTGTCAACATACCCAGTTGCTTCATCTCCCTGTTTCCTATGGGCAGCTTCGCATTCGTGTATCTTGTTGTTGTGAGGTACGAGGCTGAGGCGGTGCATCGTGAGTCTCAAGGCAACAGACCAGGAAGTATGACGAAACGATAGCGGAAGACCATGAGCCTTGTAAACAGTATCTTCGAAGCCCGGGACCAGTCGTTGGATGTGTCTGGATGCTGATGTACGGAGTCGTGCTTTGCTGTGTTGCGGAATCTATCTTAAGGACGTAACATTACCGATGATGCCAGCACAGCACACAAGATCAGTGAGTACAAAGCACAGCATAAGTCAGTCATGGGGATCTGAGCCTTATACTCTGCCTGAACAGCACGAAAATATGCCTGATGCAAGTCACGTGCTGTCAGATGCGACACCCCCACGAACTTTCGTAGAGTCAGGGTTCAAGGTGATGTTTCTAGTTTATTGTCGCTCTCTATGTTTGACAAGGTTGCAGTGTCCCAGATCGAATTCATGTTTGCAGGCGGAAGACTAGGATTATTACAGGGGTCTATGGTGACTCACAATGACGATCCTTGTGTTACAATGAGGGGCGAAACACCTGTCAAAAGCGTGATATTTGAGTCAGGCTTCAGCCTGAGGTTTCTGTTGTTGAATAGCGTACCAGATTCTTATCGATTAGCATTGATATCACGTGAAATCACATGGAAGCTAGAAGACAGCCTCGCTAAGCTCTATATTTACTAGCACCTCCCTATCTAAGCAAATATATGAGAAAATCCTTCCTGCCTGCCTGCCTGAGAGATTTCAGGCAAACTGACAGGTGTTTCGCACAGGGTTATACCAGCTGCAGCTGAGACTTTGCATCGAAGCGTTGAGCTGCCTGGCCGCGGCATGAGTCCTCGAATGCTCTGATCTCGTGTAAACAACACCTGGTTCGTTCAAAAGTATGCAAGCGCTCTGCCCAACATCACAGCTCCCATCTCATGACCCATAATCATGCCACGCGACAGAAAATCGCCTCATCAACCTCGCATCGCTGTGGTGGGCTGTGTAAGTCTTCACTGTCCAGAATTATGCTGGATGGACCTGTGGTCTTTACAAAACAGCGCTGATAGTGCTTGATAGGGCCACGGAGGTCTCGACACCATCTACGCAGACCTCGCGATCAAGTGTCAAGCTCGCAACTGGGAGACCTCGGATCTTGACCTTCTTATTATATGTGGCGACTTCCAAGTAAGTAAGCCCTTGCTTTAGCTTTAGCTATATCGGTTCACAGTACTGACACTGTCATACCGGTCTCAAGGCTATTCGTAACTCTCATGATCTCAACTGCATGTCCGTGCCGCAGAAGTACCGTCATCTCGGCGACTTCCACAAGTACTACTCCGGCCATAGTCGTGCTCCTGTTCTCACAATCGTCATCGGAGGCAACCACGAGGCCTCCAATTACCTTCGCGAACTGTACGATGGAGGTTGGTTGGCGCCGAATATCTACTACCTGGGCGCTGTGGGTGTGGTCCGCTATGGACCTCTACGGATCGCTGGATTGTCTGGGATTTATGATCGCAAGGACTTTCGAAAGCCGATCCATGAGCGACTGCCATACAATCGCGAGACTATCAGATCCGTGTATCATGTAAGAGAAAGGGACATGAGAAAGTTGTTGGCTGTAAGCGGTCACGTTGATGTTGTGGTCAGCCATGACTGGCCGGCTTGGGTTGAGTTGTTTGGAGATGCCGAATCGCTCTATGGTTCGAGACCACGATTCTATGAGAGCGCGAAGAAAGATGGTTTGGGAAGCAGGCCTGCGACTCAGCTCCTGGATCATCTAAGGCCGACGTACTGGTTTGCTGGTCATATGCACCTCAGGTTCAAAGCGACTGTGCACCATAGCGATGGTGCTATCGATGAAACGATCCGTGAACAGTACTTGCCAGAAAAGCTGAAAGCCGAACTGCCAGTCTTCAAACCTCGTTACACGTCAGCGGTAACCCCAGCCATTTCCAGCATCGCGAAAAACGAGAACTCAACGACAAATTTCCTCGCTCTGGGCAAAGTAGGACAAGACGCAAACACGTATCTTGAACTCCTCGAACTCAACATTCCAGACCGACCACAGGATGAGCAAACATTCCGCAGGTCACCCAAAGGTCGCTACACCCTGTGCTACGACGAGGAATGGCTAGCTATCACCAGGGCGTACAACAATACCGACCTCTTCCATGATTCACAGTGGGTTATGATTCCCAACTTCGAGACCATTCCAAACTTCCAGGGGATGCAGATCTCCTCCAAGGCCATAGCGCATCACCGAGAATGGATTCAAGACCAGATCGCACAAGAAGGACAATCGATCATGATCATCCGTGATGCTCTCGGGCTTCACACCCCGAAGCAATCAGACGATATGGTTGGTACGAAGGAACAGCCTCAAGAGTATCCGAATCTGCAGACGGAGATGTTTGCAGAGCTTTTGGACATGAAAAGTACATTTGAGCTCCGAGAATTAAAAGAATGGCGCAATCCTCATGATGATGAGAATGAACTGGACGTGTGGTATCCTTGAGCGCGAATGAACAGGTGGAATGGACCTGAGCTGGAAACTTTGTGTCTTTATTGCATCTGTAGTACATCTAAAATCTGGCGTAGCTTGATATGGAGCTTCAGTCCTGTAGCCTCATACCATAGGCGGACGAGTCACATGCTTTTATGATAAATGGCGGTAGTGGTGGACAGGCTGTCTTTCGTAGGCTCTTTACTACTAGTATACCATGCTTTGAAACACATCATCTGGCATTGACACGTCGTCCTGCCTAGCGATGGACTGTTGCTACCCACCCTCTCTCAGATTAGCTCCCTGCACATCGATACGTCTTCAACGCATGAGAGGTACAAAGCAGGCATGATTATGGTAATGACAAGATTGAATCTGAAGCCAAAAGACTACATGACAGCCCTAGAAGTCAATCAAACTTTGGCCAATCATGCACCCCAAGTGTCGCATCCTTCAGCTCGTCGATCTTTCGAACGCATTAGGCAACAGCTTGCCGCAGCGCTGGGCTTGTGTGCACAAGGGTATAAATTGAGAGCAGCCATATCTTACATGGAGTTGTCCAGGCACCCAAGCTTACTCGACTTACCAAAGATGGCCGCAGCAAATCCACTGTCAACAACGACGACCTCGCTCGGCCTCATCAAATTCTCCCACGAGCAACCTCTCTGCGACGACAAGGTAGCAGAACTCGAAGACACAATCAAACAAGCTGGCCTCGAGATCCACGAGACCCGTTGCTACACTGAGCAGCAGCCCCCCGCAATCGTGCATGTGGTCGCTGTCATCGCGAATTATGATGACATGAGTTTTGAGGAATGGAGTGTTCTGACTGAGAAATTGTTCGACTCGTATGGCTGGTACTCGGGCTTGGGACTTATAGGTTATAAGATGTCGATGACTGATCCGAGGTGTTGATATGCGATATTTCACGTCGTTTCTTAGCGGAGTGCGGGCTCTGGTAGTCGCTGCGCGGTTTCGTCGAGAAAGCATTATAGTGAATTGTTCGGATTCAGCATCTGGGCATTGAAGCTATCATATATGATCTAAATGTGGAGAGTCGATTGTAAGATCGACTACCAAACCTAAGCTCAACACTCTTTCTCCCAACTTACAAAATCTGAAAAGACTTATGCAATCTGAAAAGAACTCTGTCCACCCATCCCGTAAACCCGAGTAGCGAAACCACGCATGCCCTTCCCTCCCTTCAGCCAAGCATTCACCTCACTAGGATGCACCAGCACAAACAAAACTCCCACAGCCATCATCGGCACGCAATCAAGCAAGTACAAACACCACTCGTGCGTGTAAATATACCCCGAGAATCCTTCCACATACTCTGCAAGTCTCACTGCCGAGCGAAGGAAGATCAATCCGGAGCTGACGTAGATCGCTCGCATGTGGCGGCGCCAATCGATTGTGACGTCTGTTGAGCTGCCTGTCGGGACTTTGTTGATGCGGGCGTTGAAGAATGCTGCTGTCGTGACGAAGACGAGGAATACGAGGATTTGCAGGACTAGGCCGACGATTACGATTTTGGTTCCGATCGAGCGGCCGGCGGCGGAGAGGCCGCCTCCTGGAGTTTGCGTTGTTAGTACGAGCTGAGCGTTGAGCGGGAGAGCTTGGCTTTGGCTTTGTGAGAGCGTGCTTGCTTACCTACCTCCAGACTGTGCTAGCAGGCAGATCACGTCTCCTGTGACGAAGATTTTGGTGATCTTGCTGCTGCTGATGATCGAGTGCGCTTCGCCATTGGTCAAGCGGATGATCCGGCCGAGCATCATGTATATGCTGGCTGCCATGAGCGTCGGAGCAAGCAAGATGTAGGTCGATTGAATGACATATGCCATTAACCGGTAATTGGGTGCCTGTCCTGCTGATGCAGCTCGCTATGCTGTTGTCAGTGTGCGCATACGTTCTGTGATGGAGTAAACATACCGCACAGTACCCCACGAACTCCACTTTTGGCAGATGTTAGTGATGGGCACGGATTCCAATGATCACAGGATAGTGCTTACTGAAGACTCCGATCAGAAATGGGATCCAGAATTTGGTTTTCGTGCGGACCAGTTGCCAGAGATGGATGGCGAAGGCGACGATCCAGAATAGCATGACCACTATTGCGCCTGCTTTGCTCGGCGTGTAGTAGTAATATCTGAAGCCTGAGGCTGCCATGGCGAAGTTTCCTTTTCTTGGGGATGCGGTGGCGGCTGAGATTTGCGAAATACGGAGATCGAAGAGCGTGGCGATTGGCGGAATGGGAAACCTTGTGTCTGAGATGCTTAGCAAGTGAGAGATTGAACGACATTCGCATGGTGTTGTGCAGATGAGCAGGATGATATAGTCTGGTTTCTTGCATAGCCCTAGACCTCCCTACATCTCAACATGCTGCAACATATCACTCGAGGCCATGCTAGCGCAACCTCTGTTCTCTCTCTCCCCCTTCTTTTACTAGCAACTACAGGATTGCGCGAAAGTGAAACGTCAAAGCTCCCAATCATCACCGTACCAGAACTGCTGTCGTCTCCCGCTATGAAAACGCTGCCATTCGTTCGCCTAGTACGCGTACTCTCACTATGCCTCTTTTGATCACTCCTTTGTCTTTGTGCAAGTCCTTAGAACGCGCAAATTAAACGTAGGCTTTGGATTTGAACGCGCATGCGCTTGTCGGCACCGCGCAGTCCTGGCGAATACGCGTGTTGGCGTATTGGCGTATCGTCAGTACTTGGTACACATACGCTAATACGCCGCTGCGGAGTATGCTCAAAATTAGTTCGCAAGGTTGAGTAAGGCAGCAAACGACAATACGCTCCAATATTGCTGTCATTGACACTGGCGCAGCATTACACGCGTCTCTATAGGTCTTGACTGGAACAATGTCGGTAGCTGGGTGTCGCTTCAAATGCTTGTATCAAATGGCAATAATCTTACGTCACCGTCCTAAGGCACCAATTCAGGACGGTGCATGCTGGAGTACATATCTATATCTATGGTGGGCCGGCGCTGTACTGTCTGCGATCACTACACTTTCCCTCGCCATCTCACAGCTCTCGATAATTTCGTTCAATCATGCCTCGAATCAGCCTTTTGAACATGGCTGTCCTTACCGGCCTTGTCCGAGGTGATGGTGCTGTCAATAACGCTGGTGCCTGCGATGCTTCCACCTTCACCTTCCCCAACATCCTTGGTGCTGAACTCTCCGACATCACGGCAAATGCTGTGCGCAATTACACAGCGACGTCTCTGCTCCCTGGCACGGACTTGGTCGAGAGATATACCGTCGATTTCTGCAACGTTACTGTCAGCTACTCACACACTGGTTGGAATGATACCATCAACACTTCGATCTGGATACCTCTGCAAGACTGGAATCAACGCATGCTCGGGCTGGGTGGAGGCGGTTTCAGCGCCTCGTTCGGCTCGCTGTATCAGACTGCTGCGGTCGCTAAAGGCTTCGTCGCTGTCGCTACCGATTCTGGCCATGAAGCTGGACTGTCGGCTTCGACTAACCCGGGTTTTTGGATGACCTACAGCCCTGGTAACCTCAACCTCAATCTCATCGAAGATTGGGCGTCGCGCTCGCTGGGGGAGCTTAGTATCATTGGCAAGCAGGCAGCACAGAACTTCTTCGGCTCCCAGCCTGAGTACTCGTATTTTACTGGGTGTTCCGGCGGTGGCAGGCAGGGCCTTGAGCTCGCTCAGACTTTTCCGGAGGCTTTCGATGGGATCTTGGCTGCTGCTCCGGCGATTTACATTGAGACCTTTCTTGTCGCGGGGTACTACCCGACGCTGCTCATGGATGACCTTGAGGCGTATCCTCCTCCGTGTGAGATCAAGGCGTTTACTCGGGCTGCTATGGAGCATTGCGACAAGCTGGATGGGCTGGCGGATGGTATTATCTCCGACCCGTCTTACTGCGATTTCGACCCGCATAGTATTGTAGGGAAGAATTTCACGTGCAACGATATGGATGGCATTTTCTCCGAGACTGGCGCCAAAATCGTCCAGGCAGCCTGGAACGGTCCTCATGCAAATGGAACTTCATGGCCCGGAGTAAGCCTCGACGCAAATCTTACTGCGTCGGCTGTGGTGACGCGATGCGATGGCAACGGCAGCACCTGCTCATCAAGCCCGGAAGAAAGTCTCTTTGGTACCGCCATCAAGAATCTCATCCTTGCGAACCCAGATTTCGACCTGAAGACCATGACTGTCGAAGACTTTTTCCGCACGCTAGCTCTGGCGGGCGCCAAATACCGACAATGGGTTGGCGCGGCGAACCCTGATCTTCGACCCTTCCAGCAAGCAGGCGGTAAGCTCGTCACCTGGCATGGTGGCGCGGACGAGGTCATCCCGACGAGAGGCTCTTCGCACTACTACAAGCAAGTCCTTGAGCGCAATGACGACGTGTCGGAGTTCTTCCGTCATTTCGAGGCGCCTGGTGTTGGACATTGCACTGGTGGTGCAGGACCGATGCCGAATGCTGCGCTCGAGCAGCTCATGCACTGGGTAGAGAATGGGACTGCGCCTGCCACTTTGGACGCTTATTCGTTGGCCACGGGTCTCGTGAGGCCTTTGTGCCCGTACCCTTCGCGGCAAATTTACATGGGTGGAAATGCGAGTCAGATCAGTTCTTTCGAGTGTGTTTTAAAAGCCTAGGTGGGCAGGAGGCTGTCGATGTTGGAACCTACTAGTATATCAGCGTGCATCGGCCCCTACCTTTACGCTACTTTTTCCAATAGTTGATTGAAGCAGATCTTCGCTTGCTGTTGGGTATGTGCACGGCCGAATGTGCCCTAAATCAGTGGGTCCTCCTTAGGAACGGTACGGGGTCAAAAAGGGTATCTCGGTAATCTGAGTGGACCAGACAGCCGCCTCTCCAGCCTTGGCAGGCCTGTGCTCAATCCCGTGCGTATCCCTGCTTGCTGCCATACGGCGGCGTATCGTAACGTGCCCGCGTATTGTGCTCCAGCTGCGCTGCGCTGCCTCCGTAAGTCACATATCTTCCATACGCCGTACCATGTCAACCGCTCCTGAAACCCGCAAACGCCGCGCCCACGTCAAATCCCGCGGAGGCTGCTTGGAATGCAAGCGCAGACACCACAAGTGTGATGAGGTCCACCCAATATGCGGCTCTTGTCAGCGTCTGGACGACGACTGCCACTATGTCGTCGTGAGACCACGCGCTCGGCTGAGAGCAAATGCCGCTGCGTCACCAGAGCCCGCAAATGCGCGTGGCGCGACTTCGGTCGCTGCGAGTGCAGATGGAAATGATGGAACGCCATTGACACAGCCATGGAACGCGCATACGCCGGTTTCGGGAATTAGTCTTGCCTCGACAGAGTCCGCTGTGCGCCAGCCTATTTTCGCATTGGATCTCGAGCTCATGGCCAATGTCTTCATGGGCGGGTTGGTTGATGTATTTCCTTCCCACGGGACTTCCTCCACTCTTCTTCATGAGTTCGTCAAGCTCGCCATTGCGACTCCGTACTTGCTACATGAAGTGCTAGCAATGTCCGCCTTGCGTCTATTCGCCGAGAACACCGCAAGGCAGGAGCTCATTCTAAGGGCGTCTTATCACCAAGCCGAAGCTCTACGGCTGGTGCAGCCTCACGTCGAGGCTGTCACCCAAGACCAGTCTCTGCCGCTACTCTTCTTCTCAAGCTTTGTCGCTATCTCAGGCATCGCTGAAGCTGCGCTTGATGCGCATGGAGTATGCGATGGAACTTTTGACCCGATCGCCAAAACGACTCACTCCTTCCAGCTGAGCCGCGGCACCATGGCGCTGGTCACGCCGCACTGGCAGTATATCCGCCAGACGTGGGCATGGAGCATTATCAGCAGCCAAATCGAAGCTGGCTCTGACCTCACTGCTCAACCCAGACGGATTCGTACTTACATTGCCGTACGCTCACTGGCTTTTGGTGTGGAACCTGACACGGCTAGGAAAGCCTGTCTGCGTGCTGTCGATCTAACGTTCGACTCGCTGTCGCTTGTGTCGCAGCGTGAAGATGCTGCTGTGAGTACGCGTCGAGTCTCGGCTTGGCCGATTGAGGTCGGCGATGATTTCCATCTGCTTTTAGCCGAGCGAAGACCTGTTTCTCTTGTGATTCTTGCGCATTATGCTGCCCTGCTTCGTCTCGGGACAGGCCTCTGGTGGGTTGGTCGGTGGCCAGAACTGCTATTAGACCATATTGTTAGTACGCTCGGAGACGAATGGGAGGAGTTCCTTGCGTGGCCTAAGACTGTTGTCTTTGATGGTACTGTCGTTCCTGTAGGTTCCTCGTAAATTGACATGACAACGATGATCTCACCTAGATAACTACTTGCACCCATATTTATCCTGCTCCACATGATTATGAAACGATACTAGGATCGATCAAGAGAATTTAGAGCCAAGTTTTGCTAAACCTTTCAAAGCAAATCGCCCGCTTGCTCAGCGTGCTTTCACACCATCGGTGGCTGCGATCATTGGTTATGGGATCCATGAGCTCGCCAGTAAAAGCCGCTCCGGCCATGTCCTCACTGACATAGTCCCTGTGCCCGGTGAGACCTTCAGGCTACTGTAGCACACATCACAGACCGGATTGCCGACTTCTTGATGGGGATCGGAGTTCTTTCTTCCTGGCATGTGGACCGGATTGCAAATTCGGTATCACATCACAATACCACTGCGCACTCGGAAGTCATAGTGGACATTGATATCGTCGGATGGCTAGGATCGAATGCATGGCGCTCGGCGGGGCCACAACTACAACTCCCAAGTGCGGGGCCAATTGCTCACCGCTCTGACACAATTAATCAAAACTGCGTCGTAGACACTCAGAATATACTGTTCTGCTTAGCATGTTGCTGTAGCACTTGCGCATCTGACAGTGTCACATAGTAGGCCCACATAAACATCGCTAGCATATGTCTTCTAGCACGATCTTTGTCTGTGTGACTCTTCCGCCAGACAATAAAGCCCGAAGTATCAAATCAGAGGCAAGATGATGCTCTGAGGCTGCTGCAGTCGCCAGTTCGACCGCCCTTTGCCCTGCCCGAAGCCGCGGTGTATCCCTTGCTTATAAGGCATCGACATATTGAAAATTTGAGGTACCAAGCTTCAACCATTCGGATGACCTCCAACCAAGCTGACATCAAGTTAGAACATCTCAGATCTGAATGAGGTATAACATTCTGCGCACATGAGCTTGAAGCAACAGGCGTTTTGGCTCGCCCTTCGACTCACCGCTCTTAGTACGCGCAAAACATCCAGCTACGTCCTTACGCTGCGTGTCCTAGTTTAACAGCGGCGGTGCACGACATATGTCGCGATCTCCAATGCCAAAGCGAATAGCACATCATTGGAAGGGCTCTACCCTGCATGATAAGTCATGGTGTTGATGTATCGTATTTCATCAGATATAAGTCATATAGCTGGTACCTGCCTCTCTCACGTTCTCAGCTGACACTACTACTATCCGTCATACAATCTGACCATATTATTCCAGATTTCGATCTACTACTTTACAAACAAGCTTTAACAATAAAGACTACCGGAATCCTCACTATGCTTATAGCCTGATCATTACTGCGAATGCAGACTTTCTACGCGAAAGCAAGGATGTCGAGTACATAGCTAAATGCTGTACGAAAGACGCCCTCCAGTCTGCAAGTTTTGAATGCCAACCTCGTGCGTCGCTCTTCTTCAGACGATATTTGGAAATTATTGCAGACAATTCCAGAGTAACATCATGCTCCAGCGCCCCGAGAGCCGTTAAACCACAATGACATGAGAGAGCTTCGCCTGTCTAACAATAATAGCGCATTTTGCTGTTCCGTTGCATGTTCTCTACAGAGCTGGACGGGTACTGCCTATGTCTCTGCCGCCGAGAATACTAGCTTTTGCTAATTTCAATCTATACGAGCGTCGCTATCGATTATCACATCGTATAGTAGCAGAGGGGACTAGTCTGAGCTTATAAGCATGTTTGCTACTCGACCTTCGACGAGAAAACAAACTATACCATCTGCTATACATGTTTCCTTTTCTATGTTCATCCCGCTTCGTTGTTAGCAGTATGAATTCCATGTCCTTATGTTTCCAAAAAGCTATGTATTCCTTCCGACTTTTCGGTACCTATGTTAGCCACAACCCTGTAGCGGACTTTTATTGGGACTGCTATCGTAGCAGATGGTCACTCGCTCTATTCGTCTGTGGTTATGATTAGTATCAAATTTCAGATGGCTTGTGCCTCTATTCGCACAAAGATCGGAAGAATGATAAGTGCTTTGGCCCACTCTCGGACTCGGACTTCGCACTCACCGCTCAATAGCTATTTTCAACGATGGCCTCGCATCGTAGATTATATCTTAAAAGCAAGAATGAACATACTTAAACTGCCTATAGTCTCATCAAGATATGCCTCCATTATAGGAGCACTTTTTCGCTATACCCCGAAGCGACGGCGCACAGCGCTACCTCAAATTTGAGCTCTACAGCAGTCAGCCACCTTTTCTAAGCTGAGCCACCTTATCTGAACTTGCCATTATTGCTACTACTACTTCCAAGCTGAATATCACCTACTACGGACCGAACTCGCCAATATGAGAAACCTCAGCGTCGCCATCATCCTCTGCGGCCTCCTTGCTGCTGCTCATGCAGCAGATCTATGCCCCAGCGGCCTGGGAGACACCGTAGCGACGTGCTGCACATCCGACGACACAGGTCCTACTAATGTCGACTGCTCTCCTCGTAAGCCAGCCTCTCATATGAGACTGAGAGCGGGCGCTGACCGCACATCATAGTGAGCGAAACCCCCGAAAGCACCGCCGAGTTCAAAGATCTCTGCGCTGCTGCTGGCCGGGTCGCAAACTGCTGCGCCGCGGTATGTCTATCGAGGTCCTGGAGGATTACCGCACACGTCTCTAGCGTTGAAGGCAAGTTGTGCTATCAGACTCTAAGGATGGGACGGGTCTGGTCTGCAATCCCGCCTAGAGAGCGAGAGAACAGAACACAATTGGCGATTTCGTCTAGTAGCCAGCCTTCTGCGGCATTGGCTGGAATTTTAGATGCAGACTCTGCCACCACTGTGCCATTTCTTGCATTGTCCATCATGCCCTCTCGTCCGCGCAGCTTCTGTTCCCGATAAGATCCCGCAAGCATCTTCTTGGCCGTGAGGTAAAGCCCTCGATGCGACGAGGATGAAAAGCCATAGGACCATTTCTTCACTTGAAGCCTTTGCAACAGCGCCGTGATCTCGACCCAAATACTCTCAAGTGCAGCAAACAATTTCCCTCTACCCCTTCTTTACTTCCTTCTCTCCTCAAAGCTCCTCGTCCACACATCTCACTTCTTCGGATCCACATCTCCGTCAGAAATCGTATTGTAATCCACATGCGAGTACGTATTCCCATCCTGATCCGTGTCAAGACCAGAGAAGGTGAACACGTCACCAGCAGGCATGAGGATCTTATTCCGCAAACCCGTGAGAACGTTGGAATCCAGTTTGATATTGGTAGCATTGGCAATACTGCCAATCACTGTGCCGATCTGATCCGTGAGGCCGATGAAATCGCTGCGTAAAAGCGTCAGTCACGGGCATCCGGAAAGTTGAGGGTTGGCTGGCAATGAAGCTAGAGAAACGTACTTGAGGCCCAGGAAGTCAGTGAGTTTGAGGATCCCTTTGTAGTTCACGTTGACGCGGACGCCTTCGCCTTTGTCGCTTGTGTGGTAGACTAGTCTGCCGTCGCGGACTAGTGGTAGCTGGGTGTGGGTGGCGTCTTGGCTAGCTGTCCAGACGCCGTCGGCGCCTGGTACGACGCTGTAGCGGACTTTGATGGGGACTTTTGTGGTGGCTGTCATCTCCTCGCTCCAGTCGTCTGTGGCGATGATTAGTATGGCCTTTTGGTAAAGTGGATTTATGATGGCTTGATGTACCTAGACCAATTGGCGACATCTCGTAGTTCATCTCTACTGTGTAATCGAGATCTACGTCGATGAACTAGAAGAAAGCGGTAATGGTTAGTCATGGGCCAGATGGAGAAGTGATGTGTGGAGGGAAGGTCGTCTCACCATAATCCTGTGCGCGTCTTGATTCTTGACGTATTCCGGATTGGCGGTGTTATTGCTCCAGCGGCGAATGTGAAGATCTGGTCAGCGAACAGGTCTGTCAGCGAATGAAATATTCTCTGTGTGATGGCATCAACCTACCGTACGTTCCCTTGAAGTTGATCCTGTTTTTGCTATATAAGGGCAGCCGGTCAGCTCAAACGCAAGAAGAGAGTTCACTGTTCGAATCACTTACACTATCGTAGTCTTCTCTGACCATGGAGTTTCCCAGCTGGTGGTGTGCCTCAAGTCATCCCCCGTGATGGTCTCATTGTTAGCTGTTATTCCTTCATTGGGGAACAAGGTCGTGCGAGCGAAGTGCGGTTTCACAAGTTTGGTAATGAAAGTCTTTTGCACGAGATCGGAGCTAATAGCGAGAATGCCATCGTGATCGTTTGAGTTGACGATGGTGAAGAAGGATTTGTCGAGGATGCCCGAAGTGCCGTCGGTGGCTGGACTGACATCGTTGCCATCGACGGCCAGGAGGTAGTTGAACTGTGCGCGACCTTCGGGCGTCGTCGACATGTGGAAGGTTTTTGGTGCCCATTCGGCTTGGCCGACGGACCTTCCCGGCCTCTGGTGAATCGGATAGCCCAGAACCCATGGGTTGGAGCCAGCTTTTTCGGGATGCTCGTTGAAAGATGCGAAGTGCTTCGTGATTGCTAGCATGAATTTAGACAATACACTCTCGGACTCCGGTGCTTTACCAGTCGGATCTTTGAGCGTGAAGGTGTTTGCGATCTGTGTGCTTTGGAAGAGACAGAACAGCGATGCCGCTGTAAAATCCTACATTGCTGTGAGCGCAGAACTCCTCGGGCACAGGCAGCGACCAACCTCGCTCTGAACGTAACGGTCAAGGGTCTTTTGGATCTTCGGATGAACAGCTTCTGTGATGTCGTCAGCAGTGGTGATTTGTGCGTAGCCAGCTCGCGAAGATACTCACTCTGCATGACCTGGCGAATCTCGGCGCTGCCGATAGATGTCTCGAAGGCAAAGGTCCAATTGTCGAGAGGCGTAGGATGGTCCACCTGCACGTAACTCTTGTCCTTCTTGAAGTTGGGCGATTTCTCATATGCTGGAGTGGAGACCGTGAGTCTTTGCACTCGCTGGATATGATTTGGCTGTGCCTTTCAAGAAGACTCACAGTGGGTGTTGATGGCAGAGCCAACATCCGGCATGAATTTAAAGTTCATTCGCACGGTGTGATGTTTGTCTGCAGAAACGGACAAGTTGGTAATGTCGATGAAAGGAGGGTAAATGTAGCCTTCGATGCTGGTGTCGGTGACATCATCTTCCATGCTGAACTTCCAGTTGATGAGGTGCTCCCTGTCTTTCTCGTCCAGATTCTGATCTTGATCAGGGACTTCAGTATTGTAGAGCGCCTTGAACTGAGCATTGATGGCATCAATAGCAATGCCTAGTGCCATATCATACTTTGCGATTAAGGATGGAGGACCGGCGTGGGATGCCGGGACATCTGAAGGTGAAGAAGACATCTGGGGTTCGTAGTTGACACTCTCTTTGACGAGGCTAGCAAGACCTGTGGTGACAACAGATGGGGTGCTTCCTTGCACGAGTGCAGTACCGATGTCAACAGTGTGATGGGTGATCTCTTCGATCACGCTGGTGGGATGCAAGATCACTTCGCTGGCAAGGTTTCTGAAAAAGTCCATGGTTTCGAGATTTCATAAGGCGGAAGGTTGACAACTTATACACCACATGCGCTTGCAACATCCAGCTGGCTGCATCTCATATCACTCGACGATTCATTTGACCCTCAGCGAAAGGCTCAATTCTCCCACTTGGCCCAGGCCTCGACGCGATGGCTAGTGAGAGCCATGGCGCCTAATTGACGAGTCTGGGCTCGGGCGTTGGTACGGGTGGCATGTGGCCAGCTGAGCGCGGTCAAGTGGAATCAACGCCGTGGCTGGCTGTGAGACGCAAAACGACGGTGTTCGCGGGAAAGGCGTTCCCCGAGTGGGAGACCAATGCAGGAAGAGAGTTCAGAACGGACTCCCTATAGTGTGATGCACTATTCCGGGGCTTGCCGCTCGCACGAGTGGTATGTATTGTACGCGCAGGAAGACTGCATCATGCGCAGCAGGCACAACGCCACAGCACGCCTGCTATCGATAACAACCCCGTAGTGGCCGACTCTCGCACGTGGCTTGCTGTCATCCCACGCGTAAACACGAGGCCCAAGAGTAGTCTGCCCTCACACGCACCGGCAGTGCTTTGCACGTCTTCCTGCACGCTATCACGTCCGGAGAGCCCGCTCTGTTCCAGTGTCAAAGTCTCACGGCGTACCCCATTGGCCTGGTAGACTGCTGCCGCCCTACAGCCACATCGCTTGTCTCTTTGCCGGTGTCGGGTCTCTCCACGAGTATGCACGTGGCCGCCGCATGGATTTGTTCTCGAATGCTTCCAGCTGGATGGCTTCTTGAATACATATACAGCGTGGGTACAAGCGTAATTTGAATGCTGTAGGTCTGCCAATAGAACAATCCACGACCACCTTCTTTCTTTCATGGAAGCGAATCACTTGCAATGTCTACCAACATCTTGACCCCACAAATCCACTATCGTACAGGACCAATACTCCCTCCCATTGGCAGAGAAGGCTCACCTCGAAGCGCGGTTCTTGACATCTGCTCCGAGTACATGCCTTTCCCCACGCAAGTGGCTTCAATCCAAGCCTCCGACCGCGTTGAGATTATACAGCAGTCCACAAGAGAGCCCATCATCCTGGCTTTGACTCCGGCACCCCAGAGCGTGAGATGTACCAGACTTGTGGCTATGCACATTGCTGATCGTTCACCACCAGCGTCTTGTGGCTTATATACACGTACCCGGCGGTCCTACCATCTGGCAGTCGGTGCCCATCTCGCCGCCCACAGGTGCAAGCGGCAGGGTTACTGCGTTCGATGTCGATCAAACAACTCTCACAAAGGTCATCATCGCTGCGGCAGTCAAGCAAGCGGATGGTACAAGCGATCTATTTGTTGCAGAATGGCAGCTGCCTCAATTGTCCTGGAATGATGCCGACTCTTCCATAGTTGGTGATACTGGTATGTAACCCAAGGTCACCAGGAGGAATTGTACTGACGCTCTTTGTCAGCTGTTGCCTGGACTCTCAAGGAAAACAACCTAGGTCGTCTCAGCATCAACACCGTGACCCTTAGTCACTCCAAAGACGGCTTCGGACGCATGTCCCACCACCTGGTAGTCGGCACAGATAAAACGGCAGAGAAGACGGCCATGCATTATCAAGTTGACCTTTCTCCCGAGGGCTCGTTCGAGCCTTTCAGTGGCTTCACCTTTGCCGGAACGGCTGATCGTGTACTAGACATCTCAGCCGGCACTGCATACCCAATAGGTGCTGGTGTCTTCGCGCTCTGGCAGACAGCCGGAACTTTCACAAACAGCACAGATGGTGACTTGCAGTGCAAATTCAACACCTTGGACGGAAAGCACCACTACGACATACAGATTAGACAGCTTGGCCGGGTGAAGAGGGTTTTCGCTCATCCCAACATCTACGGGTCAGTGCCAACCAGTAATGATTTCCAACGTGTGCTGACTTGTTCCCAGCACTTCTGATCTGTTCGCCGCTTCTGAAAAAGGTGTCGCGTACTACAACTATCATGCTCTGGGCAAGGCTCCCACGATCCTCGTGCCTGACGTCAGCTTCAAGAACGTCTCCTCCGCTGAACAAAGAGCATCGCCAACACAGTCGAAGCTGGTCGTATTCGCTCTCTCAGACCATGACGAGCTCTACTATATCGAAGGCACCCGCGATACCAAAACAGGTGCTGCCACACTCACTGCGTCGGAGGTGCCTATCCGTCGAAACGTGGACCAGATCTCCGCTCAGTACAATGCGGCGAACAACCTTTCTGAACTGGTATATTTGGGTAATGGCAGAGATGAAGTCTTCCATCTCTGGCGCAACCCCGCAGACTTGACATGGATGGAGCAGATGATCAAGGTCAAGTCTACTGGTCACGTCAAAAAGTAAGAAGTTCGATTTTCTATCATCTTGCCACAAATACTGACATTCTCCAAGCATACCTTCTTTCATCACCACAATTGTGATGAAGGATGAATCTGGAGCTGCACTTCAGGACATACCACTTGTGAGTCACATTTCTCGAGATTGACAGACACTGGCACTAATAGTTGCACTTAGTCTGTCACGGCAGATATGGCATTTGTCAACATTAATGGGCGCTCACACATCCTGGACTCACGAGGTACTGATATTTCGCTCGACAAGACTGGAAAGGTCACCATCATTCAGGCCGCTGACTCAGAACTGACCCCTGCGCACTACACGCTATCACTTCCAACCAAAGACGACGACACGACGCCTTTCCAATGCGAAATCATGCCTTCACAAAGAGTCATCTCCCGCCTTGCCTCGATCAAATCAATGGAAGATTTGAAGAATGCCACTAACTCCCGAGGACAAAAAGTCTTCGCTGGGACGACCAAGAGCGATACAGACTTCAAGCTTGCCAGTCAAGTAGGAAGCAAAATCGGGGACCTCCTCCACACCGTCAGCACTTCTGACATCGCTAAGGAGGCCATGAAGAAGATCCTAGGAGCCAGCCCTGACGATTCGCCAGTCGTGGAAATGGCATGGGAAAAGACGCTGGAAGGCCTAGTGCGCCAGACAGATGTCGACTGGCTAGTTTCTGCAGTCGATACTGTCAGCCACTATATTGGTGACGTATTGGAGTACCTGCGAGCCGAGCTGAAGTCCCTTGTCAAAGTGGCATTCAAGATCGTTGGTCCGATGGTCCAATTCTTCGTCAAAATCGGGATGAAAGTCATGCGTTTCGTTCTCAGTAGCGTTGGACCGATAATCCGAAGCGTCATCACTTTCTTCGGAGACTTGCTGGGCATGGACGTGAGTGGGCTATTGGATTGGCTTGGCCTACTATTTGATAATGGAAACACGCTCAAAACGCAGAAGGTAAGAGAATCACGACACCTACACAGAAGAGACAGTACTGACGACGATCCAGAAACTCCTTGGCCTTGCCGATAATGCGATGACGACCGTCCAACGCTTCTGCAAAGTCAACAAATCAGCACTGAAGGACTTCACGCTCGAAATCGAAACACTGCTTGCGAAAGTCATCAAAGACACTCGCTCACCGAAGCTAGATGAGCATAGCTCTAGTGGCAAATTGGGCGACAATCCTCTGTCGTGGATCCTCGATAACCCCATCATGCAGGCGTTATATAGGTAAGCTCTTTCTGACCCGGATCTGTCTGGAGTGCTCTGACGCTAGATAGATACATGCCTCTGAACATCATCCTCGAAGCTCTCAACGAAGAAGCAGGAGAGTTCCCAGTCAAGATCCCCGACATGTCGGACTTGGAAGGTATCTTTTCGGATGTTCTCTCTAACCTCGCAGGAGACGAACTCGAA
Source organism: Cladosporium sp. VS III D KN 1 (assembly GCA_019775635.1). Lineage (NCBI taxonomy): Eukaryota > Fungi > Ascomycota > Dothideomycetes > Cladosporiales > Cladosporiaceae > Cladosporium > Cladosporium sp. VS III D KN 1. Next base: position 336,717 of record JACWFN010000018.1, read on the forward strand.
GTTGCTAAGAGGGAATTGAAGAGCATTCTCAACGCTCTCAAAGCATGGATGTCCGGAGAGAAGAGTATGGACGGGATACTCCAAGACATTCTGCAGAGTGTGTTCTGGACCGCTTTTGACGCCACGAAGCTCGTCTTCTTCGCTTTGCTAGATGTTCTCACGGCTCTGGTCGATCAGCTCATTACGTTGCTGCGTGGTCGATGGGATATTCCATTTGTAACAGAGCTCTGGGAGGCAAGTACTGTCGTTCATTATTACTACTGCATCGAGATACTGACCTGTACATTAGGAGTTCACGGGTTGTCCATTCACTGTCATCGATGTGACTACTTTCGTCTTCGCGCAGGTGATGAATATTCTGACCTTGACTATGCACGGAAGATTGCCGTTTGACCTTTACCCGGTGCCAGAGAACTTCCTGCTGTTCCAAGAAGAGGACCTGTCAGTCGCCACTGCGCTGGCCAAAGTCAGAGCTCTGAGCTCCGACAATTGGTCGCCTGCCGATGGTACGTTAAATGGAACCAGGACGGTAATGACGGACGCAGACCTGGTAAGGCGATCATCTCAAGCAATGTACAAGATCTACACGACTGACCACAACGGCAGTATTACGAGGAATTCCGCAACTTCGACATGCTCCTCGGGATGATGAATCGTTGCTCGAGCTTCGCATCCACAATGTTCGACGTCCTCATGACAAGCGCCGACGCTGTTGTTGGAGACCTCCCTGTCTCGCCTTCAGACGTCTCCGGCGTGCTCGAGTATCTCGGAGAGGGTGGACTGAAGATGGTCGAGGACTCGAGTGCCTTGCAAAGTGCAATCAACCTGCCAGAGACTAGTGTGCAGGTCATCGGTGCCCTCTTTGACGGCGTGCAACTTTTGTCGAGCGTTACATCGCTTGCTTGGCTGTGCGTATATACTAGCAAGCACAATATCTTGAATGCTGGGAGGATTGGTGGTAGGAAGGACCATGGCGTCCGGCTGGTGAGTCGAACTTCAACTTTCAGGTGTTTTGGGGTGTGACATATTGACTGACCTCATTCCTCCAGCTCGGAACTAAGATGGCTACAACAGCATGGCGCATCGCCTGCCCTTTGATACGCTGGAAACAGCCCCTGGAAATCCCCTCCGCCGTTTGCACCGGCATGGGTCTCATCGCTACAGCTCTGGAAACTAGCATTGTTGATATTGGTATCGACTACGAAAACCAAAGCGAGCAAGAACAAGGTACAGAGCGCAGCAAAAGTTGCTTCCTCGCTTCGTCGTGCGTCGTAGCGAGTACTTTTCCTGCCGGCGCGGCGCTCATTCTGGCACATTATGTTGATGATGCGCCTGAGGAAATTGGGTTTGCGATTGCTGGGTGTGAGTTGATGGATAGTACCCTTACTATGGGTGCGTTAGGTGCTTGTAAGTTTGATACATGCGATTCCTCACTGTCGTGGATGATTGACAGGACTGTGCTAACTTTTTGCCTGTAGTGTCTAATGCCATGTCCTCCGGTCATTCGTAGAGAGCATCACAGCGCAAGATACGGACCGAGAGCAACCCCGTAGATCCGGAGAAGACTGAATGCCCTTACTGATAGCTTCGATGCTGTGTTCTGAGGGAGATAATCCTGCTAGATACTGAAGATACCGAAAAACCATGTGAGGAATGTTACGAACCCAACTACTCCACCCTCTTCTGTGAGGATCGTGATCCAATCCTTACCATGCTCGCTCGTATACACCCTTGTTAACCTCGATGTGAATGCAAATGTCAAGTCACCCCTGCACGGCCCGGTGGAAGGAATTTTGCTGTTGTTGAAATCGCACTGATTAGGACCTAGATCTGATGGGCCTCCCAGATTGATCACGTCGATGTCGTAGGAGCTGTAGGGCCTCAGTCTGTTCTTTCTGCACTCGGGCTCAAGTTTCGTCGCATTCAAGTCATCATGTATATCGTTCTGTTGCAAATTGACTTGAACGCGCGACTTGGCTGGGAGAAGGGTCTTACTGATGATGCCGCACTGTTTATAAGATTAGTGACTCCACGACACAATGTTTCCTCTTACATTGCACGATATATTGTGAGGTTCACTATACCTTGTACGCTTGTTCAAACTCGGGAATGCGATCCTGACGGAAGACCGCTAGAGACAACAGTGGGTCAGGTGAAGCTGTGCCGTTGTCTGACATGTATCGTATCAATATTGGAGCTCTATCGCGCAAAATCAAGGTATACTGACACGTATAACGGTACCAAAGATCCATATTCTCACCATACTTGACGCTTGGGTATTGAGTTCCATCAAATATAGCGTATCGGTTGGTGTGATCATCTCTCTCAGTTGGCGGCATGTCTTGCGCTGATCCGAAGCAAAATTGGGTCGGACCAACAAGTTCGCGCTTCTCTGCACACACCTCGTTGATCGCTGTGATGTTCTCCTCAAGAGTTGCTCGGCGAGAAATGTTAACGTCTTGAATCAGTGCAAAAGATGGCGTCATGATGTTGTCGGTCGAGTTCGATTTAAGGTCCCAAGTAATCTCCTTAAAGTCTGGCAACGCGAAAATCGGTAAGTAGATGAATTGACATAGAATGATGTTCAAGAACGAAGTCAGCAAGACTCCTGCGCGGGAAAAGCGAATGGGCCCTGCAGGTGAAGTGTTAGCATCCCATCGGAGCTACAGCTGGAAGCCACTCACAGTGTGGTCCCGCCTCGTCATAGTGCTTTGAGCGTTCACTTCGCTCTTTCAGAGAGAAGAGTGCTTTCAGGTGCTCCCAAGCGTTCTCTCCATCTTTCGCAGCTTTCGAGGATGTGTTGTAGAAGGTCTCCCGATTGAAGTAGATGAAGACCAGTGCCCAACTAGTGAAAGCCACAAAGATGATGGCAGGACATATCAATATCCAGTACAGACTGTCGATCACCTGCAGAAGGCAGACTTGTACGATATTGAGCACGAAGAGAAGGAACGTCATGATCGTGATTATGCCGTATAGTCTATTGGTGGTCAGATTAATTGCCAGCCTGTGACTTTAGGGTTTGATATCACTCACTTCCTATAAGCTGCGTCTTTTTCCCTGTCTTGAAAATGCTTTCCAACCTGGTGCTCAGCAGTCGTGAGATCTTGACTGACATCAGACTCTGATAGGTCTTGTAGTGCGATCATGCTGCTCCGGTTGCTGTGAATACTGTCGCGTTGTCTTTCTGGCGAAGTGGTCGTCATTTTGGAGATTAGCAGATCGCTGTTCTCAGTGATCGAGACGGAAACCTACAACCTATATGTTCCGACGCCAGGCTGCGACATGAGACGATACGTGGTACGTAGACGGAAAAGGTATCTGTGCTACAGTAGGTCTTACAGCATGTCGGTGTTGCGATCCATCTTCAGCTCGGCTCAAGCCATCTTCTTGGACGTATCGGATGAGACTCGAAGTGAGCAGATCATAAGAAGGAACCGTTACCTGTGGTGATAGCAAGCAGGAAGGTGAATTGCGAAGGAGACATCGTAGATCCTCAAATCCTTACTGTGCAGTATCCTGCGGCCTGCACACAGTGCTGGAGAACTGTGCGCAAACTAATTCGTACCTCGAGAGCCTAATGCCGCCGCTTTCGTTGTGATCGCACCCGCGTGCTTGTTAAGAGCCAGCGGAATCGGCTGCACAAACAGATGCACAGCGTAACAACTACGGATTGCAAATTGCTTTTACAACTTCGTCAGCAGTTCTCTTTACCTTTACTTTCTGAATCACCGTTTCAGCTCGCTCGAGTACGATCAGAACATCAGGCGAACGAGGCTGGACTGGGTCCGGTCCAGAAATCCTGCTGTGCTACAAATGATACATCTCACGTCAGCTATCACGCCATCTGCACACCTACTTGGCTACAAACACATGCCGCCAAGCGCAGCTGCTTACCGTGTCTTAGGTGTCTATGGGCATCTTTGATTCTCTATTAGCTGTGTGTTGAGGGCGCAAAACACCACAACGAAGCACGCCTCACGCCATCAAGGTTGGATGACGTAACAAGATCGACAACAAAGGTTCGTACATGGGACCAATCGTTCCGTTCATCCGCTGCCTTATGCTTACAGCCGTCAGGCCTGCTCTCCTCCCTCAATCTAGTAAATCGAGCGAGCGCCATGTAGAAGTATCAATTGACTGAAGGTCTTATATTCACTCTGGCCGAATGTGTAGCACAATACTCTCCTGTGAATACCACGGTCGCATCTGAATATGGATTACCAAACTTGGATCACTGGCTATAGTTAGAGCAACGCCGATTCATGTCAGAGATTGACATACAAGACGTGCGATGGGCGTTTGAGAGATACGGTCTGAACGCTCTCGCAACACCGAAACTTTCCCTCGCGTTCGCTTCCCAGTAGATCTTATTAGCATGACTGGAGCTTCGAGCACCAAGAAGTATTACGTCCGATAGGTCAACAGGCAGCGGTAAACTCCTACAAATCAGGTGCGAGAAACATAGCAACCTGTAATGGGGTGTACTCGGGATCAGAGCGCAAGCGAGGTGATAAGTAGTTTAGGTGAAGAAATAATAAGTAGCACACTAATTAAGATTAGTTATAAACAATGACTCTAATTATGTTACTTAGATTAAATACGAGGCTCCTATGAATAATAATTAACTATCTTTCCTATATATAAAGGAGACTTATAGTACTTAGTCTTAAACTAAGACAATCTGCTCGTGCTCGTCCTAAGTGCGAGCATCGCTACTCACCTTAATTAGTCACGTGACCCTCTTAATACGGACTAACTAGTTCGCTCCCTGCACCTATCACCGGTGCTCAGCCTGAGGGTGCTTGGCGTGCTCATTACACAACCCTCTCACATGTGCTATTGACCGATCGTGGAACGACATACACGGAACCAATGAGCCAAAGGTGCCTTTTGAGAACAGTGGCTGCTATCTTTGGATGCTCTGCGACGACAGGCTATAACTTCTGCGGACTGAGTTGAGGAAGGTCTTGGTGTAGTGAGCGCGTTTGGTAATGTGACAGATGGAGTAGTCAACGTGCTGTGTTCAGCGATGCTGAGCTGCCTAATCATACGGCAAGTCCTGATTGCATGGATGGAAAACACTTGCCCGGCTCGCGAGACCTACGAGAATGATGCCAGGAATATATTCAGATTTAGTCGAGACTGCTAAACACATCATCAGGACGACAGGTTCGGCTAATGGTTTTGCGAGTTCCAATTCCAGATGAGTCACGCGTTCCTGTCATTTGCGGGGTATGATTGCATCTATTGAAATGCTACCTACACATTCCTCTCAATTCATTAAATGATCTTTGTTACCTTGCGTACATAACATCTGGTTTCATTGGTGGTATAGTGCAGTCGACTGGTCATCTTAGCAACTTACATATTGATACCGTACCCTTCCGCGCGCCCATTATCGTCGAAGACTTGAAGCTTCAAGAATTCCACGATGGAGCCTTTAACAAGACCGGACATCCTCGAACGTACTGCTTGGACAAGCGCCAGCTGTGATCTGCGACCACTCAACCTCGACAACGAGGATGAATACCGACTTTTGCAATTTCAACGTACACAATGCGGCTGGCATTACAAAGATTCTCACCTAGACCTTTGGCGAGACCAAGCTACAACGGGCACCAAATGCTTGTTCTGGATCGTTATATCATCACCGGTCGCAGATGCCTCGCCTCTCTTTGCTGGTCATATCTCTCTGGACTCCGTGTCTGGTGATCCTCGACAAGAGCTCGCCCGTGCTGACAGGTCTCTGCTGACTATCAGCACATTTTTCGTCGTCCCAGAGTTCCGAGCGAAAGGCATAGGCAAACAGGCAATGGTAGGAATAGAGAGCCTGGCGAGGTCAGAACCTTTTGGCAGCCCGCGATGCGCTGCTATCACAATCATGTCCCTGAGCTGCTGATATGTGGAAGATCCTGCAATGAGAGCTCTCTATGTGGAGTGGACAGGCGAAGAGCCCTTGAGTTACGAAAGGTGGTACGAGAAGATGGGTTACGAAAAGTGGAAAGAGGAGGCTTGCACAGAGGTCGTAAAGCCAGATGGTCAAATTTTGAAGCTTGTAGAGTCGTTTATGAAGAAGATCTTGGCGGATTTTGGATAGTCACTCTTTGAAGTAATTTGTTTTGAAAGATCGTTGTGTTTGTCTGCACTATGGTAGGCGGCGAAGAGGGTGCACGCAGGGTGGAGCCGCCAAAGTCCAGCCCGCAGGATGACGGCGGCGGTGGCAGAGGCTGTGCAGCTTGTCATCGAACGTCGCACCACAGGGTGATATCTTCAAGTCCCCAGGCTCTGCGAGCACTGCTATAGAGAGAGAGCATAGTATATCCCTCAATCGCCTGGCGCTGATATGGCTCATCCACTGGACTATGGTCTCTATCCTTGCCGTGGGAAGCAGATAAGGCTGCTCAAGCTGCAGCGTGATGACGCATCGGATGCGGGCGATGCATTACGCTTCACAATGCACGTCGTATCGCTTGACGAGCCTCTTGCGTACGCTGCCGTGTCATATGTCTGGGGTCAAGGACATGGTACCCGCACAATAAGTGTGGGAGAGTCCACGCTCGACATCTCTGCGAGCGCAGAGACAGCTCTAAGATATCTCAGCCAAGTCCGTTCATCCTCCGATGTCTTTGCGACAATGCTCTGCTAACTTCAGCTGACGTGAGATGCTAGACGTCCTCTGTTGTCAATAGTGATTCTTCAATGTGGATTGACACTGTCTGCGTCGACCAAGGCGACGATGCGGACCGATCACACCAGGTTGCCAGCATGGCAGATGTATACTGTTCTGCTCAAGAGGTTCTCATATTCCTTGGCTCACCATTCAACGGCTCGAGGGAGGTGATGCTCATCATCGCACAAACTGTGCAAGAATTTGAACTGGAAGCCAGTCTGAAGGATGAAGACCGACGCAGGTTCAAGCCACAAATTTGACAAAAATGCAGCATTGCCTGGACCGTTTGGACATGCAATCACTGTGTCGCTTCTTCTCCAGCCCATGGTTCATGCGACTGTGGGTGGTGCAAGAAAGTGTTCTGAGCAGAGAAGCGACTTTTTTCTACGGTTCAGCCGCTGTGGACATGACATCTGTTCTCGTCCTCGCCACCTACCTGAGGGAGAACGATTACACCAGATTCGAGTCCTGTGGTCAAAAGGTTGAGCAGATAACGCAGATGGAATATGCCACAGAACTATATGATACCCGCTTACGAAGGGCTCGTCTCCAACTTGAACACGGCTTAGGCGAGCAGCAAGTCGGAAGCTCGCTTGGGAACCTGCTAAGCAGCTTCCATGACAGACGAAACTTGGATGCTCGCGACAAGATCTATGCAATACGAGGACTGTGCTGGCCTTCCACAGCTGCCCAGATTATGCCTGACTATACGAAATCTCTTCGCGACATATACTTGCATGCAAGCAGCTTAGCATTTACAGAAACTGGTTCGACTGGATCTATAAAGATCCTGCGCTATGCCAGAAACATGGGACACAAGCCAACTTCGTGGTATAACGAGAATGACTGGCCAACTTGGCTTCCTTGCTGGCAGTATCCTTTTGATCTCATCAAGAACCCTTCGATAATGGCCGCGCTTCAAAGGGATGTGCATGAACTGGTGGACTTTGGGCAGGAAAACATTCAGTCTACCAGTCAGAACCAGCTGTCGTTCAGTGGTGTGGTAATCGATACGGCAGTCCAGACTACGTCGCCTATGATTCGTAACAAGGAGAAAGCAGCAGAAGAGTCTAAACAAGGGAGCAGCGGCGAACGAATCGTTGTGCGAATCGAAGACGTAGAGGAAGCTGTCAAAAAGTGCTTGAACCAAGATGCACAGGCTATATAGCTGCCAGACGATCGATCATTGATCAGCATCATTGGCGAAACTCTCGTTGCGGGTGACTATGGCTACGATACTGATCCTGCTGTCGGAGAAGCGCATTTCCACAGTGTCTTGCAATATACGTCCCACAAGTCAAGCAGCCTCGAGCTAAGCTCCGAAGCACAGGCTATGGTTGCAGACAGTTTAGGCGATCCCTGGACATATCTTACAGGGTTCGACGTTCATACTACGTTCCGAGTGTGTTGTATCACTTCAAAAGGCTACCTGGGACTGGGGAGCGAGCACATGCTCGCAGGTGATCTCATTTACGTGCCGCAGGGTAGTCAGACACCATACGTACTCAGAGAGGAGGATGATCACTACATTCTTATCGGCCAATGCTATCTATGCGTAAGTCCGTGCTAAAGCCGCTTCCCTGACCTGACTAACAATACTATTAGAACGAGTACATTGCAAAGGCCGGACGGGTGTGTGAGCAGCGTCGGTTCAATGTTCAGTAAACACACATCTTGCTGGAAGACATGGATTAGATCACCAAAATCGCGATAAAATCAAAAGGGCGTGCCATCATTGGATTATCCACAATGCTGATTCCTCACTTATCTTTTACAGATCCTCACACACCAGAGTCAACTTCATCTGTAGTCGCCAATGAATGTCCGAGTCATGAACCCTGCCGTGGGTCAACTCAGCCTCAGCTTAGCGCACCCCTCCAGGATTGCATCTCAAACTCTAGCGCAGGATAGTGCCGAAGGCTCAGCTGCTGCGAGTATCCAAAACTAAAGAATCTCGTCCTGTTTGTATCTTCTTGACATTCTTCACGTCGCGACTCTCATTATCAATTCATGGATTCTGGTAGCAGACGGTCTCACGCCTGGAACACCTCTGCACACCATTACGTTGAGTATAATGAACTCAAAGACCTGGATTTGTCTAGGTCTGATTCAAATGCCATGAGGATACCGGGCTTAGTCTGACTTTGAACTAGACGACCTACTGATTTCTCGAGCGGCTATGAATTCTTGGGGCAAGACAATGCAGCCAACGAGCCCCTAGTAGCTCAAGTGGGATATTCTTCCAAGCGCCCTGAGGTAGCCAGCAATTCTATACCAGATCCACCCGACCGTAATGCGTTGAGGCGATCTCCTACGTGGTGTCGCAAGCTGCAGGTATGGAGAGTGGACTCGCGCTCAATACAAGCACAGCGACCTTGGTTCTGGTCATCAGCATCGTGCTTGTCGCCATTGCAGGCAGCAAGAACAAGCTCGACGAAGGTATAGGAAGTCTCTACGTCGGCGACTGTGCTGTTGTTGACAACTGGAACATCGGCCTCCATCTCGTCATCAACGCATTAAGCTCGGTCTTGCTCAGCGCTTCTAACTATGCAATGCAATGCGTTTCGTCGCCGACCCGGCCCGAGTGCGATGCCGCGCACAAGCGTGGCGACTGGCTGGATATTGGTGTTGCCGGGACTCGCAATCTCAAACGAATCGGAATGCAGCGGAGGTTCATATGGGTGATCCTTGCAGTCAGCAGTGTGCCGCTGCACCTGTTGTACAACTCAGCAGTATTCAAGACTCTCGATGCGAACAACCATAGCTACGCTGTGGTGGCGGAAGATCTTTTGCATGCGCCGACGCTGGATGCATCACAGCTGACAAGTGAAAATCGTGGAATGGAGACTGCGAGGCTCGCGTATCAATAAGACGCAGACGCTTACGAGCGACTTGGTCCAGAGGCTTGCATTGCTGCGTACAGTGGAGCCTTCGTGTCTGGCCATTCGAATGTTCTTCTTGTCACGACAGATTCGGGATACGACTATTCAAAGCGTTGGCCGCCAGTTTTCGGCACTGTAGATCTGGCTTACACAGACGTACATGATGGTCCGCTCACGGGTGCAACAGATTGGTGAGTACGACGTGTTTTTTGAAAGATCCTGAGTTCCATCGCGCTGTTTTCCCGACTGCATTCTGCTACCTCAACCTTGCGGAATCACCGTGTTCAGATGCTGATCCTGTGTAGGCTTTGCAACGAGCGTGCCTCTTTACACGGTTCTTGCGACGACGCTCAGCGTACGTACAATCCCAGCAACTGGACCATGCTCGACTACAAGATCGACTACTGCCTATCTCGGAAGACTGAGCCTCACTGCAAACTACAATTCTCCATATACATCATGATTCCTGTAATCATTTGCAATCTCCTCAAGGTCTTGTCGATGTCCTGGACGCTTTTCCGCCAGCGTGAGTCCACCTTTGTGACTTTTGGCGATGCGCTGGCAAGCTGGCTCGACGATCCTGATACTCCCATAAAAGACATCTGCCTCATGGGCAAGAGCGAAGTCATCGCCATGCAGAAGTCGCAGCAGCACAGTTATAGCGCTGGTATGCTATTTACTGCGTTCTTGATGGGTTTCAGGAAGCTTCCAAGCTATATGCCCATCGCAGGTAGCTGCTCAGCAGCTATTGCTGCGGCAGCGCACAGGCCGAAGAGCGATGTCAATACATCAGTCTTGCCCGTCAAGTGGGGTGCGATAGCGGATGCAGAGACGGAGGGCAGCAGGCATGCTTGTTTCACTAGTGAAGATGCGATCGAGTTGCAAGATGGGAAAGTGTATGCGTAGTCACTGTGCTTGGACCTCATGCAGCGGCGGAACGCAATTCGAAGCTCAGGCACGGAAAATCATTCACTTAACATCTTTCACCCCTCGCTGCGTGGGCGCGAAGCCTCAGGCTGCAAGTAGCTGTTCATAAGCTGCGAATCTTTTCCAGAGCGAGACAAGACCACTTAATAACGACCCTCGACTTACGCCGAAATCCAAACTTCCTAACCCAGCTCTTCACGACGTTTGTATTCATCTTCCTATGACCTCGCTCTTCTTAATATTTGAAAGAAACCCCTTTTAGTTACTATCGCGCTCTAAACCCTATCATAAAATACTTATATTATCATCATTATTAATCTACTTAAACTATGCGCAAGATAAATTCGAAAACAAAAGTTATTCTTATTCTTATTCTTAGAGTTAGGAGTTTATTAGCTTATATATATCGAACTAAGCTATTCGTTATACCTAGCCTAAGTAAGATAATTACAGATATAGTCTAACTCGTACTCAGCTATAGTTAGTATAAGGTCGTAGAGATAAATCTCTATATAACTAGTATTTTAGCTAATTTCTATTTAATAATTTAGAGTATAAACTCCTCTATTAGATTATTAGCCTTCCTATAACTAAATCGAATAATACTATAGTAAAATATAGTTTTAATTACTCTTAGCTCTACTTCTTCTAATATATTTATACTATATATATATCTCTTAAGTAGTTTTTATTAATACTAGATCTTAGAAGATAGCTATTAAGAAGAAAAAGATCTAATAAATTAAAGAGTAGAAAAAAAATAGCTAAACTCTATAAGGCTCTCTTATTTATTAATATAGGAAAAATAAAATCTCTATAATACTACTTTAAATAAAGCTTTTCTATTCTCTACTCTATTATTATAGAAATTAGACTCTAATAATATTTAGAAGTATATAAAGTATTCTCTAACTTATTAAATAGATTCTTAATCTAGCTATTTTAATCTAAGCTTTATATATAGCTATCTTATTTACTTAGAGTCTAAAGTCTTATTTAAAGTATAGTAGTTAACTAATAATAGTATAAGAGCTATTTCGAAATATAATATCTTATATATAGTTTTTACTAGAATATTAAAACTAGTTTAATTAGTAAAGGAAAGTTATATTTAAAGTATAATACTAAAAGAATTAAGTAAGTAGAAGAAGTTATAGAACTTAATTAGAGCTATAGCTTAAATTAGATCTAAAATAATACTATTCTTACTTCTCTCTCTACTTTATAATACTACTATTTCTAGTAGTTCTACTAGAATATAATAGTTTTCTATTATTATCTTTCTTCTCTAGAGAAGCTTATAATAAATTATAGCTTTTAAAAGAGTATATTATATAAAAGCTTTTAAATCTAATAAGTAGTAAAGATAGCTAAACTAGTAAGACTATTTATAAATATATAATTTACTATTTATAAGTCTTCTTTAGAAAGTTATATTCCTAGAAGTAATAGCTAATTAAGCTAAATAAGACTTTAATAAGAATTACTTCTCTCTTAGAGTCTAATATCTACTTTATATTTTAGTCTAATCTTATATCTTTATTTTCTACTAGAAGCTTATAAAGAGGTATAATTATATATAATTTTTTAAATTAGAAAACGAGTCTAAGTCTAGTTATTTTTAGGCCTAGCTAGTCTATATTTATAGTCTTATAACTATAATTAGAATTATTTTATAGTTATAATTAGAATTAAGTTAGTTTATAGTTATAATAAGAATCGGATTAGTTTATAGTTATAATAAGAACTAATAGTTAGTTTATAGTTATAATAAGAACTAGATTAGTTTATAGTTATAATAAGAACTAAGTTAGTTTATAGTTATAATAAGAACTAGTAAGTAGTTTATAATTATACTTAGAATTAGAAGTTAGAATAGATAGAGTATAAAATTTTCTCTATCTAATTCTAAGTAGTTTTAAGTTATATTTAGAATTAGTAATTAGCTTCTTCTAATATTTAGAGAATATATAGCTATAATATTAGCCTTTTTAATAGCTTTAGTAGTAGTAGCTTTAATTACTAAATCTCTTAATATACTTTAAAGAATAGTATAAGTATAAGTAAATTTACTTTAGTTAAAAAGGAAATTAATATCTATAAATAGTAATAGTATACTCTTAAGAGATAGCTTTAACTAAATATAATTTTTAAGATATTATTCTCTTAGAGAGAGAAATCTACTCTTAACTAAAAAAGTATAAATTTTATAGTTTCTATAAAATTTATAAAAAGACTTAGAATAGAAATAAGTATAATTAATAGTAAAGATACTTCTATAGTAGTATAGAAATACTATTTAAAACTAGTAAAGCACTTTTAGAGTAAAATTAGTATCTTATAGATCTTATTTAAAATAAGTAATCTAAAATATTATTTTAGTTAAGTATTATTACTAAGAGTTAGTAGAAGTATATTTCTATTATCTCTTTAAGAAGTAAAATACTAATAGTATATAGATAAGTAATAAAATAGTAGTAAGATTACTCTAAGAGTAGATCTATCTTTAGTTTATTAATATTATAGATTTAATTAATAGTATAGTAAGGAATATATTAAAGAGAGAGTCTTCTATTAAGTAATAGTAGAATAAATTAAAGCTTTATCTTAGTATATATATTCTCTTTAGAGAACTTTTATTTAATAGTAATTATAGATTAAGCTAAAATATAGTCTTTAATATATAAAACTAAGACTTTAAAGACTTTAGACTAAGTAGATTTATAATTAGCTTAGAATTAGCTCTACTACTAATAATTTAGCTAATTAGCTTAGAGAATAGCTTAATAATAGTAGTATTATAGAAGATAGAGTTAATTTTAGTATAAATAGTAACTAGTAGAGTACTATATTTAAATATAGATATAAAGGAAGTATAATAGACTCTTAATTAATATATAGAATTCTAACTATTAAAAAAGATAAAGAGAAAAAAAGTATAAGTAATAGCCTAACCAATATGAGGAATGGAATCA